>JASDQU010101558.1:547790-587349 GCA_032191745.1 Picea mariana | reverse complement strand
GCCTTGACTGCTAACTGTCAGGGCTCGTGTTTCAGCATCGTGGCGGTCTCTACTGTGTCTCAGCATCTGCATATCTTAACGGAGTGACAGCTCCGTGTTTCAGCATCTGCCTTCTCGAACCATGTAGCTGCTTCGTGTTTCGGCATATGCATCCTCGGACTGTGTAGCAGCTCCGTGTTTCAGCATGTGCATCCTTGGACTGTGTAGCAGCTTCCGTGTTTTAGCATCAACTTGGACAGTTCTGTGTTTCAGCATCGGTCTTGAATACTATTCTGCAGATATAGACACTTATGCACTTCTAATCAATGGTTAAGTACAAGAGTGATGTAAAATATCATGAAAAACAAATTAAACGTGTAGTAATGAGAAATGACGTTATGTACCTTGGAATGATCAAGTGGAATGATAATATAAGTCTAAATACAGGTGATGAAGGGTATAACAATGGCAAAAAATATGGGCAAAAAGGGTACAATATGTGGTCCTAACATCTACACTAACCTAGACTATCCTTGCCTACTCTATTGTAGCCTACTCTAGACTGGCCTACTTTATCCTAGCCTAGGCTATCCTTGCCTACCCTAGCATACTCTAGCCTAGAATTACCTATCCTAACCTAGCTTGTCTTGCCTGGCCTAACTTACTCTTACCTACCCTAGCCTAGCATAGCCTAGCATAGCCTATCATAGTCTAACTTAGCCTAGCCTAGCCTAGCCTAGCCTAGCCTAGCCTAGCCTAGCTTAGCCTAACTTAGCTCAGCCTAGCTTAGCCTAGCTTAGTCTAGATCAACTTAGCTTAGCTTAGCTTAGCCTAGTCTAACTTAGCCTAGCCTAGCCTAGCTTAGCCTAGCCTAGCCTAGCCTAGCTTAGCCTACCCTAGCTTAGCCTAGCTTTGCTTCGCTTAGCTTATCCTAGCCTAGCCTAGCTTAGCCTAGCTTAGCCAAGCCTAGCTTAGCCTAGCTTAGTTTAGCCTAGCATATCTTAGCTTAGCTTAGCCTAGCTTTGCCTCGCTTAGCTTAACTTAGCTTAGCCTAGCTTATCCTTGCTTAGCCTAGCCTAGCTTAGCCTAGCCTAGCCTAGCCTAGCCTAGCTTTACCTAGCCTAGCTTAGCCTAGCCTAGCCGCTAGCTTAACTTAGCCTAGCCTAGCCTAGCATAGCCTAGCCTAGCATAGCATAGCCTAGCCTAGCCTAGCTAAGCCTAGCCTATCGTAGCTTAGTTTAGTCTAGCTTAGCCTAGCTTAGCCAAGTCTAGCTTAGCCTAACTTAGTTTAGCCTAGCATATCTTAGCTTACCTTAGCCTAGCTTTGCCTCATGTAGCTTAACTTAGCTTAGCCTAGCTTAGCCTAGCCTAGCTTAGCCTAGCTTAGCTAAGCCTAGTCTAGCTTAGCCTATCTTAGCCATGCTTAGCCTAGCCTAGCTTAGCTTAACCTAGACTAGCCTAGCCTGGCCTAGCCTAGCCTAGCTTATCCTAGCCTAGCCTAGCGTAGCATACTCTACCTAGACTAGCCTACTCTATCCTAGCCTACTCTATCCTAGTCCAGTCTACTCTACCTAGACTAGCCTACTCTATCCTATCCAAGCCTAGACTACTCTATCCTAGCCTACTCTACCCATCCCAGCCTAGCCTACTCTACCTAGCCTAGCCTAGCCTACTCTATCCTAGCCTAGATTACTCTATCCTAGCCTATCCTACTCTATCCTAGCCTACTCTAGCCTAGCCTACTCTACCTAGCCTAGCCTACTCTATCCTAGCCTACTCTACCTAGCATAGTGATCTGAAAATGATAAAGGCTTGTATTCTTGAAAATATTTGCAAGATTTAATTCAAGTGTTCTTATGCAAAAGGATAAATTTGCAAACACAATTTTTATGGAAATTACACATTCAAGATGCGGATAAGAAGCAACAAATAACAGTGAACAGAAAACACATAACACAACAAATAATAAAGGAGTTCACCCCTCTCTTAGGCTACATCTCCTGGTCCAACTTCCAATGAATCTTTTGTATTATTTACTCAAAGTGCTAAAATATGTGCTTTACAATGCTCAAAATGCCAAATAGATGGCTCCAATGGCTTCAGAACGTCCAAAAACCCCTAGCTGGGCTTTTTCAGCAACTAATTTGGCCAAAAATTGAAGATAGGCTTCCTAGAAGTTCCCCTTCAAACTTGTTGTCTCTGGATCACCAAAATGCACCTCTGCCTCCTCAACCTAGCCTTTGTACTCATATTTGTGCTAAAACCTAGCACAGACGCATAATCGCAAAACTGTGCGAACTGTAGGACGATTAGGGCGCCTAGCCCCTAACCGCCAAACTGTGGACATATGGCCATATGATCGCGCTTACAAAAAGAGCCAAGGTTTAAAACCAAGTCATATGGTAAGGCACCATGGGTCTAGGCGCATGGGATTTTGAAATGTTTGAAATGCGTGCACAAGCACGGTGGTCGTATGGTGAGCACATGTAACTAGGGGCCGAGGCATAGCCCTGGCCTGGACCTCGCCCAACCATTACATAATACAAATTCAAATAAATTTAAAACGATTTATATAATAAGAACCAACGATGGGTGCGCTGGTTGGGCGGTCTTTCCTAAATCTCTTCCCCTGCCCGGAGGTCGCGGGGTCGAGTCCTGCCGACTACAGAAATTTTAAACCATTGTCCAGGTGACACGTGGCGGCCCTTGTTTGGGCCATGTGTCACTAATCCATTCACCACCAATATGCCATGTGTCAAACATCGATTCATCCACATGTCTACCACTCAACACCTGCCACATGTCGCATGGCCCTGCCAACTCAGCATCTGGCACATGTCGTACGACCCTGCCACGTCAACATCCATACAGACTGTACAGTCAACACATTTTTTTTGCCTGTTTGACGATTTGAACAAAACGCAATATCGAACTCATCTAACATCCGTTTGAACCCCAACGAGTTGTGTTGGGTTCGTGACAACGAGGCCTACACACCCGTTCGATTTGAAGCGATTTCGAGCACTTTGAATTTTGAGCAAAATTTGATCCCCTGTATCACAACTCCCCATTGGAAAGCTTTTGGACTGCCAAAAGACTATTTTCAGTCTATCTGAAGATGAGGGTATAGTTCCCTCACCTTTCCAACCTCAATCCACTTGGATTTGCTTCGATTTGTGCCTTACATTTCCTCGTTTTGAAGTTCTCATTCTCCTATGAAGGATTGTGTCTTCATGCAGTTCTGTAAGATATTCTGGGGAGAAATCATCTATAGAAGGAATCTGAATATGCTCTCCTTGATCATCAATCAAAGGAGGCTCATACAATTTCAAATTCTCAACATTAACAACTACATACATTTGCATATAAAGAGGCAAATCCAAACGGAATGCATTGTTACCAATCTTGTCAAGAATCTTGAAAGGACCATATCTAATTGGTTTCAATTTTTTACCTTCTCCTTTAAGCCTCTCTTTGCTAATGTAAAGCCAAACTTCATCTCCAACTTGGAAACTATGATCAACACGATCCTTGTCATGTCTTGTCTTGTACTTGGCTTGACTCTGTTCCAACTTCTCTTGTACCATTTGATGTATCGACTGAATTTGTTCAATGAACTTTCCTGCCCTATCAATGTTATATTGACCATCAATAGCAATATATTTCCCAAAGATAAAATCTAAAGGAGATTTGGGCAAATAGCCAAAACATGTTTCAAATGGAGATGTTTGAGTTGAAGAGTGCTTAGCTCGGTTGTAAGCATGTTGAATGTAGTGTAAATGCTCATCCCAAAGTTTAGGATGCTTGCTACAAAAACCACAAAGAAGATGCACCACTATTCTATTTACCACTTCTGTCTGACTATTAGTTTGCAGATGAAAATCTGTGCTCTTTTTTAGTTTGGTGTCCATGAGTGCCCATCAACTTGACCAAAATTTCCCAACAAATCGAGAATCTCGATCAGAAATAATGGAATTAGGCAATCCAAAATGTACCCAAACATTTTGAAAGAACATTTCTGTCGTTTTCTCAGCTGTAACCTGCTTCTTACAAGGCATCAAAATACACATTTTGCTAAATCGATCAACCACAACATAAAGATAATCATGATTTCTTTTAGACATAGGTAGACCTCCTACAAAGTCCATAGAAATGCTTTCCCTACCTAGCCTACTCTACCTAGCCTAGCCTAGCCTACTCTATCCTAGCCTAGCCTAGCCTAACCTACTCTATCCTAGTCTAGACTACTTAATCCTATCCTAGCCTACTCTATCCTAGCCTACTTTAGCCTAGCCTACTCTAGCCTAGCCCACTCTACCTAGCCAAGCCTACTCTACCTAGCATAGCCTAGACTAGCTCACTCTTCCTAGCCTACTCTACCTAGCCTAGCCCACTCTATCCTAGCCTACTCTACCTAGCCTAGCCTAGCCTACTATACCTATCCTAGAATAGCCTAGCCTACTCTATCCTAGTCTACTCTACCTCGCCTACTCTACCTAGCCTAGTCTACTCTATCCTAGCCTAGCCTAGCCTAGTCTACTCTAGCCTAGCCTAGCCTAGTCTACTCTAGCCTAGCCTAGCCTACTCTATGCTAGACTAGCCTAGCCTAGCCTAGCCTAGTCTACTCTAGCCTAGCCTACTCTATGCTAGACTATCCTAGCCTAGCCTACTCTATCTTATCCTACTCTACCTAGCTTACTCTATCCTAGCCTACTCTACCTAGCCTACTCTAGCCTACTCTACCTAGCCTAGTTTAGCCTAACCTACTCTACCTAGCCTAGTCTACTCTATCTAGCCTTGCCTACTCTAATTAACCTAGCCTACTCTATCCTAGCCTACTCTACCTAGCCTAGCCTACTCTATCCTAGCCTACTCTACCTTACCTAGCCTAGCCTAGTCTACTCTATCCTAGCCTACTATGCCTAGCATAACCTACTCTGTCCTAGCATAGCCTATTGTATCCTAGCCTACTCTACCTAGACTAGCCTACTCTACCTAGCCTACTCAACCTAGCCTAGCCTAACCTAGCCTACTCTATCCTAGCCTACTCTACCTAGCCTAATCTACCTGGCCTAGTCTACTCTACCTAGCCTACTCTACTTAGCCTAGCCTCCTCGATCTTGGCCTAGCATATTCTACCTAGACTATCCTAGCCTACTGTCTCCTAACCTACTCTACCTAGCTTACTCTACCTAGCCTAGCCTACTCTATCCTAGACTAGCCTAGACTAGCCTACTCTATTCTAGCCTAGTCTAACCTAGCCTAGCCTACTCTATCCCATCCTAGCCTAGCCTACTCTATCTTAGCCTAGCCTACTCTATCCTAGCCTAGCCTACTCTAGCCTTGCCTACGCTATCCTAGCCTATTCAATCTAGCCTACCCTACTCTATTCTAGCCAAGCCTACTCTACCTAGCCTAGCGTAGCCTACTCTACCTAGCTTACTGTATCCTTTCCTACTCTATCTAGCCTAGCCTACTCTATCTTAGCCTAGTCTAGCCTACTCTACCTAGCCTAATCTATCCTATCCTAGCCTACTCTACTTTATCCTAGCCTACTCTATCCTAGCCTATCCTACTCTATTCTAGCATAGCCTACTCTATTCTAGCCTACTCTATCATAGACTACTCTAGCCTAGCCTACTCTATCATAGCCTAGCCTAGCCTACTCTACCTAGCCAAGCCTAACCTAGCCTAATCTAACTAGCCTAGCCTAGCCTAACCTACTCTATCCTAGCCTACTCTACCTAGCCTAGCCGACTCTATCCTAGCCTAGCCTAGCCTAACCTAGCCTACTCTATCCTAGCTTACTCTAGCCTACTCTACTCTACCTAGCATAGCCTAGCATAGCCTATTCTATCCTAGCCTAGCCTAATCTACTCTATCCTAGCCTAAGCTAGCCTACTCCATTGTAGACTACACTACCTAGCCCACTCTATCTAGCCTAGCCAACTCTAACTAGCCTAGCCTACTCTATCATAGTTTAGCGTAGCCTAGTCTACTTTATCCTACTCTACTCTACCTAGCCTAGCCTAACTAGCTTAGCCTACTCTATCCTAGCTTAGCCTAGCCTAGCCTACTCTATCCTACCCTACTCTAGCCTAGCCTACTCTTTCCTAGCCTACTCTATCCTAGCCTACTCTACGTAGCCTAGCCTAGCCTAGCCTTTTTTACCTAGCCTAGCCTAGCCTAGCCTACACTATCCTAACCTACTCTACCTAGAATACTCTACCTAGCCTAGCTTACTCTACCTAGCCTAGCCTACTCTATCTTAGCCTTGTCTACTCTACCTATCCTAGCCTACTCTATCCTAGACTAGTATAGCCTAGCCCAGCCTACTCTATCCTAGCCTACTCTACCTAGCCTACTCTAGCCTAGCTTAGTCTATCCTAGCCTACTCTACCAAGCCTAGCCTACTCTATCTTAGCCTAGCCTACTCTACGTAGCCTAGAATACTCAATCTTATCCTAGCCTAATCTATCCTAACCTACTCTACCGAACCTAGCCTAGCCTAGCCTACTCCACCTAGCCTAGCCTACTCCATCCTAGCCTAGCGTACTCTATCTATCCTACCTTACTCTATCCTAGCCTAGCCTACCCTACCCTAGCCTACTCTACCTAGCCTTACCTAGCCTAGCCTTGCTTAGCCTAGCCTAGCCTACTCTACCTAACCTAGCCTAGTCTAGCCTACTCTATCCTACCCTACTCTACATAGCCTCGCGTACTCTATCCTAGCCTACCCCACTGTATCCTAGCCTACCCTACCTAGCCTAGCAACCTCTATCTAGCCTAGCCTAACCTAGCCTACTCTATCGTAGTCTACTCTAACTAGCCTAGCCTAGCCTAGCTTAGTCTACGTAGCCTACTCTACCTAGCCTACTCTAGCCTACTATATACTAGCCTACTCTACCTAGGCTTGCCTACTCTATCTTAGCCTAGCCTAGCCTACTCTATCCTCACCTACTCTATCCTAGCTTACTCTACCTAATCTAGCCTAGCCTACTCTACCTAGCCTACTCTATGTAGCCTAGCTTAGCCTAGACTACTCTATCCTATCCTACTCTACCTAGCCTATCCTACTCTATCCTAGCCTACTATACATTTCCTAGCCTACTCTATCTAGTGTAGCCTAGCCTAGCCTAGCCTACTCTATCCTAGCCTACTCTACCTAGCCTAGCCTACTCTAACTTAGCCTAGCCTAGCCTAGCTAAGCTTAGCCTGGACTAGCCTACTCTAGCATAGTCTAGCCTAACCAAGCCTAGCTTACCCTAGCCTAGCCTAGCCTAGCCTAGTCTATCCTATCCTACTCTAGCCTTACCTACCCTAGACTAGCTTATCCTACTCTAGCCCACCCTAGCCTATTATTTCCTATGATAGCTTACTATAGCCTAACTTACTCTAGCCTAACCAAACATAGCCTATTCTAGCCTAGCCTACTCTATCTACACCAACCTAGACTAACCCTTCCTACTCTAGTGTAGCCTACTCTAGACTAACCTACTTTATCCTAGCCTAGCCTAATCTAGCATAATCTAGCCTAGAACTACCTATCCTAACCTAGCTTGTCTTGCCTAGCCTAACTTACTTTTACCTACCGTAGACTACTCTAGCCTAGCATAGCCTATCCTAGCCTAGATTAGCCTAGCCTAGCTTAGCCTAGAATAGCCTAGACTAGCTTAGCCTAGCTTTGCCTTGATTAGCTTAGCCTAGCCTACCTAAGGCTATTCTATCTTAGCCTAGCTTAGCCTAGCCTAGCCTAGCCTAGCCTATTCTAGCCTACTCTACCTATCCTAGCCTACTCTACCTAGCCTAGACTAGCCTACTCTATGTTAGCCTACACTACCTAGCCTAGCCTAGCCTAGCCTATTCTACCTAGCCCAGCCTAGCCTAGCCTACTCTACCTAGCCTACTCTACCTCACCTAGCAAAGCCTAGCCTAGTCTACTCTACAGAGCCTAGCCTAGTCTACTCTATCCTAGCCTACTCTACCTAGCCTTGCCTACTCTAACATAGTCTACTCTACCTAGCCTAGCCTAGCCTACTCTATCCTAGCCTAGCCTAGCCTACTCTACCTAGCCTAGTCTAGCCTAGAATAGACTACTCTACCTTGCCTACTCTACCTAGCCTAGCCTAGCCTAGCCCAGTCTACTCTACCTAGCCTAGCCTAACCTACTCTATAAAGCCTACTCTACATAGCCTCACCTACTCTAACATAGTCTACTCTACCTAGCCTAGCCTAGCCTACTTTATCCTAGCCTATCCTAGCCTACTCTACCTAGCCTAGTCTAACCTAGAATAGACTACTCTACCTAGCCTACTCTACCTAGCCTAGATTACTTTATCCTAGCCTACTCTACGTAGCCTAGACTACTCTATCCTAGCCTAGCATACTCTACCTAGCCTAGCCTACTCTAGCCTACTCTACCTAGCCTACTCTACCTAGCCTAGCCTAGCATAGCCTACTCTATCCTAACCTACTCTACCTAGCCTACACTACTCTATCCTAGCCTAGCCTACTATAGCCTAGTCTACCTAGCCTAGCTTAGCCTACTCTACCTAACCTAGAATAGCCTAGCCTACTCTACCTAACCTACTCTACCTTTCCTAGCCTAGCCTAGCCTAGCCTACTCTACTCTAGCCTAGCCTAGACTACTCTACCTAGCCTAGCCTAGCCTAGCCTACTCTATCATGGACTACTCTACCTAGCCTAACATGGCCTAGTCCAGTCTAGCCTACTCTATCCTAGCCTACTCTAACTAGCCTAGCCTACTCTAGCCTAGCCTACTCTAGCCCAGCCTACTCTATCCTAGCCTACTCTATCATAGCCTACTCTACCTAACCTAGCCTAGCCTAGACTACTCTACCTAGCCTACTCTACTCTAGCCTAGCCTAGCCTAGCCTACTCTAGCCTAGCCTAGCCTACTCTAATCTGTCTAAGCCTAGCCTAGCCTAGCCTACTCTATCCTAGCCTACTATACCTAGCCTAGCCTACTCTATCCTAGTTTACTCTATTCTAGCCTTCTCTACCTATCTTACTCTATCCTAACCTACTTTACCTAGCCTAGACTACTATGTCCTAACCTAGCCTACTCTAGCCTACTCCACCTAGCCTACTCTATCCTAGCCTACTCCACCTTGCCTAGCCAAGCCTAGCCTACTCTATCCTAGCCAACTCTACCTAGCCTAGCCTAGCCTAGCCTACTCTACCTAGCCTAGCCTAGCCTAGCCTACTTTAACTAGCCTGTCTAGCCTAGCCTACTCTATCCTTGCCTGCTCTAGCTAGACTAGCCTACTCTACCTCGCCTTGCCTACTCCACCTAACCTAGCCTACTCTATCCTAGCCTAGCCTAGCCTAGCCTACTCTAGCTAGCCTAGCCTTCTCTATCGAATCCTACTCTACCAAGCCTAGCCTACTCTACCTAGCATATCCTACTCTATCATAGCCTAGCCTACTCTATCCTAGCCTACTCTACCTAGCCTATCCTAGTCTTGCCTACTCTACCTAGCCTACCCTACTCTATCCTAGCCTAGCCTAGCCTACTCTATCCTAGCCAAACCTACTCTATCTTAGCCTAGCCTAGCCCACTCTATCCTAGCCTACTCTACCTATCGAAGCCTAGCCTAGCCTACTTAACCTAGCCTAGCCTACTCTATTTTAGCTTAGTCTATTCTACTTAGCCTAGTCTACTATATCCTAGCCCAGCATAGCATACTCTATCCTAGCCTACTCTACCTAACCTAGCCTAGCCTAGCATACTCTATCTAGCCTAGCCTACTCTACCTAGCCTTGCTTACTCTATCCTAGCCTACTGTACCTGGCCTCGTCTACTCTATCCTAGCTTAATCTACCTAGCCTAGCCTACTCTATCTAGCCTAGCCTACTCTACCTAACCTAGCCTAACCTAGCCTACTCTACCAATCATATCCTACTCTATCCTATACTAGCCTACTCTACCTAGCCTAGCCTACTCTACCTAGCCTAGCCTAGCTTAGTCTATCCTAGCCTAGCCTACTCTATCTTAGTCTACTCTACCTAGCCTAGCCTAGCCTAGTTTACTCTACCTAGTCTACTCTATCCTAGTCTTCTCTACCTAGCCTAGCCTAGCCTAGTTTACTCTAAGTAGCCTACTCTACCTAGCCTAACCTACTCTATCTTATCCTAGTTTACTCTATCTAGCCTAGCCTAGCCTAATCTACCTAGGCTACTCTACGTAGCATAGCTTAGCCTAGCCTACTCTGTCATAGCCTAGCCTACTCTATCCTGGCCTAGCCTAGCCTATCCTACTCTATCCTAGCCTACTCTACATAGCCTAGACTAGCCTAGCCTACTCTACCTAGCCTACTCTATCTAGCCTGGCCTATCCTAGTCTACTCTATCATAGGTTAGCCTACTCTATCCTAGCCTACTCTAGCCTAGCCTAGCCAAGTTAAGCTTGGCCTGGACTAGCCTACTCTAGCATAGTCTAGCCTAACCTAGCCTAGCTTACCCTAGCCTAACCTGGCTTGGCCTAGCCTAGCCTAGCCTAATCTAGCCTAACCTATCCTATCCTAGCCTTCTTTATCATAACCTAGTCTACTCTACTCTAGCCTATCCTACTTTAGCCTAGCCTACCCTACCCTACTCTAGCCCAGCCTATCATATCCTAGTCTGGTCTTCTCTACCATAAACTAGCTTATCCTACGCTTGCCTATGATAGCTTACTATATCCTAACTTACTCTAGCCTAACCTAACATAGCCTACTCTAGCCTAGCCTACTCTATCTACACTAACCTAAACTAACTTTGCCTGCTCTAGTGTAGCCTACTCTAGACTAGTCTATTTTATCCTAGCCTAGCCTAGCCTAGCCTAGCATACTCTAGCCTAGGCTATCCTAGAACTACCTATACTAACTTAGCCTGTCTTACCTAGCCTAACTTACTCTTACCTACCCTAGCGTACTTTAGCCTAGCATAGCCTATCCTAGTCTATCTTAGCCTACTCTTACCTAGCCTAGTCTAGCTCAGCCTAGCTTAGCCTAGCTTAGCCTTTCTTAGCTTAGCCTAGCTTTACTTAGCTTAGCCTAGGTTAGCCTTGCCTAGCTTAGCCTAGCCTAGCCTAGCTTAGCCTAGCTTAGCCTATCTTCGCTTAGCCTTGCTTAGCCTTGCTTCGACTAACTTAGCTTCGCTTAGCTTAGCCGCCTAGCTTACCTTAGCCTAGCTTAGCTTAGCCTAGCCTATTTTAGCCTAGCCTAGCCTAGCATAGCCTAGCCTAGCCTAGCCTAGCCTAACTTAGCTTAGCCTAACTAATCCTAGCTTCGCTTAGCCTACCCTAGCTTAGCCTAGCTTAGCCTAGCTTAGCTTCGCTTAGCTTAGCCTAGCCTTGCCTAGCCTAGCCTAGCTTAGCCTAGCTTAGCCTAGCCTAGCTTAACCTAGCTTAGCCTAGCCTAGCCTAGCCTCGCTAAGCCTAGCTTAGCTTAGCCAAGCCTAGCCTAGCTTAGCCTACCTTAGCTAAGCCTAGCCTAGCCTACTCTACCTAGCCTAGCCTACTCTATCCTAGCCTACTCTGCCTAACCTAGCCTAGCCTAGCCTACTCTACCTAGTCTACTCTACCTAGCCTAGCCTAGCCTAGCCTGGCCTAGCCTACTCTACTCTACTCTAGCCTAGTCTACTCTACGTAGCCTAGCCTAGCCTACTCTATCCTAGCCTACTCTACGTAGCCTAGCCTAGCCTAGCCTACTCTATCCTAGCCTGGGCTACTCTGTACTAGCCTAGACTACTTTATCCTAGCCTAGCCTAGCCTACTCTATCCTAGCCCACTGTATCTAGCCTACCCTACTCTACTTTATCCTAGCCTACTCTATCTTAGCCTAGCCTACTCTACTTTATCCTAGCCTACTCTACCTAGCCTATTCTAGTCTAGCCTACTCTATACTTGCTTACTCTACTTAGCCTAGCCTACTCTACCTAATCTAGCCTAGCCTAGCGTACTCTAACTAGCCTACTCTACCTAGCCTAGCCTACTCTAATCTACCCTAGCCTACTCTACCTAGCCTAGCCTACTCTAATCTACCCTAGCCTACTCTACCTAGCCTAGCCTAGCCTAGCCTAGCCTACTCTATCCTAGCCTACTCTACCTAACCTAGCCTAGTCTAGCTTACTATATCCTAGCCTACTCTACCTAGCCTAGACTACTCTATCCTAGTCTAGCCTACTTTCCCTAGCCTAGCCTACTCTATCCTATCCTAGCCTATCCTAGCCTAGCCTACTCTATACTAGCCCATTGTATCTAGCCTAGCCTAATCTATCCTAACCTAGTCTACTCTACCTACCCTATCCTAGCCCACTGTATCTATCCTAGCCTAGTCTACTCTACCTACTCTATCCTAGCCTAGCCTGGCCTACTTTATCCTAGCCTATTCTACCTAGCCTACTGTACTTAGCCTAGCCTAGCCTAGCCTAGCCTAACCTATTGTATCTTAGCCTACTCTACCTAGACTAGCCTACTCTATACTAGCCTACTCTACCTAGCCTAGCCTAGCCTACTCTATCATAGCCTAACCTAGCCTAGCCTACTCTACCTAGCCTAGCGCACCCTACTCTATCCTAGACTAGCCTAGCCTACTCTATCCTAGGCTAGCCTAGCCTACTCTACTTATCCTACTCTACCTAGCCTATTCTATCCTAGCCTACTTTATCTTAGCCTACTCTACCTAGCCTAGCCTAGTCTATCCTAGCCTACTCTACCTAGCCTAGCCTACTCTATCATATCCTAGCCTAGCCTAGGCTACTCTACTTTGCCTAGCCTAGCCTACTCTATCCTAGCCTAGCCTAGCCTAGCCTAGCCTAGCTTAGGCTAGCCTACTCTACCTATTATAGCCTAGCCTAGCCTACTCTACCTAGCCTACTCTACCTAGCCTAGCCTTGCCTACTATGCCTAGCCTACTCTATCCTAGCCTAATCTACCTAGCCTCGCCTACTCTACCCTAGCCTACTCTACCTATCCTAGCCTAGCCTAGCCTACTCTATCATTACCTAGCCTAGTCTAGCCTAGCCTAGCCTACTCTATCATTGCCTACCCTAGCCTAGCTTACTCTTACTAGCCTATGTTGTAGGAGAATTTCCCTGCGGACAGGTAGATCACCTATAAGAGCTTGACCTTAACCCTAGACAGAAAAATGCTTAACGTGGACACTGACTTCCTTTCAAATCTATCTAAACTAATACATGAGAAGGAAGGATAACAGAAGTACCTCTTAATCGACGTTTGTCCCTGCACGCTCCGAGTTGCGCTCCAATCCTTTTCTCCTCGCTAAGTTTTGCAGATAAACAAGATACGACTACTTCCTATTCTATTGATATTAGCTTGAAAACAGATCTATCAGTTAATGATAAGTTCATGTAACATTAGACACAAACTAGAAAGAAACAGGCCAAGCGTGTCATATTAATGAGAATAATGACAGCAGTACTTACAATTGTAGATGCGAATGCGACAGCTTCGTCAAGTCCCCTTCGTCTAACCCTTGCTCGAAAGATCCACAACCTGGTTGACAGCAGCTTCACTGATCACTTCTCCTTTGACTGACTGTGTGTTTCCTATGAGATCATAGGTTTCATGCTAGCAATTCTTCCCCCCATCAGCTCTGTTCCAACACCACTTATGAGATCATAAGTTTGGTGTGATTCTCCTTTTGCAGTCCTCTTTCACCATTAGAAAGTTTTCTTATATAGCCTTGGAGAGGCTCGACAACTTGAGATATCCTTGGGGAAGTTGAGGATTTTCCTCCTTCAGTTGAGGATCTGCCCTAAGATCATGGCTGGACTAGGGATTCAAATCCAACTGCCTTCCAAGAATGAAAAGATGCTTCCCCCATTCATCTCAACAACTCAACTACCACCCAGAATAGGTAGCGCTCCCTCAAAAGGGCCATCAGAGCATTGTAGCGCTCCCTACTAAGCTTTAGGGGGCGCCAGTGCTCTCAAAATCTATAGCGCTCCCTCAAAAGGGCCAGGGGAGCGTTATAACGCTCTCTGACAGTGTAAGAGGGAGCGTTGGTGCTCCGAGATAGTGTAAGGGGGAGCGCTCCTCTCCAAAAACTCAGTTTTTGAGGTGCTTTCAGATGACAAAAAGTTTGCAAGCCTGCTGACTCATTTCTCCTCTTCCAAATCAAATGTTTGAGGTGTTTCAAGTGTCCTTCTCATGTCGTTATAGGCATGACATAGGCATCATGGCAGTATGCTTTGCTTGACATTTGCGACACTTGTGAGAAACATGCGACACTTGTGACCTTTGTAATGATGACACTTGCGACACTATCAAAGTTAGTAAATTTGATGTGTAACAGAATGCCCCCCAAAGTATGAAGTTAGAAGATGCGAACTGATGACTAAAATACTTTGTAGACGTTCAAGCAAGGGTATAGACTCGGAGAACCTGATGGAAGCTGCACACAAACATCCAACAAATATCATGACATATTTCAAAACCCAAGGCAAACATACCTATGCTTGGGTGATCAAGACTTTGCAAGATATGGCCGCCATAAAATACACTGCGGATCCATAATTGTATTGATAAAAAGGTATAGCCACTAAAGATACAATGTGGATCTATACTCTGATGACTCAGACTGATCATATCCATGAAGAATACACAGTGGATCTACGAGATGATAAGACATAGCCACGACCAATACAAAGTGGATCTATGTAACAATGTATGTGTTCTTTGTCCAATAGAAATTTATTCGCAACCTGGGCAAAGCATATATCAAAGTGATTACTCAACCCAGGGTCTTCTTACCGATCCCAATGTGGTACGATTCTAACCATGTGAATAGATGTCTTGATGTCGAACACGGCAGAAACCACTTGATTACCGATCAATGGTGTGAACCGTTAACAAGTGCGAGGGAGATCACCATTAATGTCAATGATTCCCAAGGTACCCTAGTACATTCCAGCGAATGTGAATAGATGATCTGAGGTTGAACATCCGTGGAATCATTCGATCATGGGTCAATGATGTAAACCCACTGTCNCCGTGGAATCATTCGATCATGGGTCAATGATGTAACCCACTGTCGAATGTGAGGAGGCCTGCCATTGAGGCATGCAGGTCCCAAAGTACTAACTGGTTTCTAAGTCTGATTCCCGGATAATGTGTTGAAGTCGATAGCAATAGACTCGTCGAGGGAGGGCCTTGATGTATCCCCCATCAACGACGCGAAACGGACATAGAGATGTAATTGGTAGATCAAAAGGACATGGACTGACATTGGTTTTGAGGAAAGATATTATGGATGGTTGACTCTCGAGGCAGATACTTCCCTTGAACACTGAGGCACAACAGTGAAACATGACGTGGACCAAAACTATGCAGTGGATACTGTGACTTGCGTCGGGTGACCCAAAGGAGTGAAAGGAACTCGAAGGATTGGCTTAGTGTAGAGGTTCAGCGGATTATGATATGTGCAAATGACAAAGTGCCGTGTTCAAGGGAGACTCTAAGAAGTGATGGATGATGTTCTCAAGAGACTGCTTGGCTTGCTCCTTTCAATTTTTCCCCCATCCAGATAGATGAGTACCTCTTTTTTATTTAATGAGCTCAAGGAGGATAACACATGCTCGATATAACTCACCTTTGGTAAGTTCCTCTTCCTTTGTTTAATGAACCGGAAGAAGTAAGGGTTCGGTCCCATATGGGTCTATCGATGTGTGCTTTAACGAGTCCAAAGACAGAAAACTCGAAGGTTTTTCGGGATTATAGAGTTTTTAAAAACACTTAAAAGAGAACTCTCTCAGTTCCTTTTTTGTACTGTAGTCTAACGAGACTGAAAAAAGGGTTAAACTATCACTCGAAAGACGCCCCTTCTAACATTTTAACGAGTGTGAAAGGAAGCAAGGTCACTCGACAATCTTTTCATATTTAGAGAGTCTAAAAAGGGTTTAAAGGAGACTCTGTGGGGGTTTCTTTTTCGTGTGTTTGTCTTCGTGCGGGTCCGAAAAAGAGATAAAAGTTTACCCGGTTTCATTCTCATGTATTTACGAGAACAAGAAAGAACAAAGACTAAGCTCGGTATGCCCCCAGCTTGAAAGCTGGTGGCTTAGCTCCAGAATGATCATCAAAGGCTAGAGACATGCACTCCAAGCTTCGATTCATACACCGGCTCTGAAGTTGTTACCAATTTCTCTAGTGGATGAGAAAAAGGAGAAGGGTGGATGAAAAGAAGGTTCCAAAGAGATGATTGCTTCATTTTTAATGAGCTTGACACAGAAAAAGAACTATGCTCAGGGTTCCAAGTTTGATCCCCAGATTGTTGTTTCATTTTTTAACGAGCTTGCAATAGAGACGAAAACTATGCTCAGGACCTCTGTTTCATTTTTTAACGAGCTTGCCACAGAGAAGAGAAACTATGCTCGTGACATGCCCCCATCATGAAAGCTAGTGGCCTCTATTTCATTTTTTAATGAGCTTGCCACAGAGAAGAGAAACTATGCTCATGACATGCCCCCAGCATGAAAGCTAGTGGCCTCTGTTTCATTTTTTAACAAGCTTTCCATAGAGAAGAGAAACTATGCTCGTGACTTGCTTATTGATCATGGCTTCCAAGAGGATAATGCTCTGGAAGGATACCATGTCAAGGGACAAAACTCGGTCATGGCTTCCAAGAGATCTTCATTGGATGGAAGATAATCACTTTGGAAGGAACACATGTCGAGGGTCATGACAGGGGTAAGGAGATCGGGCTCCAATAACCCTACCGAAGAGATAACCATGTCAACTACTAGATCCAAATCATCGGAATTTGAGGTCATGGGAGACAATGCCACATAATTGACATGCGGCGAGGGTGATACTGTCTGCATATAAGAACCACTTAGGGAGGTAACCCAGTCGAGGCCGATGAATGAAAGTTGATCAATAGTCACAATTCTTCCATCGTGAAGAAAAGATATCACACAGAAAAGGGTGGATACAATAGCTTTCATGGCATAGACATAATCCCACCCAAGGAGTAAAGCGAAATCCAAGGGGTCTTGGACTACCATGACATCGATAAAGACAGTTTTCCCTCCCAAAGTTACAGGAAACTGAGGAAGGATACCTAAAGGTTGACTAGTTCTTCTGTTAAAAGCTAACAGATTCTGTGTAACCGGTGCAAGCTGCGGACAACCCAAAGCGTACCAAGCAACAAAAGACAAAATACTAATGGACGCACCTTCATCTATCAGCGTTTGAGAAATGTCCCGACCATGAACCTGTACTGTAATCTGGAAAGGAACGTGAGAGGGAAGACAAGGTCCAGTTAGCGCACCCCAATAAAAAAGGATGGCCTCATTACTTGGAGGGGGTTCCACAGGAGGAGGAGGAATGCCCCCAAGCATGGTAGAGCTGTATTAACAAGAAAAACATGGGTAGTATCAGATTTACTCTCTATAAAGAGAGTAGGATCGACTGATGATTGGATCGGATCAACCAAAGGTGGACTTGGATAGACCACTTTAGCACTCTTTAGAGGAAGAGTGGGACTGACCGAGGAAGGAATTGGATCAACCACTTTGGCACTCTTTGGATGAAGGGTGGGACTGACCGAGGAAGGGACTGGATCAACCACTTTAGCACTCAGAGGAAGAGTGGGACTAACCAAGGAAGGGACTAGAACAGTCACTTTGGCATTCCTCAATGGAGGAATGGGATCGATCGATGGTGAAACTGGATCGACCACTTTGGTGTCACTCTCTTGATGAAGATCAGAGCTGATCGATGACAGAACTGGATCAGCTACTTGGGTTCGTGGTTCAATCGAGGAGGAAACTATATTAACCACCTATTCAACTAGACTGACTGGGGATGGAACCGGATTGACCAATCCATCAACCAATGATGGGTCGGGGGAAAGCTTACGATAACCTTTTGGAAGTTGAAGTTTTTCCAAAAGAGAAGAAGCCTCGTCCATGCGAGGACAAAGGTGAGAGTAATGATTACCTTTACACAACATGCAAGGGAACTTTATAGTTTTCTTTTTCTTACCAACCTGAACATCACTAGTTGATGGGGTATCGTCGACATGACCGACAGAGGCCGATAATGTGGAGGACCACATTTCTAAGACCTGGGTAAGACTGGGGCAATCCCTCAGAAAGTGGTCACCCTTACAAAGGTTGCAAGGGAATTTGGGTTTTGGATTCTTTTTTTTAATCTTGTTGATCTCATGAACACTCCCAGTACTATTAACAGTAACTTGTTTCTTAGAGCCAACATCTGATGTTGTTGGGGCCTTGGTCCTTTTCGGGTTCTTCTTCTTCTCTTTCTGTTTTTTCTTCTTCTGATCAACCTTAGAGATTTCACTAGGCGAGGAAGGAGAAATGGAAGGAGACTTGATGGGTGAATAAGTCGAAAAGTCGATGTGAGGTTGATGTGTGGGTGGTGTATTGACATCCAAAGTATTAGGTGCAATTGAAACATTGGGAGGATTTGGGATCACCGGAGTGGGGAACAACCAAAATGGTAATCCAATAGTGAGTCCCGGAAGACTCAGTGTGGCAACATATGGAGGACCAATGTTTCCAAATGAAGGAAAGGTGTAGGGTTCCCCAGGAGAAGGGGTTCCTCCATTGGTACTCCCATGATTCGATCCCATTAATACTGACTCGATGTAAGGTCCACTAAGTAAAAGAAACAGCATACGCTAATAGAATCTAAGAATCACAACCAAGCAAACAGAGCCTTCTCTTGATGACCGTACTAGTTGGTGATGAAATCCAATGTCGCATGATCAAGTCCAGAAGGGGTGGGGACAGGGTGGAATAGTTACAATGGTGACCTGCTTAACGGACTTATGCCTTGGTGCAAGCTTCCACGCAGTAATTGTGGATTTACCCTCCAAGGAGCCCGAGTGATTTTGACCAATGTCTGCCCCAGGTACAGTGAGACTTCCCGTCACCATCAACTTGTGTAAGACCCTAAAGATTATGGCTACTAAGGTTACCAATTCGCAGTCAGCCCCTGGGTGGGAACAGTCAACAGTCCGATCCGAACATACGGGCAGGATATCGAGCCCAAAATCAACTAAAAATATTTCACGCAGTAATTGTGGATTTACCTCAAAGTGACCCCCATAATACGATCTGACCACCACAATCAATTAAACCACAGAGGGTTAGTCCCCGTATCTCACCCGAATGCAACCTCGTGCGTAACCCCTGTATGAGAGGGGGATCCCAAGCAGACTTATACGATGATTGGATTTGACTCTCCCTAACTCAAAATGCTACTGTTTGTTTCGGAAACTTTGGAGAGTTATGCTCAGAGCCTAATCCAAAGTACTACACCTATTCTATTGTTGGTGGAGGATCCTAGAAAAGAAAAAGTTCTAGATAATTTTTAATTAGCGTTGATTTTTATGGTTGTTCTTTATGCAAAAGGAGTGTATGGAAGTGAAACAAATGAAATTATGACTCAGACCCAAAGAATGCATCGAATATTATAAGCAGTCATTTCCTTTCGATGAACTTCTATCTAAGGGAGAGAGAGAGTTATTTTCACTTAACAAGCACGAATACGGAGTGTCCTCAAATAATTCTTTTCTCAATCAAATCCTGATGTAGTGCAAAAACTTTTAAATGCCTTCTAATATGCACAATCAATCATGGAGATTCTTTTTCATTGTTCATATATGAGTTAAAGATCAATTCGACACAATGCTTGTCTTGTTAATTGTCTTTGTATGAATGAAAATAAAACTAGCACAAGCTAAAGTCATACAAACAATGCACCCTCTCGTTGCAATCAAAATGAAAAGTGAAAGAAAAGAAACAATCAAAGAGAAAACAAAATTCACACCCAAAAAGAAAAAGTTGAAGAACAATGACCTTGACTGAAATTGAGATAAAGAGGCCTGTAGGCCTTGGCGACCTTCACCAAGGTTATCACTCAGCTAAACAGAGAGAAAGACAATGCATGAGTCTTGGACTCTAATCAACAGAAAAACTCGATAACAATAGTGAAGAAGGCTACAAAATCCAACTATGAAGGTGTTTGTTCTTCAAGAAGACAGATGTCAAGGTTGAAAGGGAAGAAACACTGACTCACAAGGTTACTCAGCAGAAGAGACACAGAGGTAAAATCTAGAAAAAATGCAATTCTAGAAGGTTTTTTGAGCCAAAAAGGGCTGTCGCTCTATTGCCAAAGGCAAGGAGTGTTATAGCACTCTGTGAAAAGCTATTAGGAGTGTTGGCACTCTGTTAACACTATGACAGAGGCGCCAGGGTCTGAAACTCCAAAAATTGTCAAAAAAATCAAAAAATTGCAATCCAATTCCGACAATTATGCTGAGTGTGATGGGGTAGGGAGCCAATCAGCTCATGAAACCAATCAAAAGAGGAGTGAACCAAGTATAAAACAATCAAGGGATAGAACTAGGTCAATGAGGAGAAATCAAAACAAGAAGTTTCGATTTGAGGCTATCTCCCCAGTGGAGTCGCCAGTTTTATTTGTAGGAAAATCTCTCTGCAGACAAGTGGATCGCCTCTAAGAGCTTGACCTTAACCCTAGACAGAAAAATGCTTAACGTGGACACTAACTTCCTTTCAAATCTATCTAAACTAATACATGAGAAGGAAGGATAATAGAAGTACCTCTTTATCGACGTTTGTCCCTGCATGCTCCGAGTTGTGCTCCAATCCTTTGCTCCTCGCTAAGTTCTGCAGACAAACAAGATACGACTACTTCCTACTCTATTGATATTAGCTTGAAAATAGATCTATCAGTTAATGATAAGTTCATGTAACATCAGACATAAACTAGAAAGAAATAGGCCAAGCGTGTTATATTAATGAGAATAACGACAACAGTAGTTACAATCGTAGATGTGAATGCGACAGCTTCGTCAAGTCCCCTTCATATAACCCTTGCTCGAAAGATCCACAACCTGGTTGACAGCAGCTTCACTGATCACTTCTCCTTTGACTGACTGTGTGTTTCCTATGAGATCATAGGTTTCATGCTAGCAATTCTTCCCCCCATCAGCTCTGTTCCAACACCACTTATGAGATCATAAGTTTGGTGTGATTCTCCTTTTGCAGTCCTCTTTCACTATTAGAAAGTTTTCTTATATAGCCTTGGAGAGGCTCGACAACTTGAGATATCCTTGGGGAAGTTGAGGATTTTCCTCCTTCAGTTGATGATCTGCCTTAAGATCATGGTTGGACTAGGGATTCGAATCCAACTGCCTTCCAAGAATGAAAAGATGCTTCCCCTATTCATCTCAACAACTCAACTACCACCTAGAATAGGTAGCGCTCCCTCAAAAGGGCCATCAGAGCATTGTGGCGCTCCCTACTAATATTTAGGGGGGTGCCAGTGCTCTCAAAATCTATAGTGCTCCCTCAAAAGGGCTAGGGGAGCGTTATAATGCTCTCTGACAGTGTAAGGGGGAGCGTCGGTGCTCCGAGATAGTGTAAGGGGGAGCGCTCCTCTCCAAAAACTCAGTTTTTGAGGTGCTTTCAGATGGCAAAAGGTTTACAAGCCTACTGACTCATTTCTCCTCTTCCAAATCAAATGTTTGAGGTGTTTCAAGTGTCTTTCTCATGTCGTTATAGGCACGACATAGGCATCATGGCAGTATGCTTTGCATGACATTTGCGACACTTGTGAGAAACATGCGACACTTGCGACCTTTGTAATGACGACACTTGAGACACTATCAAAGTGAATAAATTTGATGTGTAACAGCCTACTCTATCCCATCCCAGCCTAGCCTACTCTATCCTATCCTAGCCTAGCCTAGCCTAGCCTAGCATAGCCTAGCATACTCTACCTAGCCTAGCCTAGCCTACTTTACCTAGCCTACTCTATCCTAACCTACTCTATCCTAGCCTTGCCTAGCCTACTCTACATAGCCTAGCCTACTCTATCCTAGCCTGCTCTAGCTAGCCTACTCTATCCTAACCTACTCTATCCTAGCCTTGCCTAGCCTACTCTATCCTAGCCTGCTCTAGCTAGCCTACTCTATCCTAACCTACTCTATCCTAGCCTTGCCTAGCCTACTCTATCATAGTCTAGCCTAGACTAGACTATTGTACCTAGCCCACTCTACCTAGCCTAGCCTAGCTTAGCCTACTATATCCTAGCCTACTCTACCTATCCTAGACTACTCTATCCTAGCCTATCCTACTCTACCTAGCTTAGCCTACTCTAGCTTACTCTGCCTAGCCTACTCTACCTAGCATAGCCTAGCCTAGCCTACTGTATCCTAGACAACTCTACCAAATCTAGACTACTGTATCCTAGCCTACTCTACCTAACCTACCCTATCCTAGCCTACTTTACCTAACTTATCCTAGCCTAGCCTACTCTACCTAGCCTAGCCTAGCCTACCCTATTCTAGCCTAGCCTAGCCTACTCTACGTAGCCTACTCTACCTAGCCTAGTTTAATTTACTCTGACCTAGCCTATCCTACTCTACCTAGCCTAGCCTAGCCTACTCTACCTAGCCTGGCCTAACCTAGCCTACTCTACCTAACCTAGCCTACTCTATCCTAGCCTAGCCTATCCTACTCTATCCTGGCCTACTCTACCTAATCTACCCTTGCCTAGCTTACTCTATCTAACCTACTCTACCTAGCCTAGCCTACTCTATCATAGCCTAGTCTAGCCTAGCCTACTCTACCTAGCCTAGCCTAGCCTACTCTACCTAGCCTACTCTATTCTATCCTAGCCTGGCTTACTCTATCATTGCCTAGCCTAGCTTAGCCTAGCCTAGCTTAACCTAGCCTACTCTACCTAGCCTAGCCTAGCCTAGCCTACTCTACCTAGCCAAGCCTAGCCTACTCTGCCTAGCCTAATCTATCCTAGCCTACTCTACCTAGCCTCGCCTAGCCTAGCCTACTCTATCCTAGCCTACTCTACCTAACCTAGCCTACTCTATCCTAGCCTAGCCTATCCTACTATACCCTAGCCTACTCTACCTAATCTAGCCTTGCCTAGCCTACTCTATCTAGCCTACTCTACCTAGCCTAGCCTAGCCTAGCCTACTCTACCTAGCCAAGCCTACTCTATCATAGCCTAGCCTGGTCTAGCCTACTCTACCTAGCCTAGTCTAGCCTACTCTACCAAGCCTACTCTATCCTATCCTATCCTAGCTTACTCTATCCTTACCTAGCCTAGCTTAGCCTAGCCTACTCTACCTAGCCTAGCTTAGCCTAGCCTACTCTACCTAGCCTACTCTACCTAGTCAAGCCTAGCCTACTCTGCTTAGCCTAATCTATCCTAGCTTACTCTACCTAGCCTCGCCTATTCTATCCTAGCCTACTCTACCTAGACTATCCTCGCCTAGCCTACTCTATCATTGCCTAGCCTAGCCTAGCCTACTCTACCTAGCCAAACCTAGATGACTCTACCTAGCCTACTCTATCTTAGCCTAGCCCAGCCTACTCTATCCTAGCCTAGCCTAGCCAAGCCTAGCCTAGCGTACTCTACGTAACCTACTCTATTTTGTCTAACTTAGCCTTCTCTACCTAGCCTACTTTAACTAGCCTAATCTATCCTAGCCTAGCCTAGCCTACTCTATCCTAGCCTACCCTACCTATACTAGCCTAGAATAGTCTACTCTATCCTAGTCTACTCTACCTAGCCTAGCCTACTCTACTTAGCTTAGCCTAGCCTAGCCTACTCTATCTTAGCCTACTCTACCTAGCCTAACATACTCTATCCTAGCTTACTCTATCTAGCCTAGCCTAACCTAGTCTACTCTACCTAGACTACTATAACTAGCATAGCTTACTCTATCCTAGCCTCGCTTACTCTACCTAGACTAGGCTAGCCTAGCCTACTCTATCCTAGCCTAGCCTACTCTCCCTATCCTAGCCTACTCTATCCTAGCCTAACCTAGCCTAGGCTACTCTACGTAGCGTACTCTACCTAGCCTAGTCTACTCTATCCTAGTCTACTATACCTAGCCTACTCTACCTAGCCTAGCCTAGCCTGGCTTACTCTACGTAGCCTACTCTACCTAGCTTAGCCTAGCCAAATATATCCTAGCCTACTCTAATTAGCCTACTCTACCTAGCCGAGCCTAGCCTAGTCTACTCTACCTAGCTTAGCCTACTTTATCCTAACTAAGACTAGCCTAGCCTACACTATCCTAGTCTACTCTACCTAGCCTAGCCTAGACTACTCTATCCTAGCCTAGCCTAGCCTAGCGTAGCCTACCCTACCTAGCCTAGCCTAGCCTAGCCTACTCTATCCTAGCTTACTCTACCTAGCCTAGCCTAGCCCACTATATCTAGAATACTCTACCTAGCCTACTCTATCCTAGCCTAGCCTACTCTACCTAATCTAGCCTAGTCTAGACTAGCCTACTCTACCTAGCCTAGCCTACTCTATCTAGATTAGCCTAGCCTAGCCTACTCTACCTAGCCTAGCATACTCTATCCTAGCCTACTCAACCTAGCCTAGCCTAGCCTAGCCTACTCTATCATAGACTACTCTACCAAGCCTAGCCTACTCTACCTAGCCTAGCCTACTCTATCCTAGCCTAGCCTACTCTATAATAGCCTACGTTACCTAGCCTAGCCTAGCCTAGCCTACTGTATCCTAGCATAGCCTAGCCCTCTCTACCTACCCTACTCTACCTAGTCTAGCCTAGCCAATCCTACTCTATCCTAGCCTACTCTACCTAGTCTAGCCTACTCTATCCTATCCTAGCCTAGCCTAGCCTAATCCATCCTAGCCTACTCTATCCTAGCCTGCTTAACCTAGCCTAGCCTACTCTACCTAGCCTAACCTACCCTAGCCTAGCCTACTCTATCCTAGCCTAGCCTACTTCATCCTAGCCTTCTCTACCTAGACTAGCTTAGCCTACTCTACCTAGCCTAGACTACTCTATCCTAACCTACACTACCTAACATAGCCTACTCTATCCTAGCCTACTCTACCTAGCCTAGCCTACTTTATCCTAGCCTAGCCTACTCTATCCTAGCCTACTCTATCTTAACCTACTCTACCTAGACTACTCTACTTAGCCTAGTCTACTCTATCCTAGCCTAGCTAAGCCTAGCCCACTCTATCCTAGCATACTCTATCCTGATCTATCCTACTCTATCATAGCCTAGACTACTCTCCCTAGCCTACTTTACACTAGCCAAGTCTACTCTATCCTAGCGTAGCCTAACCTACTATATCCTAACCTACTCTACCTAGCCTGGCCTAACCTAGCCTACTCTATCCTTTCCTACTCTAGCCAGCCTAGCCTACTCTACCTAGCCTAGCCTAGCCTAATCTGTACTAGCCTACTCTACCTAACCTAGCCTAATCTATCCTAGCCTAACCTACTCTACCTAGCCTAGCCTACTCTATCTTAGCCTAGCCTAGCCTAGCCTACTCTATCCTAGCCTACTCTACCTATCCTAACCTAGCCTAGCCTACTCTATCCTAGCCTACTCTACCTAGCCTAGCCTAGCCTACTAAACCTAGCCTGGCCTAGCCAATCCTACTCTATCCTAGCCTACTCTACCTAGCCTGGCCTACTCTATCATAACCTAGCCTAGCCTACTATATTCTAGCCTACTCTACCTAGCCTAGCCTACTCTATCGTAGCTTAACCTAGCCTACTCTACCTAGCTGAGCCTAGCCTATCCTAGCCTACCCTATCCTAACCTAGCCTAGCCTAACCTACTCTACATATCATAGCCCACTCTACCTAGTCTAGCCTAGCCTAGCCTACTCTACCTAGCCTAGCCTAGCCTACTCTATCCTAGCCTACTCTACCTAACCTACTCTACCTAACCTAGCCTACTCTACCCAACCTAGCCTACTCTACCATAGCCTAGCGTATTATACCTAGCCTAGCCTACTCTATCCTAGTCTACTCTACCTAGCCTATTCTACCCAGCCTAGCCTAGCTTACTCTACCAAGCCTACCCTACCCTACTCTATCGTAGCCTACTCTACCTAGCCTAGCCTACTCTATCACAGGATAGCCTAGCATACTCTACCTAGCCGAGCCTAGCGTAGTCTACTCTACCTAGCCTAGCCTACTCTAACCTAACCTCGCCTAGTCTAGGCTACTCTATCCTAGCCTACTCTACCTATCCTAGCCTACTCTACCTACTCTACCTAGCCAAGCCTACTCTATCCTAGCCTACCCTACCTAGCCTAGACTACTCTACCTATCCTAGCCTAACCTACTCTATTCTAGCCTACTCTACCTAGCCTAGCCTAGCCTAGCCTAGTCTACTCTATCCTAGCCTACTCTACCTAGCCTAGTCTACTCTACATAGCCTAGACTATTATATCCTAGTCTAGCCTACTCTACCTAGCCTACTCTATCCTAGCCTAGCCTACTCTATCCTAGCCCAGCCTACTCTACCTAGCCTAGCCTAGCCTACTCTATCCTTGCCTACTCTACCTAGCCTAGCCTAGCCTAGCCAAGACTAGCCTAATTTACCCTAGCCTAGCTTAGCCAGGCTTAGCTTATCCTAGCTTATCCTACCTTAGCTTAGCCTAGATTTGCCTCGCTTAGCTTAGCTTACCCTAGCCTAGCTTACCCTAGCTTAACCTAGCTAAGCCTAGTCTAGCTTTGCTTAGCCTAGCCCAGCCTAGCTTAGCCTAGCCTAGTCTAGCCTAGCCTATTGTAGCCTAACCTACTCTACCTAGCCTAGCCTACTCTACCTAGCCTAGCCTAATCTATCCTAGCCTACTCTACTCTATCCTAGCCTAACCTACTATACCTACCCTAGAATACTCTATCCCAGCCTACCCTAGACTACACTTTCCTAGCATACTACACCTAGACTAGCCTAGCCTAGCCTACTCTATCCTAGCCTACTCTACCCAGCCCAGCCTATCCCACTCTACCTAGCCTACTCTAGCCTAGCCTAGTCTACTCTACCTAGCCTAGCCTAGCCTAACCTACTCTATCTTAGCCTACTCTACCTAGCCTCGCCTACTTTATCCTAGTCTACTCAACCTAGCCTATCCTATTCTAGCCTACTCTATCCTAGCCTAGCCTAGCCTATCATACTCTAACATAGCCTAGCCTAGCCTTCTCTACCTAGCCTAGCCTAGCCTAGCCTAAACAAGACTACTCTACCTAGTCTAGCCTAGCCTCATCTATCATTTCCTACTCTACCTATCCTAGCCTAGCCTAGCCTACTCTACCTAGTCTAGCCTAGCCTAGTCTAATCTATCCTAGCCTTCTCTACCTAGCCTAGCCTACTCTATCCTAGCCTAGCCTACTCTATCCTAGCCTAGCCTAGCCTAGCATAGCCTACTTTATCCTAGTCTACTCTACCTAGCCTAACCTAGCCTAGCCTACTCTAGCTAGCCTAACCTAGCCTAGCCTACTCTATCCTAGCCTACACTACCTAGCTTAGCCTAGCCTACTCTACCTAGCCTAGCCAATCCAATCCTACTCTATCCTATCCTAACCTAGCCTACTCTATCCTAGCCTACTCTACCTAGCCTAGCCTACTCTATCGTAGCTTAGCCTACTCTATCCTTGCCTACTCTACTTAGCCTAGCCTACTCTATCGTAGCCTTGCCTAGCGTACTCTACCTAGCCGAGCCTAGCATAGCCTACTCTACCTAGCCTAGCCTACTCTATCCTAACCTAGCCTAGCTTAGCTTACTCTATCCTAGCCAACTCTACCTAGCCTAGCCTACTCTACCAAGTCTAACCATGCCTAGCCTACTCTACCTAGCCTAGCCTAGCCTACTTTAACTAACCTACTCTACCTAGCCTAGCCTATTCTATCCTAGCCTAGCCTACTCTATCCTAGCCTACTCTACCTAGCCTAGCCTACTCTACTCTAGCCCTTCCTACTCTACCTAACCTACTCTACTCTACCTAGCCTACTCTACTTAGCATAGCCTAGTTTACTCTACCTAGCCTACTATCCCTAGCCTAGCCTAACCTACTCTATGCTACCCTACTATAATTAGCCTACTCGACCTAGCCTAGCCTACTCTACCTACCTCAGCCTAGCCTACTCTACTCTACCTAGCCTAGTCTACTCTATCCTAAACTAACCTAGCCTAGCCTACTCAACCTATCCTAGCCTACTCTAGCTGCTCTACCTAGCCTAGCCTAAACTAGCCTAGCCTACTCTATCCTAACCTACTCTACCTAGCCTAGCCTAGCCTACTCTATCCTAGCCTACTCTACCGAGCCTAGCCTAGCCTAGCCTAATATATCCTAGCCTACTCTACCTAACATAGCGTACTCTATCATAGCCTAGCCTACTCTATTCTAGCCTACACTACCTAGCTCACTCTACCTAGCCTAACCTAGCCTACTTTATCCTAGCCTAGCCTACTTTACCTAGCCTAGCCTACTCTATCATAACCTAGCCTAGCCTTGTCTATCCTAGCCTAGCCTACTCTATCCTAATCTTGCCTAACCTACTCTATCCTAGACTATTCTACCTATCGAAGCCTACCCTAGCCTACTCAACCTAGCCTAGCCTACTCAATTTTATCCTAGTCTACTCTACCTAACCTAGCCTATTCTAGCCTACCTTAGCCTAGCCTAGTCTATCCTAGCCTACTCTACCTAAACAAGCCTATCCTAGCATACTCTACCTTGCCTAGCCTAGCCTACTCTAACCTAGCGTAGCCTAGTCTATCCTAGCCTACTCTACCTAGCCTAGCCTAGCCCAGCCTACTCTATCCTAGCCTAGTCTAGCCTTCTCTACCTAGCCTACTCTACCTAGCCTAGCTTAGCCAATCCTACGCTATCCTAGCCTACTCTACCTAGCCTTACCTACTCTATCATAGCCTAGCCTACTCTTTCCTAGCCTACTCTACCTAGCCTGGCATACTCTATCCTATCTTTGCCTAGCCTAGCCTATCCTATCGTAGCCTACTCCAGCCTACCCTACTCTACCTAGCCTACTCTTTCCTAGCCTACTCTACCTAGCCTAGCCTAGCCTAGGCTTCTCTACCTAGCCTACTCTACCTAGCCTTCCCTACACTATCCTAGCCTAGCCTAGCCTACTCTATCCTAGCCTACTCTACCTAGCCTAGCCTACCCTAGCCTACTCTACGCTAGCCTACTCTACCTAGCCTAACCTACTCTACATAGTCTACTACTCTTAGCTTAGCCTACTCTAGCCTACTCTACTTATCCTAGCCTACTCTACTTAGATTAGCCTAGCATAGCCTACTCGACCTAGCCTAGCTTAGCCTAGCCTACTCTATCATATCCTACTCTTACTAGCCTACCCTACCCTACTCTATCCTAGCCGACGCTACCTAGCCTAGCGTAGTCTGGCCTTCTCTATCCTATCCTAGCCTAGTCTAGCCTAGCCTTCTCTACCTAGCCTACTCTACTTAGCCTAGCCTAGAAAATCCCACTCTATCCTAGCCTTCTCTACCTAGACTAGCCTACTCTATCCTAGCCTACACTAGCCTAGCGTACTCTATCCTAGACTACTATATACTAGCCTTGCTAACCTAGCCTACTATATCCTAGCTTAGCCTAGCCTTGCCTACTTCATCCTAGCCTTCTCTACCTAGTCTAGCCTACTCCACCTAGACTAGCGTAGCCTACTCTATCCTAACATACACTACCTAACCTAGCCAACTCTATCTTAGCCTACTCTATCCTAGCCTACTCTATCGAGCCTAACCTACTCTGTCTTAGCCTAGCCTACTCTATCCTAGCCTACTCTATCTTAACGTACTCCACCTACCCTACTCTACTTAGCCTAGCCTAATCGATCCTAGCCTAGCCAAGCCTAGCCTACTCTATCCTAACCTAGCCCACTCTATCCTAGCCTAGACTACTCTACCTAGCCTATACTACTCTATCCTAGCCTACTCTATCCTAGCCTAACCTAGCCTAGCCTACTCTATTCTTGCCTTCTCTATCTAGCCTAGCATAGCCTACTCTATCCTTGCCTACTCTACCTAGACTAGCCTAGCCTAGCCTAGCATAGCATAGCCTACTCTACCTAGCCTTCTCTACCCAACCTAGCCTAGCCTAGCCTAATCTATCATAGCCTACTCTTGTTAGCCTATCCTACTCTATACTAGCCTAGCCTACTCTACCTAGCCTAGCCTACTCTATCCTATCCTAACCTAGTCTAGCCTAGCCTTCTCTATCCTATCCTACCCTAGACTAAACTATCCTAGTCTACTCCACATAGACTAGCCTAGCCTAGCCTAGCCTACTCTATCTTAGTCTACTCTACCTAGCCTAGCCTAGCCTAGTTTACTCTACCAAGCCTACTCTATCCTAGTCTTCTCTACCTAACCTAGCCTAGCCTAGCTTACTCTAAGTAACCTACTCTACCTAGCCTAGCCTACTCTATCCTAGCCTACTCTACATAGCCTAGCCTACTCTATCTTATCCTAATTTACTATATCTAGCCTAGCCTAGCCTACTCTATCTTAGTCTACTCTACCTAGCCTAGCCTAGCCTAGTTTACTCTACCAAGCCTACTCTATCCTAGTCTTCTCTACCTAGCCTAGCCTAGCCTAGCTTACTCTAAGTAACCTACTCTACCTAGCCTAGCCTAGCCTAGCCTACTCTATCCTAGCCTACTCTACATAGCCTAGCCTACTCTATCTTATCCTAATTTACTATATCTACCTAGCCTAGCCTAATCTACCTAGCCCACTCTACGTAGCATAGCTTAGCCTAGCCTACTCTATCATAGCCTAGCCTACTCTATCCTGGCCTATCCTAGCCTATCCTACTCTATCCTAGCCTTCTCTACATAGCCTAGACTAGCCTAGCCTACTCTACCTAGCCTACTCTATCTAGCCTAGTCTACTCTATCATATGTTAGCCTACATTATCCTAGCCTACTCTAGCCTAGCCTAGCCAAGTTAAGCTTAGCCTGGACTAGCCTACTTTAGCATAGTCTAGCCTAACCTAGACTAGCTTACCCTAGCCTAACCTGGCTTGGCATAGCCTAGCCTAGCCTAATCTAGCCTAACCTATCCTATCCTAGTCTCCTTTATCATATCCTAGTCTACTCTACTCTAGCCTGTCCTACTTTAGCCTAGCCTAGCCTACCCTACCCTAGTCCAGCCTATCCTATCCTACTCTGGCCTTCCCTACCCTAAACTAGCTTATCCTACTCTAGCCTACTCTTGCCTATGATAGTTTACTATATCCTAACTTACTCTAGCCTAACCTAACATAGCCTACTCTATCTACACTAACCTAAACTAACCTTACCTACTCTAGTGTAGCCTACTCTAGACTAGACTACTTTATCCTAGCCTAGCATACTCTAGCCTAGGCTAGCCTAGAACTACCTATACTAACCTAGCCTGTCTTGCCTAGCCTAACTTACTCTTACCTACCCTAGCCTACTATAGCCTAGCATAGCCTATCCTAGTCTAGCTTAGCCTACTCTAGCCTAGCCTAACCTAGCTTAGCCTAGCTTAGCCTATCTTAGCTTAGCCTAGCTTTACTTAGCTTAGCCTAGCTTAGCTTAGCCTAGTTTAGCCTTGCCTAGCTTAGCCTAGCCTAGCCTAGCTTAGCCTAGCTTAGCTTAGCTTCGCTTAGCCTTTCTTAGCCTCGCTTCACCTAGCTTASCTTAGTCACCTAGCTTACCTTAGCCTAGCTTAGCTTAGCCAAGCCTAGCTTAGCCTCGTCTAGCCTCGCATAGCCTAGCCTAGCCTAGCCTAGTGTAGCCTAGCCTAGCCTAGCTTAGCCTAATTTAGCTTAGCCTAACTAATCCTAGCTTAGCTTAGCCTACCCTAGCCTTGCTTAGCCTTGCCTAGCTTAGGCTTGCTTAACCTAGCTCAGCTTCGCTTAGCTTATCCTAGCCTTGCCTAGCCTAGCCTAGCTTAGCCTAGCTTAGCCTAGCCTAGCTTAGCCTAGCCTAGCCTAGCTTAGCTAAGCCTAGCCTAGCTTAGCCAATCCTAGCCCACCTTAGCCTACCTTAGCTAAGCCTAGCCTAGCCTAGCCTAGCCTACTCTACCTAGCCTAGCCTACTCTATCCTAGCCTACTCTGCCTAACCTAGCCTAGCCTAGCCTACTCTACCTAGCCTACTCTACCTAGCCTAGCCTAGCCTAGCCTAGCCTAGCCTAGCCTACTCTACTCTACTCTAGCCTAGCCTACTCTATCCTAGCCTACTCTACCTAGCCTAGCCTAGCCTAGCCTACTCTATCCTAGCCTAGCCTACTCTACATAGCCTAGCTTACTCTATCCTAACCTAGCCTAGCCGACTCTATCCTAGCCCACTGTATCTAGCCTAGCCTACTCTACTTTATCTTATCCTACTCTATCCTAGACTAGCCTACTATACTTTATCCTAGCCTACTCTACCTAGCCTATTCTAACCTAGCCTACTCTATCCTAGTCTACTCTACCTAGCCTAGCCTACTCTACCTAACGTAGCCTAGCCTAGAGTACTCTACCTAGTCTAGCCTAGCCTAGCCTACTCTACCTAGCCTAGCCTACTCTACTCTAGCCTAGCCTACTCTACCTAGCCTAGCTTAGCCTAGCCTACTCTATCCTAGCCTACTCTACCTAACCTAGTCTAACCTAGCCTACTCTATCCTAGCCTAGCCTACTCTCCCTAGCCTAGCCTACTCGATCCTATCCTAGCCTATCTTAGTCTAGCCTACTCTATACTAGCCCATTGTATCTAGCCTAGCCTACTCTACCTACTCTATCCTAACCTAGCCTACTCTACCTACTCTATCCTAGCCCACTGTATCTATCCTAGCCTTGTCTACTCTACCTACTCTACGTAGCCTACTCTATCCTAGCCTAGCCTAGCCTACTTTATCCTAGCCTACTCTACCTAGCCTAGCCTAGCCTACTCTATCTTGGCCTACTCTACCTATCCTAGCCTAGCCTAGCCTACTCTACCTAGAATACTCTACTTAGCCTAGCCTGGCCTAGCCTACTCTACCTAGCCTAGCCTAACCTAGCCTACTCTTTCTTAGCCCACTCTACCTAGACTCGCATACTCTATACTAGCCTACTCTACCTAGCCTAGTCTAGCCTAGCCTACTCTATCATAGCCTAGCCTAGCCTAGCCTACTCTACATAGCTTAGCGCACCCTACTCTACCTATCCTACTCTATCCTAGTCTAGCCTAGCCTAGCCTAGCCTACTCTACTTATCCTACTCTACCTAGCCTACTCTATCCTAGTCTACTTTATCCTAGCCTACTCTACCTAGCCTAGCCTAGTCTATCCTAGCCTACTCTACCTAGCCTAGCCTACTCTATCATAGCCTAGCCTAGCCTAGCCTACTCTACCTAGCCTAGCCTAGCCTACTCTATCCTAGCCTGGCCTAGCCTAGCCTAGCCTAGCTTAGGCTAGCCTACTCTGCCTAGTTTAGCCTAGCCTAGCCTACTCTACCTAGCCCACTCTACCTAGTCTAGCCTTGCCTACTCTGCCTAGCCTACTCTATCCTAGCCTAATCTACCTAGCCTCGCCTACTCTATCCTAGCCTACTCTATCCTGGCCTACTCTATCCTAGCCTACTCTACCTATCCTAGCCTACTCTATCATTGCCTAGCCTAGCCTAGCCTAGCCTAGCCTACTCTATCCTTTCCTACCCTAGCCTAGCCTACTTTATACCATCCCATCCTAGCCTACTCTATCCTAGTCTAGCCTAGCCTAGCATAGCCTAGCGTACTCTACCTATCCTAGCCTAGCCTACTCTACCTAGCCTACTCTATCCTAACCTACTCTATCCTAGCCTTGCCTAGCCTACTCTACTTAGCCTAGCCTACTCTATCCTAGCTTGTTGTAGCTAGCCTACTCTATCCTAACCTACTCTATCCTAGCCTTGCCTAGCCTACTCTATCCTAGCCTAGCCTAGACTAGACTACTGTACCTAGCCTACTCTACCTAGAATAGCCTAGCTTAGCCTACTCTATCCTAGCCTACTCTACCTAGCCTAGACTACTCTATTCTAGCCTATCCTACTCTACCTAGCTTAGCCTACTCTACCTAGCTTAGCCTACTCTAGCTTACTCTGCCTAGCCTACTCTGCCTAGCCTAGCATAGCCTAGCCTACTGTATCCTAGCCAACTCTACCAAGCCTAGACTACTGTATTCTAGCCTACTCTACCTAACCTACCCTAGCGTAGCCTACTCTATCTAACTTAGCCTAGCCTAGCCTACTCTACCTAGTCTAGCCTAGCCTAGCCTAGCCTACTCTACATAGCATACTCTACCTAGCCTAGCCTACTCTACTCTGGCCTAGCCTATCTTACTCTACCTATCCTACTCTACCTAGCCTAGCCTAGCCTACTCTACCTAGCCTGGCCTAGCCTAGCCTACTCTATCCTAGCCTAATCTACCTAACCTAGCCTACTCTATCCTCGCCTAGCCTATCCTATTCTATCCTAGCCTACTCTACCTAATCTAGCCTTTCCTAGCCTACTCTATCTAGCCTACTCTACCTACCCTAGCCTAGCCTAGCCTGGCCTAGCCTACTCTATGCTAGCCTAGCCTACTCTACGCTAGCCTAGCCTACTCTAGCCTAATCTATCCTAGCCTACTCTACCTAGCCTAGCCTAGCCTAGCCTACTCTATCCTATCCTACTCTACCTATCCTACTCTACCTATCCTAGACTACTCTATCGTAGGCTAGCCTACTCTATCCTATCCTAGCCTAGCCTAGCCTAGCCTACTCTATCCTAGCCCACTCTGTCTAGCCTAGCCTACTCTATCCTAGTCTAGCCTACTCTACCTAGCCTACTCTACTTAGCCTACTATACCTAGCCTAGCCTAGCATACTCTATCTTAGCCTACTCTACCTAGACTCGCCTACTCTATCCTAGCCTACTCTACCTAGCCTAGCCTTGCCTAGCCTACTCTATCATAGCCTAGCCTACTCTACCTAGCCTAGCCTAGCCTACTCTAGCCTACTCTACCTAGCCTACTCTACATAGCCTACCCTAGCATACTCTACCTAGCCTAGCCTAGCCTACTCTACCTAGCCTAGCCTAGCCTACTCTATCCTAGCCTAACCTAGCCTAGCCTAGCCTACTCTACATTGTCTACCCTAGCATACTCTACCTAGCCTAGCCTAGCCTACTCTATCCTATCCTACTCTACTAATCTGAAAATTAACTTGATCTAAAATTCAAGATCTGTTAACCATTATTTGCATGTGAATTTTTAACTGTTAACCACCTTTATAATGAAAAATTAAAGAACATCCATCAAGCACTTGAGCACATCAACATGTAAGCAAACCATCTATGAATAAGAATTGGTAACGGAGTTCACCAGACCCTCTGGCTACGTCTCCGGGCCACTTTCCAAATGGGAAGCCCGATAGATTAAGTATTCAAATCCTTACAAAGTGAGTTTTGAATTATGTTTGTCATATACAGTAACAGACTTCAACAACCGCTGGAAGATGAAATTCTGAGACTTTTAAGTATGAACATGAATACCTTTCTGTGTATCCAAAAGATTTTGTGAGCACTTTTCTGTCTCGATGTCTGAATGCAAAAACTGAAGCTGGATCTAGAATCCTTGCGAAAAACCAAGACTTTTGAGTATAAAATCGATATATTTCATAATTGGACTCAGAATGCCCTTCTTGGCACAATTCCCAAAATCTGCCTCTGATCTGTACAATCTGTACGACCTCGAGATGCATGCAAATCTAGAACCACCTTGATCTATGTGTAAACACCACCTTGATTTGCTTGCAAATCCACCTCGAGCTACCTGCAAAACCACCTTGGGTTGTGTGCAAAACCATCTCGATCACTGTGCAAAAACACCTCAGGCTGCGTGCCAGTCTCTACCTGCATCAAAACTCCCCCTCAGGATCCGTGCCCATGGCTCATTTAAATAATGGTAAAACAAACCAAAAGGGGCATGGGCCATAGGCCACGCGCCCACCCAAATCCCACCAAATTCGACACTTTTGAAGGTTATTGCGCCAACTCTTACCACGTCTCATAGTGGTGGCACATTGGTAGTTGTGGTGGTTACGGGGACGGAAGTCCCGGGGTCAAACCCGCGGGGTCTACTTAGACTAGCCTAGCCTAGCCTAGCCTACCATAGCCTACTCTACCTAGCCTTCTCTACCTAACCTAGCCTAGCCTAGCCTAATCTATCCTAGCCTACTCTTGTTAGCCTAGCCTACTCTATACTAGCCTAGCCTACTCTACCTAGCCTTGCCTACTCTATCCTAGCCTAGCCTAGCCTAGCCTAGCCTACTCTATCCTAGTCTACTCTACCTAGCCTTGCCTAGCCTTGCCTACTCTATCTTACCCTACTCTACCTAGCCTAGCCTAGTCTACTCTACCTAACCTTGCCTAGCCAATCCTACTATATTCTAGCCTACTCTATCTAGCCTAGCCTACTCTATCCTATCCTACTCTGAAAAGCCAAGACTACTCTATCGTAGTCTAGCTTACTCTACTCTACCTAGCTGAGCCTAGCCTAGCCTACTCTACCTAACGTAGCCTACTCTATCCTAGCCTAGCCTACTCTTTCCTAGCCTAGTCTACTCTACCTAGTCTAGCCTAGCCTAGCCTACTCTACCTAGCCTAGCCTAGCCTACTCTATACTAGCATACACTACCTAACCTACTCTACCTAGCCTAGCCTACTATATACTAGCCTAGCCTACTCTATCCTAGCCTATCCTACTCTACCCAACCTACTCTATCCTAGCCTACTCTATCCTAGCCTATCCTACTCTACCCAACCTACTCTATCCTAGCCTAGCCTACTCTTCTTAGCCTAGCCTAGCCTACTCTATCCCAGCCTACTCTACCTAGCCTGGCCTACTCTATCCTAGTCTATTCTATCCTAGCCTAGCCTACTCTATCTTAGAATACTCTATCTAGACTAGATTAGCCTAGCCTACTCTACCTAGTCTACTCTACCTAGCCTAGCCTAGCCTAGCCTACTCTACCTAGCCTACTCTACCTAGCCTAGCCTAGCCTACTCTATCATAGCCTACTCTACCTAGCCTAGTCTACTCTTTTCTAGCCTAGCTTACTATATCCTAGGCTACACTACCTTGCCTAGCCTCCTCTACCTAGCCTACTCTACCTTGCATAGCCTAGCCAATCCTACTCTAACCTAGCCTACTCTACCTAGCCTAGCCTAGCCTATTCTATCCTAGCCTAGCCTAGCCAACTCTATCATATCCTGCCTAGCCTAGCCTATCCTACTCTACCTAGCCTAGCCTACTCTATCATAGCCTACTCCATCCTAGCCTTCTCTACCTAGCCTAGCCTAGTCTACTCTACCTATCCTAGCCTAGCCTAGCCTACTCTATTCTAACCTATACTACCTAGCCTAGTCTACTATATCCTAGCCTACTCTAGCTAGCCTAGCCTACTCTATCCTAGCCTACTCTATCCTAACCTACTCTTTCCTAACCTACTCTATCCTAGCCTACTCTACCTAGCCTAGGCTAGGCTAGCCTAGCCTGCTCTACTTAGCCTAGTCTAGCCTACTCTATCTTAACCTACTCAACCTAGCCTACTCTACTTAGTCTAGCGTACTCTATCCTGGCCTACCCTATTCTAGCGTACTCTATTCTAGCCTAGCCTACTCTATCCTAGCCTAGCCTACACTATCCTAGCCTAGACTACTCTACCTAGCCTACTCTATCCTAGCTTAGCCTACTCTACCTAGCCTAGCCTACTCTACCTAGCCTAGCCTACTCAATCCTAGCCTAGCCTACTCTATCCTAACCTAGCCTAGCCTAGCCTAACCTACTCAATCCTATCCTAGTCTAGTCTACTCTATCTTAGCCTAGCCTATTGTACCTAGCCTAGCCTAGCCTAACCTACTCTACCTAGCCTAGCTTACTCCATCTTAGCCTAGCCTAGCCTACTTTATCCTAGCCTACTCTATCCTAGACTACTCTAGCTTAGCCTACTCTATCTTAGGCTAGCCTAGCCTAGCCTACTCTATCTAGCCTAGCCTAGCCTACTCTATCCTAGCCTACTCTACCTAGCCTAGCCTACTCTATCCTAGCCTAGCCTAGCAAAAACTACTCTATCCTAGCCTACTCTATCTAGCCTAGCCTACTCTATCCTAGCCTTCTCTACCTAGCCTACTGTACATAGCCTAGCTTACTCTATCCTAGCCTAGCCTAGCTTACTCAATCCTAGCCTACTCTAGCCTAGCCTACTCTACCTAATCTAGCCTACTCTATCCTAGCCTAGCCTAACGTACTCAATTGTAGACTACACTATCTAGCCTAACCTACTCTATCCTAGTCTACTCTACCTAACCTAGCCTAGCCTACTCTATCCTAGCTTAGCCTAGTTTAGCCTACTCTATCCTAGCTTAGCCTAGCCTAGCCTATTCTATCTTAGCCTACTCCAGCCTAGCCTACTCTACCTAGAATAATCTAACCTAGCCTTCTCTACCTAGCCTACTCTACTCTATCCTAATATAGCCTTTCCTTGCCTACTCTATCTTAGCCTAGTCTACTCTACCTAGCCTGGCCTACTCTATCTTAGCTTAGCCTACTCTTCCTAGCCTAGCCTACTCTATCCGAGCCTAGCCTACTCTACCTAGCCTAGCCTACTCTACGTAGCGTAGCCTACTCTATGTAGCATAGCCTACTCTATCCTAGCCTACTCTACTTAACCTACTCTATCCTAACCTAGCCTACTCTATCCTTGTCTATTCTACCAAGCCTACTCTACCTAGCTTAGCTTACTCTATCCTAGCCTAGCCTACTCTACGTAGACTAGCCTACTCGATCTTATCCTAGCCTAGCTTACTCTATCCTAGCCTACTCTACCTAGCCTGGCCCACTCTATTCTAGCCTAGCCTACTCTATCCTAGCCTAGCTTACTCTACATAGCCTAACCTACTCTATCCTAGCCTAGCTTACTCTACATTGCCTAGCCTACTCTATCCTATCCTAGCCTAGCCTTCTCTATCCTAGCCTAGCCTACTCTTCCTAGCCTTGCCTAGCCTAGCCTACTCTGTCTAGCCTAGTCTACTCTATCCTAGCCTAGCCTAGTCTATCATAGCCTATCCTACTCTATCCTAGCCTACTCTAGCGTAGCCTACTCTATCTACACTAACCTAGACTAACCTTGCCTACTCTAGTGTAGCCTATTCTAGACTAGCCTACTTTATCCTAGCCTATCCTATCCTTGCCTACCCTAGCATACTCTAGCCTAGAACTACCTATCCTAACCTAGCTTGTCTTGCCTCAACTAACTTACTCTTACCTACCCTAGCCTAGCCTAGCCTAGCATAGCCCATCATAGTCTAGCTTAGCCTAGCCTAGCCTAGCTTAGCCTAACTTAGCTCAGCCTAGCTTCGCCTAGCTTAGCCTAGATCAGCTTAGCTTAGCTTAGCTTAGCCTAGCCTAGCTTAGCCTAGCCTAGCCTAGCCTAACTTAGCCTAGCCTAGCTTAGCCTAGCCTAGCCTAGCCTAGCCTAGCCTAGCTTAGCCTAGCCTAGCTTAGCCTAGCCTAGCTTAGCTTAGCTTTGCTTCGCTTAGCTTAGCCGCTAGCTTAACTTAGCCTATCTTAGCCTATCCTAGCCTAGCCTAGCCTAGCTTAGCTTAGCCTAGCCTAGCTTAACGTAGCTTAGCCAAGCCGAGCTTAGTTTAGCCTAGCATATCTTAGCCTAGCTTTGCCTCGCTTAGCTTAACTTAGCTTAGCTT
>JASDQU010101558.1:510245-532210 GCA_032191745.1 Picea mariana | reverse complement strand
CAATATGCCACGTGTTGAACGTTGATTCATCCACATGTCTGCCACTCAACACCTGCCACGTGTTGCACGACCCTGCCAACTCAGCATCTGCCACATGTCGTATGACCCTTCCACGTCAGCATCCATACGGACTGTACAGTCGGCACATTTTTTTTTGCACATTTGATGATTTGAACAGAATGTGATATCTCACTCATCCGACGTTCGTTTGAACCCAAATGAGTTGTGTTGGGTTCGTGACAATGAGGCCTACACATTCGTTTGATTTGAAGTGATTCCGAGCACTTTGAATTTTGAGCAAAATTTGATCCCCTGGATCACACCTCCCCATTGGAAATCTTTTGGACCTCCAAAAGACTATTTTTCAATCTATCTGAAGATGAGGGTATAGTTCCCTCACCTTTCCAACCTCAATCCACTTGGCTTTGCTTGGATTTGTGCCTTTAAGACCAATGCGAAGATATTCCACATTTCCTTGTCTTGAAGTTCTCATTCTCCTATCAAGGATTGTGTCTTCATGCAGTTCTGTAAGATATTCTGGGGAGAAATCATCTATAAAAGGAATCTGAACATGCTCTCCTTGATCATCAATCAAAGGAGTCTCATACAATTTCAAATTCTCAACATTAACCACTGCATACATTTGCATATAAGGAGGCAAATCCAAACGGAAGGCATTGTTACCAATCTTGTCAAGAATCTTGAAATGACCATATCTAATTGGTTTCAATTTTTTACCTTCTCCTTTAAGCCTCTCTTTGCTAATGTAAAGCCAAACTTCATCTCCAACTTGGAAACTATGATCAACACGATGCTTGTCATGTCTTGTCTTGTACTTGGCTTGACTCTTTTCCAACTGCTCTTGTACCATTTGATGTATCGACTGAATTTGTTTAATGAACTTTTATGCCCTATCAATGTCATATTGACCATCAATAGCAATATCTTTCCCAAAGATAAAATCTAAAGGAGATTTGGGCAAATAGCCAAAACATGCTTCAAATGGCGATTTTTGAGTTGAAGAGTGCTTAGCTCGGTTGTAAGCATGTTGAATGTAGTGTAAATGCTCATCCCAAAGTTTAGGATGCTTGCTGCAAAAACCACGAAGAATATGCACCACTGTTATATTTACCACTTCTGTCTGACCTGTTATCACCCTATAAGTTATAGGATCAACCGTTGACTGGAATATTATCTATCTCTAGTGTTTTTGTTGACAAATGATTTTCCATTCTGCAAATAATTTGAAAAGAAAAAGAAAAAAGAAAAAGAAAAGAAAAAGAAAAGAGGGCATAAAGAATTTCAGTAAAAAGTCCCATGCAATAATAGTAACTTGGTCCATACCTTTCAAGCATGGCCAAGTTCTTTTTAAATTGATGTTGATAGGGTTAGTGAATGATTTTGGATAAACAGTTTAATCTTAGCTAAAGTGTCTAGGTTAGATTAGTGAATAAATCTGGCCAGACTGTCTAATCTTGGTTAGATATCCCCAGGGTAGAGTAAATTATTAACCCAACAGTTTAATCTGGGTTAATTGTCATAGAAAACTAGGTTAGAATATAGGCTTGTTTCTTTATTGCTTTATTTCAATAAAAACCAGCTGGATGTAAATGTTGCACCATGTTTCAGATGCTTAAAAGTGGTGTTGGTCAATTCCCATGGTGGTGTATACAGGAAAAACCCTGGAAAACCCCATGAAATGCACTTATCCTAAGTTTCCTCGGTGCATGTATTTTCTGCACCCTCACTTATGTTTCGTTCATATATTAGCGGTCCAGATGATTGCGCCCAGATCGATGGTGGATAGATCTTTCCATACCCCCCCAATCGTTCTATCTTTAACAGAGGGGGGGGTTCAGAATTGTTGATAAGACCCGCACACATCTGGATGGCTCAGGATCAAGCACGCAAATCTAAAATCATTGTTATATTCCATACCCCCCCCATCTATTCTACCTTTAATGGAGGGGGGGGGGTCCAAAATGTGTGATAAATGACGCACATAGATCTGGGGTCAAGAAGCAAGTGCACAAATCAACGGCTCAAGATTTTTTTGGACCCCCCTGACTGATTTGCCTTTAACTAAAGGGGGGGGTCCGAAATGGGATCTTTTCTCTGGTGGGCCCCTATCTATATGTGGCATCAATCTATCGGTCCCGAGTCCCATCACCTCCTACAGACTGACACACCTTTGTCACCTCCTGATTTCATCATCCACCTTTCCCAAAATAGTCACGTCCCATAACTGTTGTCAGTCCTTCCCCCCCACTCGCTCGTGGCAAGCCCCCTCACTATGACTTTTACCCCAATCGGTAGCCGCCACATCACTCATCCATATCTCTCAGTCACCGTCACCTGCCATTTCACACTCTAAGTGATCTGTTGGCCTTTTATTACTGGATGCCCTATCCGTTAACCAACTGACTTGTCTCCCACGCCCAATAGACACCCATTTACTCAAAACTACCCTTTTCTTCCTATTTTCACCATTTACCCACTCATCGCACCAGAGAGATTTACACCGTTTTCTCCTCCATTACATTCAGTTGCCCCCACCAGCAGCCACCCCGCTAACAATGTTTTTCTTGTAGGTATCGTTGCAATAATGGCACCAAAGTCCAAACAAGCAGAAGGAGAGGAGAATCTGTTTCTCCCGCCTCTTGTCGACCTTGACAGGATCCCACTGGTCGACAAAGACCGCTTAATCACAGATACAAAGTGTGATTTTGATTTTGCATACCTTCAGTTGTGGCTCAAGGAAGTCTTCTTGGACCAGAGTGACGAAATTGGACTCTGGGAGTCCAATTTACCCCTATATCTCTTTCCTCAGATTCATCATTTTCTAGAGTTTTCCCTCAAGTACCAATCCCACTACATTCCCGAGCAAAGAGTCGTCGTCTCCTCATCCGGAGAGATTCTTTTCCTCATCACGCCCGAACCTGTCGACCAAATGATGCGAATCCCCCGAGTCGACTCTACATCACCCTTCAACCTGGAAATTCTTACAAAATTATACCAAAAATGACTTTCCCCCAAAGAGCTCAAATATTCGAGATTTTCCTCCCCCCATCCACTCAATTTCCCTCCACAAATCCTCCTTATCCTTCTTCCATGTTCTCAACTAAAGGAAACTAGATCATCTCATCCCTTTATGCCTTGTTAGGATACTATTCAGATCAGTGGGTAGATGAACCCATTCTGGAATTTTTATCCATCTTCTCTACCGATGAGAAGCCCACCACCCAGTTCGACTTCAGCACATTCCTGGTGAACAATAGTCATGAACAATTTGTGAATTTCACCACGGAAGGCATGTTCTGATACTCATCCATACTGGCATACTTGTTCGTCTTCTTCCAAGCGGACAAATTCATTTTTTTCATGCAGAAGATGGATGGAGATGGTAGACCCCAAGCAGTGATAGCATGGACCTCCTTGCTCAAGCACAACTCCACAGAGTTCAGTTTCAAAGATTTCATTGATCAATTCTACCATCCAGTGGTAAGTATGCTTAGCGGAAGGCCTGAGCCTCGAATAAATGATGAAGTTCAGAGGATCCTGCATCTCTCGGATAACACAAAGACGGGGGATTGGTATTTGTACCAAGATTACACCGAGATCAGAGTATATGGGTGTGAGTTGGCACCGTATAAGCTGCCCAAGTACCTGCCTGTCAGAATTTTTGCTTTGGAATATATAAGGCAGATAATAAATTCCAATGATATCCATTTTGTATCACTGAAGAAAAAGAAACAGCTCATAATCAAAGGGCAGATTGGCTCCTTCATTTGCAACAATCGTAGCGCTGGGGAAGAAGCAGACAGGCTGCTGAGGGAAATGAAGCTCTTCATGAGTTTCCCATGGCATTACAATCCATGTGGAATCATCTCCGAGATGAGGTTGAAAAACAAGAACATCCCATATGTCCATGAATATAGGCCTAAAGTTGAAAAATTTGCAAACTAGACAGTATGGAAGACTAACACATTGGTCGAAGTAGAGCAGGAGGATCCCCTGGCCACTGTATCACAAACGACCATGCCACAGGTCCCGAAAGAGAAAATGCCTAGGCAAGATTTATCTCCACCTGTCACTAAGGTATCGTCAAAATAATTCTAGCTGCATACCAAGAGGCCTAGACTATTTTAGTTCCTATCCCGACCGAAGAAAAAGAAGCCCCATCTACTATAGTGACCAAGGTTGATAGGCCACCCCTCGGTGCAAGCCTCCAGAAGGTCATAACCCCAGCATTGCTGAAGAAATCCATAGATTCTCCATTGACCACCCAGCCAGGCAAGGTAGGAACTAGACCCTGACCAACAGTACTTGCACCCAGTTCTGGAAGCAGACATCGACTACATAACATAGGCTGTTATCGACATTAGACACCGAGAAGGGCGGAATGCATATGGAATTCCTCCAGGCACAGGTACCAGATCCAAAGGTGATCACTGACTACAAAAGGGCCACCTTTGAATTCCAGACGAAGGACGTGCATCCGACAGATTAGATAGATCTGCACAAGCAGATAGGGGAAATGGTCTTCTATACGTTGGCGCATGCTTCCACTACTGTGTCCAAATTGCAAGTGTCTATGAACAACGTTCAAACACAACTGAAGTTAGAGAAGATATCGTCCTTTGCCAAGGACAATAGGATCAAGACTTTGGAGCAACTAGTCCTCAAGATCGGTTACGATCCTTCGAATGTGAAAGCAGCCGAGAAGATGATTAAGAAGAAGAATGATGACATAGCCTCCTTAAGGAAACAATTGAAGCTCCCACCCATAGAGGATTCGCAGGCGAAGGAAATAGCAAAGAAAGAAGGAGAGAAAGATGAAATACTCAAGCTACTCATGGAGCAGAATGCACAGCTAAAGGAAATGGAAGCTGAGATGGAGAAGCTAGTAAAAGAGAAAGAGAAATTGAAGCCAATGGAAGTCATTCCATTGAGTGTCATTCCAATTTTGGGAGTGAGCATAGCATCAGTGATAGAAGTCCCATCTGCGACTCCATTGACATCCCTGGAGAAGACAACTGACCTGGCTAAGTCTATGGAAAAGTTGAACATGTAGGAAACAAAGATCGACAGGATCAAAAAGAAGATTTAGAACCTTCAGGAACTCAAATCTTCCTTTCAAACCAGTCTCTCCAAGGAAAAACAGATGATAGATCAGCTCAAACAAGAGTTACAGCAGCTTCGGAAGAAAACAGTTGCAGGAAAAACTTTGGCCGAGGTTAAAGAAAGTGTATGGACAAACATCACCAAGTCCATGAACGAGATATGGCCCATGATACAGATCATGTTTGAGCAGAATGAATTGGTGCAGAGAAGCAAACAGGCCATTGAGAAGATCAGATCAAAATTGGGAGAGATGCCAACACAGGCGAATGAGATCATCAAGTTCCTAAATTCTATGACCAGGGAAGAGCTGGAAGAGCTGAAAATTGAAGACAGAACAGAGACCATCCTTGAGGTCAAAAGAGTTTTGACCAAGAGAGGATTAATGCTTCATCTGGAAGAAAAGGTTCAGGCCATGGACCTAGGGGTACAAAGATTCTTTAGTAAGATTGAGGCTCTACAGAATAAAGTTCTTCCTAGTCTGAAGGTAATCAATGATAAATTGATGACACTCCCAGACTACAAGAAGAGATTGGCCAATGTGGCTAAGGACAGTTAAAAGTTTGTAGGAATTCAAGGCAGCATCACTGGCAAGGCATTTCTAGATACACTTCAGTGGGACATCAGTATTCAACATGAGATTTGATACATCTTCCTCACCAAGCCTACCTTCGTGAAGTACACAGAAATGGATGAAGTGTATCGAAGGCTACTCAAAGTCAACGTGCCCAGTCATCTTCGATGGGAGGAACTCTATGATATGATCGATTAGTAGATGAGCTTTCCCAGTCCAGTCATTTGTCCAGTCAGATGAGGTCGTGCAAAGGCTTCATCAACGACCCACCCAGAAATCAACATGCAGTTACACCACATCATCAAGCAATTCCTAGATTTATGCAATTTGTTAAGTTAGTTAGGCTAAAAATAGATTTAGCACGTCCTGGTCATTAATGACAAGATCATTTGTAATTTGAGTTATAAATACTTCATCTTTTGGAGTATTGAGGGTTGTTGATCTTCACACCCTGAAGCTATCAAACTGTAATATTTTTTGAAGAGATCTTCCATTAATACAAAGGGGCACTTTTACATGATTCTTGCGTGTGTTCATTGGTGATTTTTTTCTCTCTAAGTTGAATGTTATTCTCACTTTGTTATCATACTATTTTCTAAATCTAATCTTTAGAAGTAACGAATGTTGCAGGATTTATATCGTATACCTTGTTTCTGACTCGAAATATTTTAGTGTTTTATCTTCTGGTGTTTTCAATAAAGAATTTCTTAACTGCTTCTTTGTTGAAATTATCTTTCTCATCTTTTCTGTTGTCCCTCGTTTTTACTATCGAAGAATCCAATGATTATATTATCTCGCTCTGTGAAAGTTTTCCTTTGCATTTCTGGTTTGGATTTCATATTTTATTTAAAAACACAGACCCCATAGCCCAATGGATGTGTAGACTGTCTCAACCAACTCGACAAACACTACGACAACAAAACTAACCTAGTTATTTACCTAGCCTAATATTTAAAATTTGAAACGTAGCTAAATCATATAGAGAGATCCCTCTCTGAAGTTGGAAGGGCTAGATCCCAGCTTCAAAAGCGGTGGGATAAAGTTACCTTAGTAGATTTCTTCTACTGTCGACCTCTAGAAAATTTACCAAGTGTTAACATAGTGGTGACTCCACTGGGGAAAGAACTAAAAATTTATGATTTCACATTTTCTTTTCCCTAAAAAGAAAGTTTGTTCCTGGAATATTGCAAATTTGAGAAGAAAGTAATGTTTAGAGGTTGATTAAAATTTGTACATATTATTTTTGGAATCATAAAACTAAAAATTATATATATAAAAAATCAAAAGAAATCTGGCTCCCAAGAAAGTTTATACTCGATCTCATTCAGACCCAGAACCTGTGATAGTGACAGATAACCCAGAATAGTTTCTCAGGAAAAAGATTGTAGTTGAAGGCTCAGTGAGTCATACTCCCTTTCATAAGTCCCTTTCCTTTTCAGGGGAACCTGTTACCTTTCAAAACCCTGACTTTGACACATTTTCCCAACAAAGCCTGGTTAGAACACAGTCCGATAGTTTTGTGACTGGAATCATTTTCGACCCAACCGTTTTGCAACCCTGAACCCCTGAAGTTCTGTCTCCCACTGCTAAACCGCAAACCACTCCCTCGGTGCTATCCAGTTCCTCCTCATCCTCATCTTCAGTCACAACCTCGCCAATCGTCCAGTTTGTTATCCCACCTCCTCCACCCATCATGGCAGCTAGATATGCTCCCTTGGTGTTGGTTGCGCCTCTTCATGCCATGCCCCAAGACTATCAAATGAGACTTCCACAGTTCGATGCAACAGGACCTTTAAACGCCCAACAACACGTTGATAAAATGAATGATTATTTTGATCTACATGAAGTAGATGAGGCTGACGTTCAAATGAGATTGTTTGCCCAAATTTTGACAGGTGACATTAAAAAATGGTATAAAGGTTTACGTGCTGCCTCAGTCCTTGACCTTACTGAATTCCAAAGGAGTTTTCTAGACAGATGGGAGGTAAATAAAAACCCTCTCCAAATATTGTCAGAATACGAAAATATTAGAAGAAATCAAGGTGAGACAGTACAAGATTACTGCACTCATTTCAATAACCTGTACAACACAATCCCAGCTGAAATCAAACCTCCACAGGGTTTGGCATTGATAAAATTCCCTGATGGTTTTGACGCTGATATGCCATACCAACTAAGGGAAAGAAATTCTACCACCCTGGAAGACATGCAGAAAAGTGCAATAAGTGTGGAGGCCAATTTGTTGGCAAAAAGGGCACGGCAGAGGTCAGAGAGGAGAGTCACCATTAAAGAGGAACCTTCCACATCAACCTCCAATTCCAAATTGGATTTCTTGGCCAGAGCAATGGAAAGAATGATGAAAAGACTTACTGTGTCAGAAAGAAATCCTCCAAGAGAAAACCCACCAACCCCTCAAGTTCGGAATCCTAACTTCAGGAGAAACCCTCCCCAAATCAAACAGAGAGATCCTAGGGATCAAAGAGAGAAGAGAGGTCCAGATCAGCAAATCAGACCTCCCCTACAAAAAAATTATGCTGATGAGGGAGAGGAAGCGATTGAGGAACTAGAGGATACTCACATAAATCTCATGGGCATTCATGATAATGAAGCTATTTTCCTTACCCAAGAAGAGAAAGAACTTTTTCTTCTCAATCAAACAAAAGTAAGTGAAGAAGATGAAGATGCAGAACAACAGGCATTCGAAAATTCCAGTTTGGAGGTACACCGGCAGTACAATCTGTAGAGAAAAAAGACAGAAGGAAGTTCCCCCAAAAAGATGATTGAAACGAAGAAGGTAGTAGAAACCAAAAAATCCTCTGAACCATCTGCCAAGAAGATTCCTGAAAAGAGAACTGCTGAAGTTCCCGTGAAGAAAAACCTTACTATTCTGAAAAGATCGTCACAGCTCAAGGTTTCACCTATTAATCCACCAAGTACTTTTGGCCAGAAGAGTGTGGTGGACAAACCAGAATTGATGAGCCAAGGCAGAGCTCCTACACCTTTCAGCCTTGAGGGGGAATTAGCCAAAGTAAAAATTCTCATTCCACTTTCCGAGTTGATGAATAAAGACGCTTATCGTTCACAAGTGATTAAAGCACTGACCATTGAACCTAATATAGGTACAAAAGCCTTAACCGTTGGATCAGCAAATCATTCAGATACTGTGAACCTTACAGATGATCAACCTGAACTTCTGCTCAGACCCGAAGTAGACGGTCGAGACGATAACGGTGATGTCGCTCCTTTCTACATCAGTATAAATATACACAATCTGTTCTTGCATAATGCTATGCTGGATTCGGGTGCTTCCCACAATCTGATGCCTAAAGAAATGATGGAGAAACTGGGACTGGAAGTCACCAGACTTTACAAGGATTTACACTCATTCGACTCCAGTAAAGTTAGATGTATTGGTCTGATCAAGGACCTATGTATCACCTTGGTTCAGATTCCTGCAAAGAGCATGGTCATGGATGTGGTGGTTGCAGACATTCCCCCGAAATATGGAATGTTTCTATCCCAATCTTGGGGGGCTAAGTTGAGAGGTACCCTGCAACTAGATATGTCATATGCCACTATCCCAGTTTTCGAACAACAAAGAAGGCTATACAGAAAAACATTGATGAAATACATGGTCAGTAGCCAAGAAAAACCACACAACTATCCTCTTTACTCTGTGCATTTTGACTTGGATTCTTTTATCTTGTACAATGATGGTGACACGGGAGAGCAAGGCACTCAGTTGGGAGAAGATACATCTAGTCCGGATGAAGGCCAAGAAATCATTGAGGTAGAAAGGAAGAAAAACGTGATAACTGAAGAATTACCAGCAGATTTCTGGAGCATGGATTTTGATGGAGCGATAAGCAAAGAAGGAGTTGGAGCAGGAGTTTGGTTGCACAATCACAGAAGCAGGTATTCAGAAAACCATTCTTACAAATTAAATTTCCAATGCACTAACAATATTGCCAAGTATGAAGCCTTGATGATTGGTCTGAAACTTTTAAAAAGGGTTGGTGCTAAACAGATTATGGTAAGAGGTGATTCTGAGTTGATAATCAAGCAAATCAAAGGTGAGTATGTTGTGAAACACCCACGTATTAGAGCTTATAGGAATGTTGTTCTCAATGCCCTGAGATGTTTCACTGAAGTTGATCTGTAGGTAATGCCTCGGGGACAAAATATTTTGGCAGATGGATTGGCTACATCAGCAGCCACATGTAAAATTCCTTTTCGGTCGACTCGCCCATATACGGTAGAAGTGAAGTGCAGACCAACCGTTCCCGACAATATCAGGTACTGGCAAGTATTTGGTAATGATGATCAAATAGAAGACTTTTTGCAGTGTAAAAATGATTTTGAATGTACAAATATAGATTTAGAGAACGAAGATGAAAATGTAAATAGATCTGATTTTGAAAATGATAGTTTAAGTAGCGTAGATTCAGGATAATTAGGCGATGATGAGATGGAGGTCAATATTTTTCATTTGAAAAGTAATGTTTTGCCTAGGGGTCTAGTTCCTTTAGAGGACTTGTTTGATTTTAATGACATAGCCAAAAAATCAAAAATTGAATCCAATGGACAAGAGGTAGAAGATTGTAATATAGGGACAGAAGAGAAACCCAGGATGGTCAAATTGTCTAAATCATTACCCCCTGAGCAAAAAATCAAATACGTTGAGTTGTTTAAAGAATACTCAGATGTTTTTTCCTGGGGCTATGAGGATTTGAAAGCTTATGATACTAGCATCATACAACACAGGATTCCAATAAAAGAAGACCAAAAACCATTCAGATAGAAACTTAGGAGAATAAATCCCAAGTTGCTCCCTTTGATAGAAAATGAAATCAAAAAAATGTACGATGCCAAAATCATAGTCCCGTTGCATTTTTCCAAATGGGTCTCTAATTTGGTCCCAACACATAAGAAATCCAGGGAAATCAGGCTGTGCATTGATTTCCGAAATCTGAATAAGGTCTCCCTGAAGGAAAATTACCCCTTGCCAAAAATGGACCACATACTACAAAGGGTAGTCGGATCCAGTCGAATCTCTTTGCTGGATTGGTTCTCGGGTTATAATCAGGTCCTAGTTCACCCAAATGACCAAAACAAAACCGTTTTCACTATGCCATGGGGCACTTTCATGTATGTGAAAATGCCTTTTGGTTTGATGAACACGGGAGCCACTTTCCAGAGAGCAATGGACATCGCCTTTGTGGAAGAATCGAGTAAATTTATTGTCATCTATTTGGACAATGTAATTGTGTTTTCTCGATCTGATGACGAACACCTACGACACCTCAGACGAGTCTTCGAGAAATGTAGAAGGTTTGGGATTTCTTTAAATCCTAAGAAGAGCCTTTTCGAACTAGAGGAAGGCAAACTGTTAGGGCACATCATCTCCAAGTACGGAATCAAAATAGACCTCAGCAGAATCGAGGCCATACAAAAATTACAACACCCAAGAAACATCAAAGAATTACAGTCTTTTATAGGGAGAATAAAATTTCTACGAAGATTCATTCCCAATTTGGCAGAGCTCCTCAGAAACATTACAAATATGTTAAAAAAGGATGTAAAAATAAAATGGGACACTGAGTCTAGGCAGTCTTTCGAACAAATCAAACAAGCACTCATAGAGGCCTCTGTCTTGATCAGTCCTGATTTTACCAAGGATTTCTATCTTTTTTCTTTCACCTCTGAACATACCATTGCAGTGGCATTATTACAGAAGAATAGCGAAGGGTATGAACATCCCATAGCCTTCTTCAATAAAGTGTTAAGAGATGCTTCTTTAAATTACAATATAATGGAGAAACAAGCTTTTGCCTTGGTAAAAGCCATAAAAGATTTTAGGGTCTACATTCTCCATTCCCACACCATTGCATATGTTTCGAATGTGGTAGTAAAAGACATTTTGACCCAGGACAATCCGGATGGAAGAAGAGGAAAATGAATTGCTGTCATTTTAGAATATGAAATAGAGATTAAGCCTATGAAACTAATCAAAGGTCAAGGCCTAGCAAAATTAATGGTTGAATCTAATTTCCATGCTCTTGACATTAATTTTTTAGCTGCAGCAGATGAATAGGGTGAGATGGAGACTCCAAGTGTGAGAGAGGTATTTCTCAACTCTCCATGGTACACAGAACTTATATTCGTTTTTCATAATCTACAAGCTCCCCCTGGTTTGACTAAGACTAAAGCTAGATTTCTGAAGTTGAAAGCATTGAAATATTGTATCCTAGAAGGCAATCTGTATTGGAAAGATCCTGGAGGTATTTTGTTAAATTGTTTATTGAAAGATGAAGCTGACAAAGTGTTACAAGAATTTCATGCAGGAGAATGTGGTGGCCATCTAAACTGGAAGGTCACAGCTAACAAAATCCTCAGAGTTGGTTTCTATTGGCCCACCCTATTCGCTGAAGTACATCGTACCGTGACCACATGTCATCAATGTCAACTGTTTGAAGGAAAAAGGAAACTCCTCCCTCTGCCCCTGAAACCGATCTCAGTTGAAGCCCCTTTTCAGCAATGGGGGTTGGACTTCATTGGAGAAATACACCCCCCTTCTTCAGGCCAGCACAGGTGGATTCTCACTGCCACAGATTATTTTACCAAATGGATCAAAGTAGTACCAAGCAGGCAAGCCACTGACTCTGTTATTATCAAATTCCTTGAAAATAATATCTTGTCTCACTTTGGATGTCCTAGAAAGATTATAACTAATAATGCAGCTGCTTTTCGGTAGAAGAAACTCATAGATTTATGCAACCAGTATCACATTGGTGTGGGACATTCCACAGCTTACTACCCTTAGGGGAATGGGCTGGCAGAATCGTCAAACAAAACCTTGGTAAACATCATCAAGAAAATGTTGCAGGAAAACAAGAAATCATGGCATAACAAGTTGGTGTTCGCATTGTGGGCTGACAGACTGACCACCAAAAGGTCAATCGGTATGTCACCATATCAACTGGTCTATGGCACAGAAGCAGTTTTCCCCACTTCTTTAGGAGTCCCCGTCATGAAATTGCTTCAAGATGTACAAGCCGAGCCAAATGACTCACAGAGAAGGATCAACCAGATGATCCATTTGCAGCAGTCTAGGGAAGAAGTTTTCAACAAGACTCAAGTAGTCCAAGAAAGAATCAAGAAGATTTTTGACAAAAGAACCAAGGAAGATGATTTTGAGCTAGGAGATTTGGTGCTAAGATGGGATGCTAGAAATGAAGACAAGGGAAAGCATGGAAAATTTGACAGTCTATGGAGAGGACCATACATGATTCAAGCATTCAGGGGAAACAACGCTTTCTTACTAAACAACGTTGATGGAACAGATCTGCCAGGAGGACCTGTAAATGGCAAAATGCTGAAGCATTATGTGCCACCCCAGTAGAGACTCGAGTTTTCACTCTCCATTGTACATACCATTTTATTTTTCGCCTGCATTTTCTGAGCGAATAACATTAGTCAGTTGGTTGAAGCTCGAAGAGAAGGCCCTAAGCCCCTGACCACTGTTCTTCCAATTTTTTAGAATAAAACCAACAAAGGCTACTAGACAGAAATGTTTAGAGTGACAAGAACTAGGATTCTTGGCACTTCACATGGAAAGTACCATCCCCAGGTGGAGCCACTGTTATCACCCTATAAGTTATAGGATCAACTGGTGACTGGAATATTATCTATCTCTAGTATTTTTGTTGACAAATAATTTTCCATTCTGCAAATAATTTGAAAAGAAAAAGAAAAAAGAAAAAAGAAAAAAAAAAAAGAGGGCATAAAGAATTTTAGTAAAAAGCCCAATGCAATAATAGTAACTTGGTCCATACCTTTCAAGCATGGCCAATTTCTTTTTAAATTGATGTTGATAGGGTTAGTGAATGAGTTTGGCTAAATAGTTTAATCTTAGCCAAAGTGTCTAGGTTAGATTAGTGAATAAATCTGGCCAAACTGTCTAATCTTGGTCAGATAGCCCCAGGGTAGAGTAAATTCTTAACCCAACAGTTTAATCTGGGTTAATTGTCATAGAAAACTGGGTTAGAATATAGGCTAGTTGCTTTATTGCTTTATTTCAATAAAAAACAATTGGATGTAAATGTTGCACCATGTTTCAGATGCTTAAAAGTGGTGTTGGTCAAGCCCCATGGTGGTGTATACAGGAAAAACCTTGGAAAAACCCGTGAAATGAACTTATCCTAAGTTTCCTCGGTGCATGTATTTTCTACACCCTCACTTATGTTTCTTTCATATATCAGCAGTCCAGATGATTGTGCCCAGATTGACAGTGGACAGATCTTTCCGGACCCCCCTGACTGTTCTATATTTAATGGAGGGGGGGGTCCAGAATTGCTGATAAGACCCATGCACATCTGGATGGCTCAGGATCAAGTGCACAAATCTATGATCAATTTTGGATTCTGGACCCCCTCATTCGTTCTGCCTTTAATGGAGGGGGGGGTCTAGAATGTGTGATAAATGACGCGCATAGATCTACGGCCAACAAGCAAGCATGTAGATCAATAGCTCAAGATGTTTTTCGGACCCCCCCGACTGATCTGCCTTTAAATGAGGGGGGGGTTTGGAATGGGATCTTTTCTCTGGCAGTCCTCTGTCTATACGTGGCATCGATCTATCAGTCCCGAGTCCCATCGCCTCCTACGGACTGACACACCTTCGTCACCTCCTGATGTCATCATCCACCTTTCCTCAAATAGTCACGTCCCATAACTGCTGTCAGTCCTTCCCCCCCACTCACTCGTGGCAAGCCCCCTCACTATGAATTTTACCCCAATCGATAGCTGCCACGTCACTCATTTGTATCCCTCAGTCACCGTCACCTGCCATTTCACACTCTAAGTGATCCGTTGGCTATTTATTACTGGATGACCTATCCGTTAACCAGCTGACATGTCTCCCATGCCCAACGGACACCCATTTACTCAAAACTACCCTTTTCTTCCTATTTTCACCATTTACCCACTCATCACACCAGAGAGATTTACACCATTTTCTCCTCCGTTACAGTCACTTTCCCCCACCAACAGCCACCCCGCTAACGTTGTTTTTCTTGTAGGTACCATTGTAGTAATGGCACCAAATTACAAACAAGCAGAAGGAGAGGAGAATCCGTTTCTCCCGCCTTTTGTCAACCTTGACAGGATCCCACTGGTCGACAAAGAGCACTTAATTACAGATACAAAGTGTGATTTTTATTTTGCAGACCTTCAGTCGTGGCTCAAGGAAGTCTTCCTAGACCAGAATGACAAAATTGGACTCTGGAAGTCCAATTTACCCCTATATCTCTTCCCTCAGATTCATCATTTTCCATAGTTTGCCCTCAAGTGCCAAGCCCACTACATTCCTGAGCAAAGAGTCGTCGTCTCCTCATCCGGAGAGATTCATTTCCTCATCACACTCGAATTTGTTGACCAAATGATGCAAATCACCCGAGTCGACTCTGCATCACTCTTCAACCTGGAAATTCTTACAGAATTATACCAGAAAATGACTTTCCCCCAAAGATCTCAAATATTCGAGCTTTTCCTCCCCCCATCTGCTCAATTTTCCTCCACAAATACTCCTTATCCTTCTTCCATGTTCTTGACTAGAGGAAACCAAATAATCTCATCCCTTTGTGCCTTGTTAGGATACTATTCAGATCAGTGGGTAGACGAACCCATTCTGGGATTTTTATCCATCTTCTCTACTGATGAGAAGCCCACCACCCAGTTCGACTTCATCACATTTCTGGTGAAGAATATTCTTGAACAGTTCATGAATTTTTCCATGGAAGGCATGTTCTGATACTCGTCCATACTGGTGTACTTGTTCATCTTCTTCCAAGTGGACAAATTCATTTTTTCCATGCATAAGATGGATGGATATGGTAGACCCCAGGCAGTGAGAGCATGGACCTCCTTGCTCAAGCACAACTCTACAGAGTTCAGTTTCGAGGAGTTCATTGATCAATTCTACCACCTAGTGGTAAGTATGCTTAGCGGCAGGCCCGAGCCTCGAATAAATGATGAAGTTCAGAGGATCTTGCATCTCTCGGATAACACAAAGACGGGGGATTGGTATTTGTACCAAGATTACACCGAGATCAGAGTATATGGGTGTGAGTTGGCACCGTATAAGCTGCCCAAGTACCTGCCTGTCAGAATTTTTTCTTTGGAATATATAAGGCATATAATAAATTCCGATGATATCCATTTTGTGTCACTGAAGAAAAAGCAGCAGCTCAGAATCAAAGGGAAGATTGGCTCCTTCATATGCAAAAATCGTGGCGCTGGGGAAGAAGAAGACGGGTTGCTGAGGGAAATGAAGATATTCATGAGTTTCCCATGGAATTACGATCCATGTGGGATCATCTCCGAGATGAGGGTGAAAAACAAGAACATCCCATATGTCCATGAATCTAGGCCTGAAGTTGAAAAATTTTCAAACCAGACAGTATGGGAGCCTAACACATTGGCCGAAGTAGAGCAGTAGGATCCCCTGGCCACTGTATCACAAATGACCACGCCACAGGTTCCGAAAGAGAAAAGGCCTAGGAAAGATTATCTCCGCCTGTCACTGAGGTATCTTCAGAAGAATTCCAGCTGCATACCAAGAGGCCTAAGACTATTTTAGTTCCTGGCCCGACCGAAGAAAAATAAGCCTCGTCTACTACAGTGACCAAGGTCGATAGGCCACCCCTCGGTGCAAGCCTCCAGAAGGTCATAACCCCAACATTGCTGAAGAAATACACAGATTCTCCATTGACCACCCAGCTAGGCAAGGTAGGACCGAAATTGAGTATCTTTGAAAAATATGAGTTGATCAAGAAAAGGAACCAGACCCTGACTAGCAGTACTTGCGCCCAATTCTGGAAGCAGACGTCGACTGCACAACATAGTATGCTATCATCATTCGACACCGAGAAGGGAAGAATGCATATGAAATTCCTCCAGGAACAGGTACCAGATCCAAAGGTGATCACTGACTACAGAAGGGCCACCTTCGAATTCCAGATGAAGGACGTGCATTCAGCCGATCAGATGGATCTGCACAAGCAGACAGGGGAAATGGTCTTCTATACGTTGGTGTATGCTTCCACTACTGCACCCAAATTGCAAGTGTCCCTGAACAAGATTCAAACACAATTGAAGTTAGAGAAGATATCGTCATTTGCCAAGGACAATAGGATCAAGACTTTGGAGGAACTAGTCCTCAAGATCGATTACGATCCTTCGAACGTGAAAGCAGCTGAGGAGATGATTAAGAAGAAGAATGCTGAAATAGCCTCCTTAAGGAAACAATTGAAGCTCCGACCCATAGAGGATTCACAGGCGAAGGAAATAGCGGAGAAAGAATGAGAGAAAGATGAAATGCTCAAGCTACTCATGGAGTAGAATGCACAGCGAAAGGAAATGGAAGATGAGATGGAGAAGCTAGTAAAAGAGAAAGAGCAATTGAAGCCAATGGAAGTCATTCCATTGAGTGCCATTCCAATTTCAGAAGTGAGCACAGCATCAGTGACAAAAATCTCATCCGCGACTCCATTGACATCCCTAGAGAAGACAGCGGACCTGGCTAAGTCTATGGAAAAGATGAACCTGTAGGAAAAAGAGATCAGTAGGCTCAAAAAGGAGATTGAGAACCTTCAGGAACTTAAATCTTTCTTTCAGACCAGTCTCTCCAAGGAAAAGAAGATGACAGATCAGCTCAAACAAGAGTTACAGCAGCTCCGGAAGCAAACAGTGGCAGGAAAAACTTTGGCCGAGGTTAAAGAAAGTGTATGGACAGACATCACCAAGTCCGTGAATGAGATATGTCCCATGATACAGATCATGTTTGAGCAGAATGAATTGGTGCAGAGAAGAAAACAAGCCATTGAGAAGATCAGATCAGAATTGGAAGAGATGCCAACACAGGCGAACGAGATCATCAAGTTCCTAAATTCTAAGACCGGGGAAGAGYTGGAAGAGCTGAAAATTGAAGACAGAACAGAGACCATCCTTGAGGTCAAAAGAGTTTTGACCAAGAGAGGATTAATGCTTCAGCTGGAAGAAAAGGTTTAGGCCATGGACCTAGGGGTACAAAGATTCTTTAGTAAGATTGAGGCTCTACAGAAGAAAGGTCTACCTGGTCTGAAGGTAATCAATGATAAATTGATGACACTCCCAGACTACAAGAAGAGATTGGTTGATGTGGCTAAGGACAGTTCAAAGTTTGCAGGAATTCAAGGCAGCATCATTGGCAAGGCATTTCTAAATGCACTTTAGTGGGACATCAGTATTCAACATGATATTCGATACATCTTCCTCACCAAGCCTACCTTCGCGAAGTACACAGAAATGGATGAAGTGTATCGAAGGCTACTCAAAGTCAATGTGCCCAGTCATCTTCAATGGGAGGAACTCTGTGATCTGATCGATTATAAGATGAGTTGTCCCAGTCCAGTCATTTGTCCAGTCAGATGAGGTCGTGTAAAGGCTTCATTAACGGCCCACCCAAAAATCATCATGCAGTTACACCACATCATCAAGCAATTTCTAGATTTATGCAATTTGTTAAGTTAGTTAGGCTAAAAATAGATTTAGCACGTCCTGGTCATTAATGAAAAGATCGTTTGTAATTTGAGTTATAAATACTTCATCTTTCAGAGTATTGAGGGTTGTTGATCTTCACACCCTGAAGCTATCAAACTGTAATATTTTTTGAAGAGATCTTCCATTAATACAAAGAGGTACTTTTACAGGATTCTTGCATGTATTCACTGGTGATGTTTTTCTCTCTAAGTTGAATGTTATTCTCGCTTTTTTATCATATTGTTTTCGTAGAGTAGGCTAGGATAGAGTAATCTAGGATAGAGTAGGCTAGGTAGAGAAGGCTAGGATTTAGTAGGCTAGGCTAAGCTAGGCATGGATACAGTAGGCTAGGCTAGGCTAGGCTAGGTATAGTAGCTTAGGTAGAGTAGGATAGGCTAGGTTAGGAAGGCTATGATAGAGTAGGCTAGGCTAGGCTAGGCTAGGATAGAGTAGGTTACGCTAGGTAGAGTAGGCTAGGATAGAGTAGGAATGGCTAGGCTAGGCTAGGTAGAGTAGGTTAGGTAGAGAAGGCTAGGCTAGGCTAGGCTAGGATAGAGTAGAATAGGGTAGGCTAGGCTAGGTAGCATAGGTTAGGATAGAGTAGGCTAGTCTATGTTAGGCTAGGATAGAGTAGGTTGTGCTAGGTAGAGTAGGCTAGGCTAGGTAGAGTAGGCTATGATAGAGTACGCTAGGCTAGGTAGAGTACGCTAGGCTAGGCTAGGCTAGTCTAGGTAGAGTAGGCTAGGTAGAGTAGGCTAGAATAGAGTAGGCTTGGCTAGGCTAGGAAGGCTAGGCAGAGTAGGCTAGGCTAGGATAGAGTAGGATAGGATTGGTAGAGTAGGCTAGGCTAGGGTAGGTTAGGTAGAGTAGGCTAAGCTAGGCTAGGATAGATAGAGTAGGCTAGGCTAGGATAGAGTAGGCTAGGCTAGGTAGAGTAGACTAGGTAGAGTAGGCTAGGCTAATCTAGTCTATGTAGAGTAGGCTAGGATAAAGTAGGCTAGGCTAGGATAGAGTTGGCTAGGATAGAGTAAGCTAGGCTAGGTAGAGTAGGCTAGGATAGAATAGGCTAGGCGAGGCTAGGCTAGGATAGAGTAAGCTAGGCTAGGTAGAGTAGGTTAGGTAGAGTTGGTTAGGATAGAGTAGAATAGGCTAGGGTAGGTAGAGTAAGCTATGCAAGGCTAAACTAGGTAGAGTAGGCTAGGCTAGGTAGAGTAGGCTAGGCCAGGCTAGGTTAAGTAGGCTAAGATAAAGTAGGCTACGCTAGGTTAGTCGAGGTAGAGTAAGCTAGGATAGAGTAGGCTAGGCTAGGCTAGGCTAGGCTAGGATAGAGTAGGCTAGGCTAGGCTAGGTTGTGCTAGGATAGTATAGAGTAGGCTAGGATAGGTATCGTAGGATAGGATAGATTAGGCTAGGCTAGGTTAGGCTAGGTAGAGTAGGATAGGTAGAGTAGGCTAGGTAGAGTAGGCTATGATATAGTAGGCTAGGCTAGGCTAGGATAGACTAGGTTAGACTAGTTAGAGCAGGCTAGGCTAGGATACTGTAGGCTAGGTAGAGTAGTCTAGGCTAGGATAGAGTAGGCTACGCTAGGATAGAGTAGGCTATGCTATGATAGAGTAGGCTAGGCTAAGTAGAGTAGGCTAGGTAGAGTAGGCTAAGATAAAGTAGGCTAGGATAGATTAGGCTAGGCCAGGCTAGGATATGATAGAGTAGGCTAGGCTAGGTAGAGTAGGCCAGGATAGAGTAGGGTAGGCTAGGAAGTGTAGGTTAGGATAGAGTAGGCTAGGCTAGGCTAGGCTAGGATAGGTAGAGTAGGCTAGGATAGGCCAGTAGAGAAGGCTAGGATTGAGTAGGCTAGGCTAAGCAAGGCTAGGATAGAGTAGGTTAGGCTAGGTATAGTAGGCTAGGTAGAGTAGGATAGGCTAGGTTAAGCAAGCTAGGATAGAGTAGACTAGATTAGGATAGAGTAGGCTAGGCTAGGTAGAGTAGGCTAGGATAGAGTAGGATTGGCTAGGCTAGGATAGGTAGAGTAGCCTAGGTAGAGAAGGCTAGGCTAGGCTAGGATAGAGTAGGCTAGGGTAGGCTAGGCTAGGCTAGGTAGCTTAAGTTAGGATAGATTAGGCTAGGCTCTGTTAGGTTAGGATTGAGTAGGCTACGCTAGGTAGAGTAGGCCATGATAGAGTATGTTAGGCTAGGCTAAGCTAGGTAGAGTAGACTAGGCTAGGCTAGTCTATGTAGAGTAGGATAGGTAGAATAGGCTAGGTAGAGTAGGCTAGGCTAGGATAGATTAGTCTAAGCTATGTAGAGTAGGCTAGGCTAGGTAGAGTAGGCTAATATAGAGTAGGTTAGGCTAGACTAGGTAGAGTAGGCAAGGATAGAGTAGGCTAGGCTAGTTAGAGTAGGCAGAGTAGGCTAGGATAGGTAGAGTAGGCTAGGATAGAGAAGGCGAGGTAAGGCTAGATTAGGATAGAGCAGGCTAGGCTAGGTAGAGTAGACTAGGCTAGGTTCGGCTAGGAAGAGTAGGCTAGGCTAGTCTACAATATAGTAGGCTAGGCTAGTCTACAATATAGTAGGCTAGGCTAGGTAGAGTAGGCTGATTAGAGTAGGCTAGGATAGAAGATGATAGGCTAGGCTAGGTAGAGTAAGCTAGGCTAGGCTAGTTAAAGTAGGCTAGGTAGAGTAGACTAGGATAGAGTAGGCTAGGCTAGATAGAGTAGGGTAGGTAGAGTAGGCTAGGCTAGGATAAAGTAGGCTAGGCTGGGTATAGTTTGCTAAAATAGATTAGGGTAGGCTAGGTAGAGTAGATTAGGTAGAGTAGGATAGGATAGAGTATGCTAGGCTAGGCTAGGTAGAGTAGGCTATTCTAGGCTACACTAGGTAGAGTAGTCTAGGATATGGTAGGCTAGGCTAGGCTAGGTTAGGATAGAGTAGGCTAGGCTAGGTAGAGTAGGCTAGGCTAGGCTAGGTAGAGTAGGCNGCCTAGCCTACTCTATCCTAGCCTAGAGTAGGCTAGGCTAGGTAGAGTAGGCTAGGATAGTGTTGGATTGGCTGGGCTACGCTAGGTTGAATAGGCTAGGCTAGGCTGGTCAAAGTAGGCTAAACTAGGTTAGGCTAGGTAGAGTAGCATAGGATAGAGTAGGCTAGGCTAGGCTAGGCTAAGATAGAGTAGGCTAGGCTAGGTAGAGTACGCTAGGATAGGATAGAGTAGACTAGGCTAGGTAGAGTAGGCTTGTATAGATTAGGCGAGGCTAGGCTAGGGTAGGTAGAATAGGCTAGGTAGAGTAGGCTAGGCTAGGCTAGGTAGAGTAGGCAAGGATAGAGTAGGCTAGGTTAGGCTACGCTAGGTAGAGTAGGCTTGGATAGAGTAGGCTAGGCTACGCTAGGATAGAGTAGGCTAGGCTAGTATAAAGTAGACTAGGTAGAGTAGTCTAGGTAGAGTAGGCTAGGCTAAGCTAGGCAAGGATAGAGTAGGCTAGGCTAGGCTAAGCTAAGCTAGGCTAGGATTGAGTAGACTAGGCTAAGCTAGGCTAGGATAGAGTAGGCTATGCTAGGCTAGGCTAGGTATAGTAGGCTAGGTAGAGTTGGATATTCTAGGTTAGGCAGACTAGGATAGAGTATGCTAGGCTAGGCTAGGCTAGGATAGAGTAGGCTAGGCTTGGTAGAGTAGGCTAGGATAGAGTAGGATTGGCTAGGCT
>JASDQU010101558.1:495307-510195 GCA_032191745.1 Picea mariana | reverse complement strand
TAGAGTAGGCTAGGCTATGATAAAGTAGGCTAGGCTAGGTAGAGTAGGCTAGCCTAGGCTAGGCTAGGATAGAGTAGGCTAGGCTAGTTAGAGTAGGTTAGATAGAGTAGGCTAGGATAGAGTACGATAGGCTAGGCTAGGAATAGTAGGCTAGGCTAGGCTAGAGTAGGCTAGGTTAGGATAAGATCGAGTAGGCTAGGCTACATAGAGTAGGCTAGGCTAGGATAGTGTAAGCTAGGCTAGGTAGAGTGGGCTAGGATAGAGTAGGGTAGGCTAGGATAGAGTAGGTTAGGTAGAGTAGGCTAGGCTCTAGGAGGCCTGGTAGAGTAGGCTAGGATAGAGTAGGTTAGGCTAGTCTAGGACAGAGTAGGCTAGGCTAGGTAGAGTAGACTAGGCTACGATCGAGTAGGCAAGGCTAGGTAGAGTAGGCTAGGCTAGACTAGGCTAGGTAGAGTAGGCCAGGATAGAGTAGGCTAGGAAAGAGTAGGCTAGGTTGGAGTAGGCTAGGATAGAGTAGGCTAGGCTAGGCTAAGCTAGGATAGAGTATGCTAGGCTAGGTAGAGTAGGCTAGGCTAGTTAGAGTAGGCTAGGTAGTGTAGTCTAGGATTGAGTAGGCTAGGCTAGGCTAGGATAGAGTAGGCTAGGCTACCTAGAGTAGGCTAGGATAGAGTAGGCTAGGATAGAGTAGGCTTGGACATAGTAGGTTCATCTAGGCTAGGTGATCAGGGGATCAAATTTTGCTCAAAAATTCAAAGTGCTCGAAATCGCTTCAAACTGGACGAGAGCGTAGGCCTCGTCGTTGCGAACCCAATGCAACTCATTTCATCTCAAAGGATCTTCAGGAGCGAGAGATATTGCGATCTGTTCATAAAGTCAAACAGGTAAAAAATAAACAAAAAATTGGTGCTGACTGTACAGTCCGTACAGACCGTACAGGCTGACGTGGCAGAGCTGTATGACTGTACATGTGGTGACGTGGCAAGCATCTGTTGGTTGACAATTGGTCAAATGGGAACTCAACACGTGGCACTATTCGAGGCAAGTGATTGGGTGCCACGTGGACCAATCATGGGCTACCACGTGGCACCCCGGTATTGGTTGTTTGGTCTGTTGTCAAAATGTATTAGAGTCCATGGGGTTCGACCCGTGGCACTGTTTGGGATAAGTGATTGGGTGCCACGTGGCCCAATCATGGGCTGCCACATGTCACCCCGGTATTGGATGTTTGGTCTGTTGTCAAAATGTATTGGAGTCTGTGGGGTTCGACCCCCGAACCTCCCCACGACATAAGCTTTCACAACATCCGCCCGACTGTTGCACCGCCACTTGTTCCTTATTACATATGTGTATTTTATTTTATTTAAGTTCATATATCATTGTATATGGCGGAAGGTCGGGCTGGGGCTTATCCCCAGCCTGTGGTTTTGTTCCATAACATATGACCAGTGGTAATATAGCGCGCGGGGGTTACAACGGGATGGACCCCTTGGTCGCGTGTGTTTATATATATTGCACACGGAGTGTATTACAAACAAGCCATGTGACCACATGAAAGGCGCAGAGGGGCTTAAGTCTTGGTTTCAAACGGTTGGAAAATGGTTAAGTTTTAAAGCCCGAGGTCATATTATAACCCCCATGTGCCCAAGTGCTAGGCGGTTAGGGGCTGGCGCATCCATAACCGTCCTACAGTTCGCACCGTTGGTGCGGTTGCACCCGATGCTGGGTTTTTACGCTATTTATTGTGTGTGTGCCAGGTTCATTTGACAAGGGTGGATTTTGTAGATGCAGAGACAACAAGCTTGAAGGGGGGACTTCTAGGAGGCCTAACTTCTTCGTTTTTCGATCGATTGAGGTGCCAAAAAATCCCAGCTAAGGGTTTTTAGACGCTCTGAAGCCATTGGAGCAGTCAGTTGGTCAGTTTGAGAATTGTAAGGCATGTTTTTGAGAACTTTGAGCACTTAATAATAATAATCCATTGGAAGCTGGACTAGGAGATGTAGCCCAAGAGAGGGGTGAACTCCTTTATCAATTGATGTGTTTATGTGCTTATGTTCATTGATTATGCTACTGTCTATGTGTATTTTGCATGAGTAATCCTTCAATTTATGTGTTGCAAAGTTGATCCATTTTCTTTTAACACATAACATTTACTTACAATAATTTCAAGATTTTCAAGTCTTCTTCATTTTTAGATCAAGTTGGTATCAAAGCACTGGTTTTTGAAGACTTGATTGTTTGCAAGTTTTGTTTTTGATGCTCACAAGGTTGAAACTCACAAGAGGAGAAGGTCAACTTGTGGAGCCAATTTCTCATCCGACAAGGAGGAAGCATATACCATCATCGCAAGTTTCAGAGAGGCATTCACCAAGAATGGCTCATGCAGAAAGTCATGAACATGTTCCTGTCGAAGATGAAGATCTCAGAAAGGTTGTCATGGAGATGAGAGAGATGATGAAGATCTTGCTGGAAAGGAACATATTGTCGTAAGGTGAAGGCTCCAACCCTTCAAGGCATAAGGGAAGAAATGGTGACAAAACTCCAGATGGAAATGGAGGGAATGGTGCTTCTCCACCACCGTCTCCACCATCATCTTCTTCTTCTTCTTCTTCTACTAGTTCAAGACCTCTTCCGAATTCTCCAAAGGGGCATGGTAAAACTCCTTTGCAAATTCCTTCATTAAAGCTTGATATAAAATTTGAATTGCCAATATACAATGGAGAAGTGAATGCTGAGAAGTTAGATAATTGGATACGTCAAATTGAAGTATATTGTAGAATACAAAAAATTCAAGATGATGAAACCAAAATTCAACTTGCTTCGTTAAGATTGGATAGCGAAGCACTTATTTGGTGGGAATCCAAGACTCAGGAGGATATGAAAAAGTATGGTAAATTTTTTGTTTCTTGGAATGATTTTAAAGAGTAGGCTAGTCTAGGTAGAGAAGGCTAGGCTAGGCTAGGCTAGGTAGAGTAGGCTAGGATAGAGTAGGCTAGGTTAGGCAAAGCTAGGATAGAGTATGCTAGGCTAGGAAAGGGTAGGATAGGCTATGATAGAGTAGTTATGGCTAGGTAGAGCAGGCTAGGATAGAGTAGCATTGGCTAGGATAGGCTAGGTAGAGTAAGCTAGGTAGAGAAGGCTAGGCTAGGCTAGGATAGTGTAGGTTGGGCTAGGCTAGGCTAAGTAGCATAGGCTAGGCTAGGATAGGCTAGGCTAGGTAGTATAGGTAGCGTAGGCTAGGCTAGGTAAAGTAGGCTAGGCTAGGCAAGGTAGAGTATGCTAGACTAGGCTAGTTTAGGTAGAGTAGGCTAGAATAGAGTAGGCTAGGCTAGGCTAGCCTAGAACAGGCTAGGCCAGGTAGAGTATACTAGGATAAAATTGAGTAGGCTAGGTTAGGCAAGGCTTGATAGGTAGAATAGGCTAGGATAGAGTAGGCTAGGCTAGGCTAGGATAGAGTAGGCTATGCAAGGATAGAGAAGGCTAGGCTAGGTTAGGATAGAGTAGGCTAGGCTAGGCAAAGTAGGCTAGACTAGGTAGAGTAGTCTAGGCTAGGCTGAGATAGAGTAGGCTAGGCTAGGTAGAGTAGGCTAGGATAGAGTAGGCTAGGTAGAGTAGGCTAGGCAGAGTAGGCTAGGCTAGGCTAAGCTAAGCAGAATAGGCTAGGCTAGAGTAGGCTAGGTTAGGATAGAGTAGTCTAGGCTAGGATAGGATAGAGTAGGCTAGGCTAGGCTAGGATAGAGAAGGGTAGTCTAGGATAGAGTAGGCTAGGCTAGGTAGAGTAGACTAGGCTTGGATAGAGTAGTCTAGGTAGAGTAGTCTAGGCTAGGATAGAGTAGGCTAGGCTAGAATAGAGTACGCTAGTATAGAGTAGGCTAGGGTTAGCTAGGCTAGGATAGAGTACAATAGGCTAATTAGAGTAGGCTAGGTATAGTAGGTTAAGATAGAGTAGGCTAGGCTAGGCTAGGCTTGGTAGAGTAGGCTAGGATAGAGTAGGGTGGGTTAGGTAGAGTAGGCTAGGATACAGTAGACTAGGCTAGGTAGAGTAGGCTAGGCTAGGTAGAGTAGACTAGGATAGAGTAGGATTTTCTAGGCTAGGCAAGGTAGAGTAGGCTAGGTAGAGAAGGCTAGTCTAGGCTAGGTTGGGCTAGGATAGAGTAGGCTAGGCTAGGTAGCGTAGGCTAGGATAGAGTAGGCTAGGCTAGGCTAGGATAAGATAGAGTAGGCTAAGCAAGGTAGATTAGGCTAGGCTAGGTAGAGTAGGCTATGATAGAGTAGTCAAGGCTAGGTAGAGCAGGCTAGGCTAATCTAGTTTAGGTAGAGTAGACTAGGTAGAGTAGGCTAGGCTAATCTAGTTTAGGTAGAGTAGGCTAGGCTAGGATAGAGTAGGCTAGGCTAGGTAGAGTAGGATAGGATAGGGTAGGCTAGGCTAGGTAGAGTAGGCTAGGATAGAGTAGGCTAGGATAGGCTAGGTAGAGTAGGCTAGGATAGAGTAGGTTAGGTAGAGTAGGCTAGGGTAGGATAGATTTGGTTAGGCTAGATAGAGTAGGCTAGGAAAGAGTAAGCTAGGCTAGGCTAGGCTAGGATATAGTAGGCTAGGCTAAGTAGAGTAGGTTAGGTAGGGTAGGCTAGGATAGAGTAGGCTAGGCTAGGCTAGACTAGGTAGAGTAGGCTAGCGCTGGAAGAGTAGGCTAGGATAGACTAGGCTAGACTATGCTGGGTTAGGACAGAGTAGGCTAGGTTAGGTAAAGTAGGCTAGGTTAGGTAAAGTAGGCTAGGCTAGGCTCGACTAGGTAGAGTAGGCTAGGCTAGGCTACGATAGAGAAGGATAGGCTAGGTAAAGTAGGCTAGGGTAGAGTATGCTAGGATATGCTAGGATAGAGTAGGCTAGGCTAGGTAGAGTAGGCTAGGCTAGGCTAGGTAGAGTAGACTAAGATAGAGTAGGCTAGGCAAGGTTAGGTTAGGTAGAGTAGGATAGGATAGAATAGGCTAGGCTAGGCCAGGATAGAGTAGGCTAGGCTAGGTAGAGTAGGCTAGCTTGGGTAGAGTAGGCTAGGATAGATTAGGCTAGGCTAGGCTAGGATAGGTAAAGTAGGCTATATAGAGTGGGCAAGGCTAGTCTAGACTAGGCTCGATAGAGTAGGCATGGATAGAGTCGGCTAGTCTAGGTAGAGTAGGCAAGGATAGAGTAGGCTAGGCTAGGCTAGGCTAGGTAGAGTAGGCTAAGATTAAGTAGGCTAGGCTAGGCTAAGATAGAGTAGGCTAGGCTAGGATAAAGTAGGCTAGGTAGAGTAGTCTAGGCAAGGATAGAGTAGTCTAGGCTTAGCTAGGCTAGGATAGAGTAGGCTAGGCTAAGTTGAGTAGGCTAGGTAGAGTAGGTTAAGATAAAGTAGGCTAGGATAGAGTAGGATAGGCTAGGCTAGGCCAGGATAGAGTAGGCTAGGCTAGGTAGAGTAGGCTAGGATAGAGTAGGCTAGGCTAGCTAGTGTAGGCTAGGATAGAGTAGGCTAAGCTAGGCTAGGTAGAGTAAGTTATTCTAGGCTAGGTAGAGATGGCTAGGATGAAGTAGGCTAGGCTAGGCTACACTAGGATAGAGTATGCTAGGCTAGGCTAGATTAGATAGAGTAAAATAGGTAGAGTAGGATAGGCTAGGTTAGGCGGGCTAGGATAGAGTGGGCTAGGATAGAGTAGTCTAGGCTAGAGTAGGCTAGGATAGAGTAGGCTAGGCTAGGTAGAGTAGGCTAGGATAGAGTAGGATTGGCTAGGCTAGGCTAGGTAGTGTAGGCTAGGTAGAGAAGGCTAGGCTATGCTAGGCTAGGATAGAGTAGGTTAGGCTAGGCTAGGCTAGGTAGCGTAGGAAAGGATAGAATAGGCTAGGCTAGGGAAGGCTAGGATAAAGTAGGTTAGGCTAGGTAGAGTAGGCTATGATAGAGTAAGCTAAGCTAGGCTAGGCAAGGTAGAGTAGGCTAGGCTTGGCTAGGCTAGGTAGAGTATGCTAGGTAGAGTAGGCTAGGCTAGGCTAGTCTAGGTAGAGTAGGCTATGCTATGCTAGGCTAGGTAGAGTAGGCTAGGATAGAGTAGGCTAGGCTAGGTAGAGGTTGCTAGGCTAGGTAGAGTAGGCTAGGATAGACTAGGCTAGGCTAGGTAGAGTAGGCTATGCTAGGTAGAGTAGGCTAGGATAGGGTAGCCTGGGTAGAGTAGGATAGGCTAGGCTAAGTAGAGTAGGCTAGGCTAGGCTAGGTAGAGTAGGCTAGAATAGGTAGAGTAGGCTAGGATAGACTAGTCTAGTCTAGGCTAGGCTAGGTAGAGTAGGCTAAGATAGAGTAGGCTAGGATATTTAGAGTAGGCTAGGATAGAGAAGGCTAGGCTAGGCTAGGTTAGGATAGAGTAGGCTAGGCTAGGTAGAGTAGACTAGGCTAGGCTCGGTTAGGTAGAGTAGGCTAGGCTAAAGTAATCTAGGCTAGGTAGAGTAGGCTAGGCTAGGCTAGGAAAGAGTATGCTAGGCTAGGTAGACAAGTCTAGGCTAGGCTAGACTGGGACATAGTAGGCTAGGATAGGTTGAGTTGTCCAGGCTAGGCTAGGCTAGGTAGACTATGCTTGGTAGAGTAGAATAGGATAGAGTAGGCTAGGCTAGGCTAGGCTAGTTAGAGTAGGCTAGGCTAGGACATAGTAAGCAAGGCTAGGTATAGTAGTCTAGGTAGTGTAGGCTAGTTAGTGTAGCCTAGGTTAGGCTAGGATAGGTAGAGTAGGCTAGGATAGAGTATGCTAGGCTAGGTAGAGTAGGCTAGGCTAGGCTAGGTAGAGTAGGCTAAGTAGAGTAGGTTAGGCTAGGCTAGGATAAGTACTGTAGGCCAGCTAGAGTAGGCTAGCTAGAGTAGGCTAGGCTAGGCTAGGCTAGGTGGAGTAGGCTAGGATAGAGTAGGCTAGGCTAGGCTAGGCTAGGTACAATAGGCTAGGATAGAGTAGGCTAGGCTAGGATAGGATAGAGTATATTAGGATAGAGTAGGCTACGTAGACCAGGATAGGCTAGGCTAGGTAGAGTAGGCTAGGCTAAGCTAGGATAGAGTAGGGTAGGTAGAGTAGGCTAGGTTGGGATAGGTATTATAGTTTAGGATATGCTAGGCTATGATAGGGTAGGCTAGGATAGAATAGGCTAGGAAGAGTAGGATAGGCTAGGCTAGGTAGAGTAGGCTAGGCTAGGATAGGATATAGTAGGCCAAGCTAGGGTAGGATAGATTAGGCTAGGTAGAGTAGGCTAGGCTAGGCTAGGTAGAGTAGGCTAGGCTAGGTTAGGCTAGGCTAGGCTATGCTAGGCTAGGTAGAGTAGGCTAGGCTAGGTAGAGTAGGCTATGATAGAGTAGGCTAGGCTAGGTAGATTAGGCTAGGATAGAGTAGGCTAGGTAGAGTAGGCTAGGCAAGGCTAGGCTGAGTAGACTAGGTGGAGTAGGCTAGGCTAGGCTAGGCTAGGCTTGGCTAGGCTAGGATAGAGTAGGCTAGGCTAGGCTAGGATAGAGTAGGCTAGGTATAGTAGGCTAGGCCAAACCTGACTATGATAGAGTAGGCTAGGCTGGGATAGGCTAGGTAGAGTATGCTCGGATAAAGTAAGCGAGGATAGGTAGAGTAGGCTAGGATAGAGTAGTCTAGGCTTGTCTAGGTAGAGTAGTCTAAGTAGAGTAGGCTAGGTTAGGGTAGGCTAGGTAGAGTAGGGTAGGATAGAGTAGGCTAGGTAGAGTAGGCTAGGATAGAGTAGGCTAGGCTTGACTAGGATAAAGTAAGCTAGGCTAGGTAGAGTAGACTAGGCTAGGATAGAGTAGGCAAGGCTAGGCAGTGTAGGCTAGGCTAGGTAGAGTAGGCTAGGTAGAGAAGGTTAGGCTAGGTTAGGCTAGGTAGAGTAGGCTAGGATAGAGTAGGTTAGGTTAGGTTAGGTTAGGCTAGGCTAGGTAGAGTTGGTAGAGTAGGCAAGGATAGGTTGAGTAGGTTAGGATAGAGTAGGCTAGGTTTGGATAGAGTAAGCTAGGCTAGGTAGAGTAGACTAGTCTAGGCTCGGCTAGGTAGAGTAGGCTAGGCTAGGCTACGATAGAGTAAGCTAGGCTAGGTACAGTAGGCTAGGCTAGGCTACGATAGAGTAGGCCAGGCTAGGTAGAGTAGGCCAATTAGAGTTGAATAGAATAGAGTAGGCTAGGCTAGGCAAGGTAGAGTAGGCTAGGTAGAGTAGACTAGGCTCGGAAGAGTAGGCTAGGCTAGGTAGAGTAGGCTAGATTAGGTAGAGTAGGTTAGTCTAGGCTAGGCTAGGCTAGCCTAAGCTAGGATAGGCAAAGCAAAGCTAGACTAGGTTTAGCTAGGTTAAGCTAGGCTAAGCTAAGCTAAGCTAAGCAAGGCAAAGGTAGGCAAAGGTAGGCTAGGATAAGCTAGGCTAAGCTAAGCTAGGCTAAGCTAGGCTAGGGTAAGTTAGGCTAGGCTAGGCTAGGGTAGGCTAGGCTAAGCTAGGCTAGGGTAAAGTAAGCTAAGCTAGCTAGGCTAGGATAAACTAGGCTAAGCTAGGCTATGGTAAACTAAGCTAAGCTAGGCTATGGTAAACTAAGCTAAGCTAGGCTAGGCTAGAGTAAATCACGCTAAGCTAGGCTAGGCTAGGATAGAGTAGACTACGCTAGGTAGAGTACGCTAGGCTATGCAAGGCTAGGTAGAGTAGGCTAGGCTAAGCTAGGCTAGGCTAGGATAAAGTAGGCAAGGCTAGATAGAGTAGGCTAGGCTAGGTAGAGTAGGCTAGGCTAGGTAGGGTAGGTTAGGCTAGGTAGAGTAGGCTAGGATAGAGTAGGCTAGGCTAGGTAGGGTAGGCTAGGCTAGGTAGAGTAGGCTAGGATATAGTAGGCTAGGCTATGATAAGATCGAGTAGGCTAGGCTACATAGAGTAGGCTAGGCTAGGATAGTGTAAGCTAGGCTAGGTAGAGTAGGCTAGGATAGAGTAGGCTAGGCTAGGATAGAGTAGGTCAGGTAGAGTAGGCTAGGCTTAAGGAGGCCTGGTAGAGTAGGATAGGATAGAGTAGGCTAGGCTAGGATAGAGTAGCTAGGCTAAGCTAGGATAGAGTAGGCTAGGCTAGGTAGAGTAGGCTAGGATAGAGTAGGATTGGCTAGGCTAGTCCAGGTAGAGTAGGCTAGGTAGAGAAGGCAAGGCTAGGCTAGGTAGAGTAGGCTAGGCTAGGATAGAGTAGGCTAAGCTAGGTAGAGTAGGCTAGACTAGGTAGAGTAGGATATGATAGAGTAGGCTAGGCTAGGCTAGGTAGAGTAGGCTAGGCTAGGATAGAGTAGGTTAGGTAGAGTAGGCTAAGCTATGATAAAGTAGGCTAGGCTAGGTAGAGTAGGCTAGCCTCGGCTAGGTTAGGATAGAGTAGGCCAGGCTAGTTAGAGTAGGTTAGATAGAGTAGGCTAGGATAGAGTACGATAGGCTAGGCTATGAAGAGTAGGCTAGGATAGAGTAGGCTAGGCTAGGATAAGATCGAGTAGGCTAGGCTACATAGAGTTGGTAGAGTAGGCTAGGATAGGTTGAGTAGGCTAGGATAGAGTAGGCTAGGTTTGGATAGAGTAAGCTAGGCTAGGTAGAGTAGACTAGTCTAGGTTCGGCTAGGTAGAGTAGGCTAAGCTAGGCTATGATAGAGTAGGCTAGGCTAGGTAGAGTAGGTCAATTAGAGTTGAATAGAATAGAGTAGGCTAGGCTAGGCAAGATAGAGTAGGCTAGGTAGAGTAGACTAGGCTCGAAAGAGTAGGCTAGGCTAGGTAGAGTAGGCTAGATTAGGTAGAGTAGGTTAGTCTAGGCTAGGCTAGGATAGCCTAAGCTAGGATAGGCAAAGCAAAGCTAGACTAGGCTTAGCTAGGTTAAGCTAGGCTAAGCTAAGCTAAGCTAAGCGAGGCAAAGGTAGGCAAAGGTAGGCTAGGATAAGCTAGGCTAAGCTAAGCTAAGCAAAGCTAGGCTAGGGTAAGTTAGGCTAGGCTAGGCTAGGCTAGGCTAGGTTAGGCTAGGCTAGGCTAAGCTAGGCTAAGCTAGGCTAGGGTAAACTAGGCTAAGCTAGCTAGGCTAGGCTAAAATAGGCTAAGCTAGGCTATGGTAAACTAAGTTAAGCTAGACTACGGTAAACTAAGCTAAGCTAGGTTAGACTAGGGTAAATCATGCTAAGCTAGGATAGAGTAGACTACGCTAGGTAGAGTACACTAGGCTATGCAAGGCTAGGTAGAGTAGGCTAGGCTAAGCTAGGCTAGGCTAGGATAAAGTAGGCAAGGCTAGGCTATGATAGAGTAGGCTAGGCTAGGTAGAGTACGCTAGACTAGGATAGAGTAGGCTAGGCTAGGTAGGGTAGGCTAGGCTGGGTAGAGTAGGCTAGGATAGAGTAGTATAGGCTAGGATAAGATCGAGTAGGCTAGGCTACATAGAGTAGGCTAGGCTGGGATAGTGTAAGCTAGGCTAGGTAGAGTAGGATAGGATAGAGTAGGCTAGGCTAGGATAGAGTAGGTCATGTAGAGTAGGCTAGGCTTGAGGAGGCCTGGTAGAGTAGGCTAGGATAGAGTAGGCTAGGCTAGGATAAAGTAGCTAGGCTAAGCTAGGATAGAGTAGGCTAGGCTAGGTAGAGTAGGCTAGGATAGAGTAGGATTGGATAGGCTAGGCCAAGTAGAGTAGGCTAGGTAGAGAAGGCAAGGCTAGGCTAGGTAGAGTAGGCTAGGCTAGGATAGAATAGGCTAAGCTAGGTAGAGTAGGCTAGGCTAGGTAGAGTAGGATAGGATAGAGTAGGCTAGGCTAGGCTAGGTAGAGTAGGCTAGGATAGGATAGAGTAGGTTAGGTAGAGTAGGCTAGGCTATGATAAAGTAGGCTAGGCTAGGTAGAGTAAGCTAGTCTAGGCTAGGCTAGGATAGAGTAGGCTAGGCTAGTTAGAGTAGGTTAGATAGAGTAGGCTAGGTTAGAGTACGATAGACTAGGCTAGGAAGAGTAGGCTAGGATAGAGTAGACTAGGCTAGGATAAGATCGAGTAGGCTAGGCTACATAGAGTAGGCTAGGCTAGGATAGAGTAGGTTAGGTAGAGTAGGCTAGGCTCTAGGAGGCCTGGTAGAGTAGGCTAGGATAGAGTAGGCTAGGCTAGTCTACGACAGAGAAGGCTAGACTAGGTAGAGTAGACTATGCTACGATCGAGTAGGCAAGGCTAGGTAGAGTAGGGTAGGGTAGACTAGGCTAGGTAGAGTAGGCCAGGATAGAGTAGGCTAGGAAAGAGTAAGCTAGGTAGAGTAGGCTAGGTTGGAGTAGGCTAGGATAGAGTAGGCTAGGCTAGGCTAGGCTAAGCTAGGATAGAGTATGCTAGGCTAGGTAGAGTAGGCTAGGCTAGTTAGAGTAGGCTAGGTAGTGTAGTCTACGATTGAGTAGGCTAGGCTAGGCTAGGATAGAGTAGGCTAGGCTACCTAGAGTAGGCTAGGCTAGAGTAGGCTAGGATAGAGTAGGCTTGGACAAAGTAGGTTCATCTAGGCTAAGTGATCAGGGGATCAAATTTTGCTCAAACATTCAAAGTGCTCGGAATCACTTCAAACTGGACGAGAGCGCAGGCCTCGTCGTTGTGAACCCAACGCAACTCATTTCATCTCAAACGAGCTTCAGGAGCGAGAGATATTGCGATCTGTTCATAAAGTCAAACAGGTAAAAAAAAATAAAAAATTGGTGCTGACTGTACAGTCCGTACAGACTGTATAGGCTGACATGGCAGAGCTGTATGACTATACATGTGGTGACGTGGCAAGCATCTGTTGGTTGACAGTTGGTCAAATGGGAAGTCGACATGTGGCATTGTTCGAGGCAAGTGATTGGGTGCCATGTGGATCAATCATGGGCTGCCACGTGGCACCCCGATATTGGTTGTTTGTTCTGTTGTCAAAATGTATTAGAGTCCGTGGGGTTCGACCCGTGGCACTATTTGGGGTAAGTGGTTGGGTTCCACGTGGCCCAATCATGGGCTGCCACATGGCACCCTGGTATTGGTTGTTTGGTATGTTGTCAAAATGTATTGGAGTCTGTGGAGTTCGACCCCCGAACCTCCCCACCACATAAGCTTTCACAACATCCGCTCGACCATTGCACCGCCACTTGTTCCTTATTACATATGTGTGTTTTATTTTATTTAAGTTCATATATCATTGTATATGGTGGAAGGTCGGGCCGGGGCTTAGCCCCAGCCTGTGGTTTTGTTCCATAACATATGACCAGTGGTAATATAACACACGGGGGTTACGACGGGATGGAACCCCTGGTTGCGTGTGTTTATAGATATTGCACACAGAGTGTATTACAAACAAGCCATGTGACCACATGAAAGGCGCAGAGGGGCTTAAGTCTTGGTTTCAAACGGTTGGAAAACAGTTAAGTTTTAAAGCCCGAGGTCATATTATAACCCCCATGTGCCCAAGTTCTAGGCGGTTCGGGGCTGGCGCACCCATAACTGTCCTACAGTTCGCACCGTTGGTGCAGTTGCACCCGATGCTTGGTTTTTACGCTATTTATTGCGTGTGTGCCAGGTTCATTTGACAAGGGTGCATTTTGTAGATGCAAAGACAACAAGCTTGAAGGGGGGACTTCCAGGAGGCCTAACTTCTTCATTTTTCGATCGATTGAGGTGCCAAAAAATCCTAGCTAGGGGTTTTTAGATGCTCTGAAGCCATTGGAGCAGTCAATTGGTTAGTTTGAGCATTGTAAGGCATGTTTTTGAGCACTTTGAGCAATTAATAGTAATGATCCATTGGAAGCTGTACCAGGAGATGTAGCCCAAGAGAGGGGTGAACTTCTTTATCAATTGATGTGTTTATGTGCTGATGTTCATTGATTATGATGCTGTCTATGTGTATTTTGCATGAGTAATCCTTTAATTTATGTGTTGCAAAGTTGATCCATTTTCTTTTAAAACATAACATTTAGTTGCAATAATTTCAAGATTTTCAAGTCTTCTTCATTTTTAGATCAAGTTGGTATCAGAGCACTGGTTTTTGAAGACTTGATTGTTTGCAAGTTTATTTTCTGATGCTCACAAGGTTGAAACTCACAAGAGGAGAAGGTCAACTTGTGGAGCCAATTTCTCATCCGACAAGGAGGAAACATATACCATCACCGCAAGTTTCAGGGAGGCATTCACCAAGCATGGCTCATGCAGAAAGTCATGAATGTGTTCCTGCCGAAGATGAAGATCTCAGAAAGGTTGTCATGGAGATGAGAGAGATGATGAAGATCTTGATGGAAAGGAACATATTGTCGCAAGGTGAAGGCTCTAACCCTTCAAGGCATAAGGGAATAAGTGGTGACAAAACTCCAGACGGAAATGGAGGGAATGGTGCTTCTCCACCACCCTCTCCACCATCATCATCTTCTTCTTCTACCATTTCAAGACCTCTTCCGAATTCTCCAAAGGGGCATGGTAAAATTCCTTCGCAAATTCCTTCATTAAAGCTTGATATAAAATTTGAATTGCCAATATACAATGGAGAAGTGAATGCTGAGAAGTTAGATAATTGGATACATCAAATTGAAGTATATTGTAGAATAAAAAAAATTAAAGATGATGAAACCAAAATTCAGCTTGCTTCGTTAAGATTGGATAGTGAAGCACTTATTTGGTGGGAATCCAAGACTCAGGAGGATATGAAAAAGTATGGAAAAATTTTGAATTCTTGGAATGATTTCATTATCGCAATTAAAAAACAATTTTATCCATTGGCATATAAACAAAAGGAAACTATGGAATGGAAAATTTTTAGACAAGCTAAAGGACAGAGTGTGCAAAGCTTTACTCAGGAATTTAGGAGAAGAGCTTTGGTTTTGGGAGTAGATTTTTCTTCTCAGGAAACTTTGCTCAAATATATTGGAGCTTTACATATTTATTTGAGACATACTATACTCATGTTTAATCCTTCGAATCTAGATGAAATTTGTGTACAGGCTACTCATTTGGAAGCAAGGGGAAGGAACGACACTCATGAGGTTAACAAGAAGACATTCAGCCATGGAGACAAGGAAAAGAAGAAGTTCAAGGGCAATGGCAGAAAGAATGCTGTTGTGAAGAAAGAGGGAGAAAAGTTCACATGTAAACATTGTTCAAAAGATGGCCATGATGAAGACCATTGTTGGAAGCTTCATCCTAAAAGAAGACCCAAAAAGTTTGGCAACAACAACAAAGGGAAGTCGAAGACTGTTGCGACTGTTCAACATGATTTAGGTTCGGATTCGGGTGATGAAACGAAGATCACAGTGATGGGTTACCAAGGTAATGGTTCTATTGCAAGTACTAGCTCTTCAAGTAATACTAATGTCAATGTAACTCAACAAGAGAAAACGAGAATTGAACTTTTTCATATAAGGGTTGTTTCAAAGCATACTAAGATATACACTTTATTTGATACTGGATCTCAAGCAAACCTTGTTTCTGAAGAAACTGTTAAGAAACTTAAGTTGGAAACAAGTCCACATCCTAAGCCATACCCTCTTGGTTGGATATGTGATAATGCTAAGTTACAAGTAACAAGAAGGTGTAAACTTAGGTTTGCTATCACTGCAAATTTCGTTGATGAGGTAGAGCTTGATGTTATTCTGTTGGATATCTGTGGTATTGTGTTGGGAAGCCCGTATTTGTACGATAGAAAAGATATTTTTTATCGTCATGAGAATAAGTATCATTTGTTTAAATATGGGGTTGAGTACATTGTTAGAGCCCACACTAAGAAGATGAATTTATCAATTATAAATGCGGGGCAAATGAAGAGGTTAGTTAATGCTAGTAAGAATTTTGTTCTCTTAATGATCAAACCTAAAAATTATATTGAGAACGAAGCATTTCAAGGTTGTGATGCAAAGTTAAAATCCGATCTATTTGAAGTTGTTAATC
>JASDQU010101558.1:466333-477931 GCA_032191745.1 Picea mariana | reverse complement strand
TAGAGTAGATTAGGTAGAGTAGGCTAGGCTAGGATAGAGTAGGCTAGGCTAGGCTAGGATAGAGTAGGCTAGGTAGAGTAGTGTAGGCCAGGCTAGACTGAGCTAGGCTATGATAGAGTAGGCTAGGCTAGGCTAGGCTAGGTAGAGTAGGTTGTGATAGAGTATGCGACTCTGGGTAGAGTAGGCTAAGATAGAGTAGGCTAGGCGAGGCTAGGCTAGGTGGAGTAGCCTAAGTAGAGTAGGCTAGGCTAGGCTAGACTAAGTAGAGTAGGCTAGGTAAAGTAGGCTTCGCTAGGCTAGGCTAGGTAGAGTAGGCTAGGATAGAGTAGGATAGGCTAGGCTAGGCTAGGTAGAGTAAGCTAGGCTAAGCTAGGATAGAGTAGGTAGAGTGGGCTAGGCTAGATACAGTGGGGTAGGATAGAGTAGGCTAGGCTAGGATAAGATAGAGTTGGCTAATCTAGGCTAGGCTAGAAAGAGTAGGATAGGATAGAGTAGGCTAGTCTAGGCTAGGCTAGGTAGAGTAAGCTAGGCTAGGTTAGGTTAGGTAGATTAGGCTATGGTAGGCTAGGTTAGGTAGATTAAGCTAGGATAGAGTAGGCTAGGCTAGGCTAGGATAGAGTAGGCTAGGCTAGACTAGGTCAGGCTAGAGTAGGCTAGACTAGGCCAGGCTAGACTAGGCTAGACTAGGCCAGGGAGAGTAGGCTAAGCTAGGCTAGGCTATGTTAGGTAGAGTAGGTTAGGATAGGATAGAGTAGGCTAGGCTGTATAGAGTAGGCTATAATAGAGTACGTTAGGCTAGGGTAGGGTAGGATAGAGTAGGCTGGGATATGATAGAGTAGGCTAGGTAGAGTAGGCTAGGCTAGGCCAGGCTAGGTAGAGCAGGCAAGGATAGAGTAGGCTAGGCTAGGCTAGGCTATGTAGAGAAGACTAGGCTAGGCTAGGCTAGAGTAGAGTATGCTAGGCTAGGCTAGGTAGAGTAGGCTNAAGGCTAGAGTAGAGTAGGCTAGGCTAGGCTAGACTAGGTAGAGTAGGCTAGGCTAGAATAGAGTAGTCTAGACTAGGTAGAGTAGGCTAGGCTATGATAGAGTAGGCTAGGCTAGGATAGAGTAGACTAGGATAGAGTATCCGAGGCTAGGTAGAGTAGGCTAGGATAGAGTAGGCTAGGCTAGGCTAGGCTAGGTAGAGTAGGCTAGGTTAGGATAGAGTAGGCTAGGCTAGGTAGAGTAGGCTAGGCAAGAGTAGGCTAGGATAGAGTAGGATAGAGTAGGCTAGGCTAGAGTAGAGTAGGCTAGGCTAGAATAGGCTAAGCTAGGGTAGAGTAAGCTAAGCTAGGCTAGGCTAGGTACAGTAGGCTAGGCTCGGCTAGGCTAGGTAGAATAGGCTAGGAGAGAGTAGGCTAGACTAGGCTAGGATAGATTAGTCTAGGCTAGGTAGAGTAGGCTAGGTGTTGTTCCTGAGTCTATACTTAAGGCTCAAAAGTACAGTGTCAAGGCATCCGAAAGTGGTTAAAATATGGAGAAGGGAGAAACGTCAACCTCTGGAGAAGGAAACTAAGGGAGATTTCTTTGTTGGCGTTGTCTGGCTTCGAACTGTTCCTGGGTAGTTATGTCTCGTTCAATGGTTGTCCATGATTGTTCAAGTTCGGACCAGTTAGTTGCCGTTTTAAGAATGAAATTGAAGAGATTCAAGGCAATGTGCGTTTGATTCGATAGTCCAGGTTCAACGTTAGGTTGAGTTGTTACAGGAAATTTCATGGGGGAACAGTAAGGGTAGGAAAGATTTTAAGAAAGGTTGAGTGCTGTCTCAGTTTGGTCTTATGAAAGAGAACTTACGGTTGCAAAGATAAAATAGGGATGCAAATATAAGGCTCGTTCCCGTAACTATATTATATTTTAATAAAAGGTGTGAGATGTGAGAAAAATATTGAGCCATTTACAGTGTAAGGTTCCTTCCAGAGGAAAATCTCACGACATAAATGGGAGAGGAAAATATGTAAGAAAATAACCAATGCAACAAAGAATATATGTAGAATTCCAAAAATGCAGATTGGTCTTACACAGTTGATAGCTGGTGCAGAGGAAAGACAATAAACAATTTATAGAAAACCCAAATTCATCCGTTATAGTAGTGGTCGTACTAAATTATAATGAAGCACATCAATTATGCATATGAAATGAAATGGAAAATGAGAAACAAAGAAGTAAACTTGTAATACAGTAGTGACGGAATTGAGAATCTCCAGATCTGCTTGTATTAACTCTCACTGTAAAACTCTATTACAAATGACACAAAAGGGTCCAACCTTCTCTACGTCTTTCTGGGGTATATTTATACATTTTTTTACAAAGCAGGTAGAATCTCAATAGTCACAAAATTTCGGTTATGACAGAGGAAAGAACAATCGCTCCATTTCTCCTACTCCGTCTTCACTTGATGCCAGGTGTTTGTCGTTGTGTGGACTCAGTGCAGGTGATACATCTTTCCACTAGCTGGGATATGAGCCGTGATGGTTCTGCTTGATAGCTGGCCTCGACAAAGTAACATTCTCGGGCCAACTGCTGCAGCTTGTCCTCCATTTGTGCATCGATGATGTCGAGGGCACTTAGTTGTGCGCTGGGCTTGATCATGTACCTATCAACTTGGATTATATCCACCACATTCATCTGAGAGATATCAGCCGAATCTGTTTCTTCCTTATCTTTCAGATTGAGTGAGAACTATTCCACATTCATTTGCATTAATGCTTCGGCATTTCCTCCGCTGTCAATGCACAACAGCTCGCCGTCTATAGAATTAAAAGCTTCTTCGAGGGATTTGGTTATATTTTGGGTTTGTTCCTTGCCCAAGGCGATGTTTTGCTCCCAATCCTTCAACAGAATATTTCCTCAGGTTTTCTCCGAGACGGTGAACCTGGGAGTACCCGCCGAAACCTAGTTGTTAGTGGCTATTACCGCCTTCTAGAAGGCGACCCGAGATGCTCCTGCATCCCTTTTTCTAGCCGATAAGTTCTCAGAAACTTGATGGACCAACAGATAGTTTTCCCGAATCGCTCTTACCTTGGTGAGAAAATTCTGCTGTGCCGAAGAGATTCTGCTCTGAATCTCGATCGCTTGGGACTTAAATAGCCCGATGTCTATCATTTTGCTCTCTGCGATTTCTACCCGAGCCTGCAGATGTTCAATCAAACTCTTTTGTTGGATTGCTTTCGTTCGACCATCTCGAACCACCAACTGTACTTGCTCAAGCTTAGCTCTGAACACCTCTACTTCATTTTTGTTGGCCAATTTGGCCTGTTCTATTTCCATGCTAGCTTGACCTTTAGTGTTCTCCGAGGCTGTGGCCAATCTAGCCTTGAGGGTCCTGATTAGGCGATTCTTCCTTTTCAGTTGGTTCTTCAAAAGTCCGACTGAGAATTGATTTGCCGAAGCATACGCTCCCAGCGTTCCTGCGATTTCAGTGGCGAATTGGTCACTTTTCTTATCTTTTCCATCGGTCATGATTTTATATTTTTTTGCAGTAGACCCTCCTTCTTGATAGAACTCTCTTTTCACTACAACTTTCCTCTTCTTATCAAAGAAAAACTCATTCAGAGGGAGTTCTTCTGCTCTTATGGGCCTCAGTTATTCATTAAATATCCATCCCTCACCGACATTTCCCTATGTTGACTGCAAGAGCATGACCGAGGTGATGGGCTCTCTGATTTGTTTTGCCGATTCTCCTGGAGTATCGATAGGATTCTGCTTCTTTGGCGGTCTTGGAGTCTTTACCTCTATCTCCGGATTATGTTTCCTTGGCGAGTCCAGAGTCTTTACCTCTGTCTCCAGATTCTGTTTCCTTGGCGGGTCCGGAGTCTTCACCTCCGCTTCGGGATTCCTCATTTGTTCCTCCTCATCCTGGTGTTTTCCAAGGTCGGGAGTTGCATCTTCAGAACCTTCAGCATCCTTCTATTTTGTCTTGGAAACACATGGACTCCCACCTCGCAACACAGCGGGGAGACAACTTCGTCTATGTTCCTGGAATCTCAATACAGCGGCTATGTCTTCGGGTGCTAAGGATTGGATCCTGGCTAGAACTTCTTCATAAGACCTTTCCCCTCGGAAAACGTCATCCGGGGGTGAATTCTCATGCTCAAATCTCTTGAGCCCACAATTAGCTAAATGGTTGCTCACAACCCTCTGTGGATCATGTTTCTTATATTCGATGGAGACCAAACTTAGGTCTTCCAGGGCTACAGCCTCGGCTTTGGCATGCCATAAATCTAATAAAGAATAAGAATTCAGCCGAAAGAAAAAAGACGGCCATACCTTCTTTGAGTACCCTTTGAGTTCTTTACTCACCCCGCCAATTATTGTCTTTCGGGCGACCTCGCGATAAGCTAGCTTGTCAGGAATGAACAATGGCAATGCATGAGGGGGAACAAAATCCCCGAAAACTCTGAAGTACGAAAACTCTGCCTCCACGTACCAGTCTACTATGCTACTCAGATTTGTTGCAATGTTGTCCGAGATACGAGGTGGTGGGTGGCCAAAAACGACGATATGCAGAGGCACCATCACCAAGTTAAAAGTTTCATATGTGAACTTTTCTGCTTTGTTTTCCCATAGCTTTTCATGGTATACATGTATGGGTTTGTCTTCGACCGGAGTCCAGCCCCAACTCATTAATGGAAATGGTGTCATAGAAAAGACTGCATTCATAATATACGTGGACATGAAGAACGATGACGCCTTCCTACTCTCCTTCTGCTTCTGATACTCTGTGACCCGATTGGCCAAGCTATCTGAAAGCATTCTCGCCCAGTTAAAAGAGAAACCTTTTGCGACCCGAAACATTAGAGGCACCCACGCAAGGTAAACCATATAACCGAAAAGCCATCATGGCCACATATTTATACTGCAGTTGCAACGAAGCGATTGAATAAATGCCTTGGTATTTAGCTCTGAATTTTGCAGTGTGCGAAACCCAATCCTTTATCAAACCAGACATGGTTTTATCATACTAAGTGCACTCCTTCTCCTTGAATTCCTCCAGGAACTCAGCGCCATATGTGTATTCGGACGTCGCAGGTAGCTTGTACATGGTTTGCATATGCTCAGGCCTAAAAGTCCCTATAGTGACTCCCTGCTTATTCATGATAGTCCTGGTCGGTACATCTACATGATCCAACACCCATCGGACCATGTCGTAATAAGGAAGCAACCGTGGTCGGGCTGCTACTCTGTGCATTTCGGATTGGATGACTATTTTTTATTTGGTGTTTAGATCATCTTTTTCGTTGTCGTCAGAGTCGTCTGAATAATCCACCAATTCAGATTGTAGAATGTCTGAAACAAATGACCAGTTAGGAATCGAGTCGACACTTCGGGGTGAAGTATCGGAGACAGTATCTGAGCCTTGTCCTGTAACCTCGACATTCGCCTTTGCTGCTTTCCGCGGAGCCATTGCTGAAACTTGCGTTTTAGCTCTTCTACGATAGAACTGCGTATACATGCAAAAGTTAGTTTACTCAGAAGTGACGAGCTCTGTGTGCTATAAAAAATGCATAATGAAACGCAGCTCTTCCATATATTTGAAAAAACTGTACCTTTCAAAACAAGCCCGTCCAATCATATTTAGAATTAAATTTTCGCCATAAAAATCGATCTTATATCCATAGATTTACCCTGTTTCCCATTAATGTCGTAAATTTATGACGGTTTAACAGTCAATTGGAGTATGGAGAGAAAAGGCTTCCTCGGGAAATGTGCAGACCTCGAGACGCGGGATATATCTTGTTTTAACTTAATTAATCCAATCTTGCCAACATTAATCAATTTCTCGCTATTCGTTATATCGTGGATTTTCTTTTAACATTTTGAGTCGCCAACTCCTGAGACTGCGAGGACCGAATTTGGTTTAATCAAAGGTAATCGCGATTTGAGGCATAATTAATTTTATAATCGTTTTTTTCACCGTATCGCAACTCGGAACTTCGAAGATAAGTTTCTAGGAGATTTATATGCCGAGTTGTGAAACCGTGAGACTGCGATAACAAGGCTTAATTAAGGGGAAGGTAATCTTGGATTAAGTGATTAATTAATCATGTTATAATTACATCGTGACTTCGTGAGTCAGGGTTTTAAACATCGTAACTTTCAAAAATGATAGTGCCGAGCGGCAAAATGCCGAGAACAAATCTTAACCATGGTTAGTTTTTTTACCCTTGATCCTTGACCAGGGTTATCCCGAAAGGACCTCGTGTTCTCGGCTCTCGGGGCTGTGAAAATTAAAATTTGGGTTTGGCAAACGCCGAGGCGCGAAACCCTGATGACGTCTAAACATGAATTAAAAATTCTACCCTAGTCACTGTCTTAAGTGGGAGCTTAAAATGACTTCGTCATTTTGTGACTCGAGACGTGTGAATTCATGAGTTATAGTATCTGACTTGCGAGATCCCGAAGTAGAACCAAAAGAGGAAACATTCTTACGAAATGTAGGACTTGTTTCGAGGGTAGAAAAATTTTAGCTGCTTGCGTGCTCAAGCTCTTAAAGATCATCGATCTCTCGGAGGGGAAAAATACAACCATCTTATGATTTCCAACATCGAAATGAAAATTGTGAAGGGATAAAAAACAATGGTGGCTCCAACACTAGGCATAATAGGATAGGCTAGGCTGGAGTAGAGTAGGCTAGGCCAGGCTAGGCTAGGTAGAGTAGGCTAGAAAGAGTAGTCTAGGCTAGGCCAGACTAGGCTAGGCTAGACTAGGCTAGGTAGAGTAGGCTAGGCTAGGATAGAGTTGGCTAGGATAGAGTAGACTAGGCTAGGTAGAGTGGGCTAGGCAAAGTAGGCTATAGTAGGCTTGGCTAGGTAGAGTAGGCTAGGCAAGAATAGTGCAGTCTAGGTTAGGATAGAGTAGGTTAGGCTAGGATAGAGTAGGCTAGGCTAGGTAGAGTAGGATAGGATAGAGAAGGCTAGGATAGAGTAGGCTAGGTACAGTAGACTAGGCTTGGCTAGGTAGAGCAGGCTAGGTAGAGTAGGCTAGGCTAGGATAGAGTAGGCTAAGCTAGGGTAGGATAGAGAAGGCTAGGTAGAGTAGTGTAGGCTAGGCTAGGCTGGGCTATGCTATGATAGAGTAGGCTAGGCTAGGCTAGGCTAGGTAGAGTAGGCTGAGATAGAGTATGTGACTCTAGGTAGAGTAGGCTAAGATAGAGTAGGCTAGGCGAGGCTAGGCTAGGTGGAGTAGGCTAAGTAGAGTAGGCTAGGCTAGGCTAGGTTAAGTAGAGTAGGCTAGGTAGAGTAGGCTAGGATAGAGTAGGCTAGGTTAGGCTAGGCTAGATAGAGTAGGCTAGGCTAGGCTAGGATAGAGTAGGTAGAGTAGGCTAGGCTAGATATAGTGGGCTAGGATAGAGTAGGCTAGGCTAGGATAGGGTAGAGTAGGCTAGCATAGAGTAGGCTACTCTAGGCTAGGCTAGGAAGAGTAGGCTTGGATAGAGTAGGCTAGGCTAGGCTAGGCTAGGTGAGTAGGCTAGGCTAGGTCAGATTAGGTAGATTAGGCTATGCTAGGCTAGGTTAGTTAGATTAGGCTAGGATAGAGTAGGCTAGGCTAGGCTAGGATAGAGTAGGCTAGGCTAGACTAGGCTAGGCTAGAATAGGCCAGGCTAGATTAGGCTAGACTAGGCCAGGCTAGATTAGGCTAGGCTAGACTGGGCTAGACTAGGCCAGGCTAGGGTAGGCCAGACTAGGCTAGGAAGAGTAGGCTAGGCTAGGCTAGGCTAGGTTAGGTAGATTAGGCTATGTTAGGATAGAGTAGGCTAGGCTGTATAGAGTAGGCTAGGATAGAGTAGGCTAGGCTAGGCTAGGCTAGGGTAGGATAGAGTAGGCTGGGATAGGATAGAGTAGGCTAGGATAGAGTAGGCTAGGCTAGGGTAGGATAGAGTAGGCTGGGATAGCACAGAGTAGGCTAGGTAGAGTAGGCTAGGCTAGGCCAGTCTAGGTAGAGTAGGCAAGGATAGAGTAGGCTAGGCCAGTCTAGGTAGAGTAGGCAAGGATAGAGTAGGCTAGGCTAGAGTAGGGTAGGGTAGGATAGAGTAGGCTGGGATAGGATAGAGTAGGCTAGGTAGAGTAGGCTAGGCTAGGCTAGGCTAGGTAGAGTAGGCAAGGATAGAGTAGGCTAGGCTAGGCTAGGCTAGAGTAGACTATGCTAGGCTAGGCTGGGTAGAGTAGGCTAGGCTAGGCTAGAGTAGAGTAGGCTAGGCTAGGCTAGAGTAGGTAGAGTAGGCTAGGCTAGACTTGGCGAGGTAGAGTAGGCTAGGCTAGAATAGAGTAGTCTAGGCTAGGTAAAGTAGGCTAGGCTAGGTAGAGTAGGCTAGGCTATGATAGAGTAGGCTAGGCTAGGATAGAGTAGCCGAGGTTAGGTAGAGTAGGCTAGGCTAGGCTAGGCTAGGTAGAGTAGGCTAGGTTAGGATAGAGTAGGCTAGGCTAGGCAGGAGCAGGCTAGGATAGAGTAGGCTAGAGTACGCTAGGCTAGATTAGACTAGGCTAGGCTAGGCTAGGCTAGAGTAGGCTAAGCTAGGCTAAGCTAGGTAGAGTAGGCTAGGCTTGATAGGTTAGGTAGAGTAGGCTAGGCTAGGCTAGGATAGATTAGGCTAGGCTAGGTAGAGTAGGCTATAATAGAGTAGGCTAGGCAGAATAGGATAGGCTAGGCCGGAGTAGAGTAGATTAGGCTAGGCTAGGTTAGGTAGAGTAGGCTAGAAAGAGTAGTCTAGGCTAGGCCAGAGTAGGCTAGGTAAGGCTAGGCTAGGTAGAGTAGGCTAGGATAGAGTAGGCTAGGCTAGGTAAAGTTGGCTAGGATAGAATAGACTAGGCTAGGTAGAGTGGGGTAGGCAAAGTTGGCTAGAGTAGGCTAGGCTAGGTAGAGTAGGCTAGGCTAGGATAGTGTAGTCTAGGCTAGGTAGAGTAGGCTAGGCTTGGCTGAGCTAGGTAGAGTAGGCTAGGTAGAGAATTCTAGTCTAGGATAGGCTAGGATAGAGTAGGCTAGGTTATAGTAGGCTAGGCTAGACTAGGATAGAGTAGGCTAGGTAGAGTAGGCTAGGATAGAGTAGGCTAGGCTAGGCTAGGCTAGGTAGAGTACGCTAGGATATGGTAGGCTAGGCAAGGCTAGGCTAGGCTAGAGTAGGTTAGGATAGAGTAGGCTAGGCAGAGTAGGCTAGACTAGGCCAGGTAGAGTAGGGTAGGTAGAGTAGGCTAGGCTAGGCTAGGCTAGGATAGAGTAGGATAGGAAGAGTAGCCTAGGCTAGACTATCCTATGATCGAGTAGGCTAGTTTAGGTTAGGCTAGGTAGAGTAAGCTCGGATAGAGTAGGCGAGGCTAGGTAGAGTAGGCTAGGAAGAGTAGGCTCGACTATGCTAGGTAGATTAGGCTAGGCTGGGATAGAGTAGGCTAGGTTAGGCTAGGATAATGTAGGTAGAGTAGGCTAGGCTAGTGTAAGATAGAGTTGGCTAAGCTAGGTAGAGTAGGCTAGGCTAGGATAGTTGGCTAAGATAGTGTAGGTTATACTAGGCTAGGCTAGGTAGAGTAAGCTAGGCTAGAGTAGAGTAGGCTTGGCTAGGCTAGGCTAGGCCGGTTAGAGTAGGCTAGGCTAGGTTAGGCTAGGTAGAGTAGGCTAGGCTAGGCTAGGTTAGGTAAATTAGGTTATGATAGAGTAAGCTAGACTAGGCCAGGATAGAGTAAGTTAGGCTAGGTAGAGAATGCTAGGGTAGAGTAAGCTAGGCTAGGCTAGGCCAGGCTAGGTAGCGTGAGTAGGCTAGGCTAGGTAGAGTAGGCTAGGCAAGGCTAGGCTAAACTAGGCCAGGCTAGACTAGGCCAGAATAGGCCAGGAACAATAGGCTAGGCTAGGTAGAGTAGGCTAGGATAGGATAGAGTAGGCTAGGATAGGATAGAGTAGACTAGGCTAAGCTAGACTAGGCTAGGCTAGGTAGACTAGGCTAGGTTAGTGTAGAGTAGGCTAGGCTAGGCTAGTCTAAATAGAGTAGGCTAGGTAGAGAAGGAAGGCTAGCCTAGGTTAGGTTGAGTAGGCTAGGATAGAGTAGGCTAGGCTAGTCTAGGATAGAGTAGGCTAGACTAGGTAGAGTAGGCTAGGATAGAGTAGGCTAGGCTAGGCCAGGATAGGTAGAGTAGGCTAGGATAGATTAGGTTAGACTAGGCTAGGCTATGTAGAGTAGGCTAGGCTAGGCTAGAGTAGAGTAGGCTAGGCTAGGCTAGGCTAGGTAGAGTATCCTAGGTAGAGTAGGCTAGGTAGAGTAGACTACACTAGGCTATGGTAGGTAGATTAGGCTAGGTAGAGTAGGCTAGGCTAGGCTAGGTTAAGTAGAGTAGGCTAGTGTAGGCCAACTAGAGTAGGTTAGAGTAGGCTAGGAAAGGATAAAGTAGTCTAGGCTAGGTAGAGTAGGCTAGGCTAGGCAGAGTAGGCTAGGCTAGGTAGAGTAGGTTAGAGAAGGCTATTATAGAGTAGGCTAGGCTAGGCAAGGTAGAGTAGGCTAGGCTAGGATAGAGTAGTCTAGGCTAGGTAGAGTAGGCTTGGCTAGGCAAGGCTAGGTAGAGTAGTCTAGGCTAAGCTAAGATAGCCTAGGCTAGGCTATGATAGAGTAGGATAGGCTAGGTAGAGTAGACTAGGATAGAGTAGGCGAGACTAGATAGACTAGGCGAGACTACGTAGAGTAGGCTATTCTAGGTAGAGTAGGCTAGGCTACGATAGAGTAGGCTATTTTAGGTAGAGTAGGCTAGGCAACAATAGAGTAGGTTAGGCTATTTAGAGTAGGCTAGGCGAGGCTAGGATAGATAGAGTGAACTAGGATAGAGTATGCAAGGCTAGATAGATTAGGCGAGGCTAGGCTAGATAGAGTGAACTAGGATAGAGTATGCGAGGCTAGATAGATAGGCTAGGCTAGGTTAGACTGGGCTAGACAAGGCTAGGCTAGGTTGGGCTAGAGTAGGCTAGGCTAGGCTATGCTAGGTAGAGTAGGCTAGGCTAGGCTAGGTTAGGTAGAATAGTCTAGGAGAGAGTAGGCTAGGCTAGGCTAGGATATAGTAGGCTAGGCTAGGTAGAGTATGCTAGGATAGAGTAGGCTAGGCATAGTAGGATAGGCTCGGCCATAGTATAGTAGGCCAGGCAAGGCTAGGCTAGGTAGAGTAAGCTAGGATAGAGTAGGCTAGGGTAGGCTAGGTAGAGTAGGCTAGGCTAGGCTAGGATGGGCTAGGATAGAGTAGGCTAGGCTAGGATAGAGTAGGCTAGGCTAGGCTAGGTAGAGTTGGCTAGGCTAGGCTAGGCTATGATAGAATAGGCAAGGCTAGGCTAGGCTACGTAGAGTAAGCTTGAATAGAGTAGGAGAGGCTAGGTAGAGTAGGCTAGGATATAGTAGGCTAGGCAGAGTAACCTAGGATAGGCTAGGTAGAGTAGCCTAGGTAGTGTAGGCTAGGCTGGGCTAGGCTAGGATAGAGTAGGTTAGGCTAGGTACAATAGGCTAGGCTAAGCTTTGCTAGGCTGGGCTAGGCTAGGATAGAGTAGGCTAGGCTAGGCTAGGATAGAGTAGGCTAGGTAGAGTAGGCTAGGCTAGGCTAGG
>JASDQU010101558.1:428721-440166 GCA_032191745.1 Picea mariana | reverse complement strand
GCTACGTGCTGTGGAAAGCCTGTAACGGCCGGAATGTCACGATTTTCGCCTAGATTTGAAATTTTTAAATTAAAAGTAAATGAAACCTTTTGGATTAGACAGGTGGTGGATTATTCCATCAAATCCAAAGGCTACTTTGGGAAAGACAAGTCAAAAGAGGAGTCTTTGGTCAAGTTTGGTCATTTTTGAAGGCAGAATTTTAGGAATGAATGCAACAGCTCATCAAATTCGAATTGGTAATATTATGGAGGAGCCTTGGAAGGCTAGTCATCACTTCACCAAACTGTTAGAACAGATGTTGGACCAACACATGAAGATCACCCTCATTTTGAGGATTTATCCCTACATTTTTGCAATTTAGTTTTCTTTACTATCTTTAGCAAAACAGATCCATCTTTTTAGGATCTGAGAACAACTTGTAAAAGGCTATAAAGCTACAGTCTGAAGACCAAGAAAGGGTTCGAGTTTGGATGCAATTGTTTGCTATGGTACTTAGCTTTCTCATGCTAATATAGATCACAGGCTTCTCTCAACTTTGATGTCAGTTTCCATTTTCTCTTTCACTGTATCAGTGTTGTCTAGCTTCGAATGTGAATGTTTACTTTCCATTGTCTAGCTCACAGCTTGGTATTAGTTTCTTAAATGTCTCTTGAGCCCTACTATGTATTGGTTTGGTTACATTTGTTCTTCATCCACCTTTTGATATTATATGCTGATTGATCAATTCTTGAGAGCACTGTTTCATTTATTTATCATGCTGAAGGTCTGAATGCTATGTTCAGATTTAGTCATCCCATTGATCCATCTTTATAAAAACACAAAAAACATTTTTACTTGAAGTTACCAGGCATATCTAGCCTATAACCCTAGGTAGTTTCCTGGAGTGATAACAATGGGGATTGAGGATGACCAGGCCTGGTCAACATTTTGGGACGCGGAAGACTCCTTGCACTACCACCTGGAATAACAGAATGGCTTGACGAATAGGCCTGGGGGCCAGCGCGAAGGATGGGGCGCATGACAGGAGTGATGGCGTCGAAACTTATGAGGGCGAGAAAGAAGTGGCGAGGTGTGGGAAGGGTGATAGAGGAAGACATATGGCGGAAGACAACAAGCGAAGGGGGCCAGGAGACGAAATATGATGGGCTTGGTTTTAGCAAGAGACCGACGTGGGGGGAATGGAACATGTGGTAGGTGGTGAGTGGATGATGAGGTAGAGAGAGGGCCACCCAGACTAAAGAGTGGAGATGGACATATGACACACGGCAGTAGGGGAAAGGTGGCTCTAGAAAATTACATAACAAGAGAAGGGCCCACGCTGGCCAAACATAGAGTAGCTGAGAAGGACGAGATTGTCCAAGTGTCGTTGATCCAGGCGCACTGATCTTGGCCGTCGAAAAGCTGCACACCTAATTCTGAACCCCCCCCTCCGCTTAAAGGTAGAAAGGCAGGGGGGTCTGGAATTGCCTTTATCATCGTTGATCCGGGTGCTCTGATCGGGACCGTTGAAGAGATGCACCCCCAATTCCGGACCCCCCCCCCTCTGTTTAAAGGTAGAAAGGTAGGGGGGGTTCAGAATCCCATATGCACCATTGATCCGGGTGCACGAATCGCTGTCGGTCGGACTTGCTTGCCGCTTACCATGGGCGCATTAGCATTAAAAACTTAGGACAAGTGGGTTTTTAACCCATACTTTCGCATTTTACCATATTACAAGAAATATCGCTAACATTTGGCTCCATGGGGGATAGAGTCGTCCCTGTGATGCTCTAAGAACTCTTTTGCAGATTCAGTGCCTTTTCTTGTTGGGCTATGGAGTCATTTATTAGGTTGAAGACAAAAACAATATTTACAAAACAAAACAAAAAGAGCCGACTGTGGCTCACAGAAAACATTTTTTTAAGAAATGCCCATTTACTGGGCCATTGAAAAATTCTTTGCCCTCCAGATCCTGCAACCTGTAAGTGTTGTTTGAGAATACTTCAAGGATCTTGAAAGGATCGAACCAGAGGTCATCAAATTTATCATGTTTTCCCCTGTCCTACCTTGGTGCATCCCATCTGAGCAACAGATTACCCTGCTCGAATTCTTTCTTTCTGCTCTTCCTATCAAAAGCCTGCTTGATCTTTTGCTGGTGATTATAGGCCATGTCTAAGACCTGTTCTCTGGTCTACTGCACTTCTACCATTTGATGAATCCTTCTGGTCATATGGTTAGGTTCTCCTTCAAAGTCCTGGAGAAAATCTGCCATAGGTAAAGTGAGCTGAGTGGGGGAAATGGCCTCTATTCCATAAACAAGTTGGAAAGGTGAGATGCCCAGGGATTTCTTTATTGTCACCCGATCAGCCCATAGAGAAAAATTGAGTTTTGAATCCCAGGCCCTTTTATTATCTTCCAACAATTTCTTAATGAGCTTGATCAGGCTTTTGTTGGAAGACTCTGCCAGTCCATTTCCTTGCGGGTAATAGGGAGTAGAGTGAATCAGAGAAATCTCAAACTGTTCACAGAGCTTGATCAGAGGCTCAGACCTGAAGGGGGTGGCATTGTTAGTGACGATTCTACTGGGGAAACCATATTGGGCTATGATATCTTCGAGGAAGGTGATAATCACTTTGTGAGAAGTGCTTTTGGTGGGGACAACTTCTATCCATTTGGTGAAATAGTCGGTTGCAGTCAAAATCCATCTGTGCTGGCCACTTGAGGGAGTATGAATTTCTCCAATGAATTCTAATCCCCACTGCTGAAAGGGTGTTGAGACTACTACCAGCTTTAATGGCAGAGATTTGAGTTGCTGCTTTCCTGAAAACTTTTGGCACTTGATGCAAGATCTGATTTCTCTGCAGACATCAGGGAATAAAGTGGGCCAGTAATACCCAGCTCAGAGGATCTTGTGAGCTGTGGTCTTCTAGAAATGATGACCTCCACAGAGACTGCTATGGAAATCAAACATAACCTTCTGGGCTTGCTGCGGGTCCATACACCTTAGTAATACCCCTAGAGGGTCCTTCCAGTATAGGGCTTGGTCAATGAGGCAATATCTGACCACTTTGAGCTTTAAAGCTCTGGCCTTACTTTTTTCCAATCCATCAGGGGGCTTTAATTCTTGTAGAAAATACAAGATGTCCTTGTACCAGGCGCATGATGCTAGTGATAGGGCACCCTGGAAATGCTTGTCGGATGGCTCAGCTTGTTCATGAATGAGGTTAATTCCCAAGGCTTCGCAATTGGATTTGGCCAGCAACTTGGCTAACCCTTGCCCCTTTATCAATTTGGTGGGCTTAATCTCCAGATCAAACTCTAGGATCTTGGCGATCCACTTACCTCTCCTCCTGTCTATGTCAGGCTGTATATGAATGTCCTTCACAGAGGTTGAAGGGACATATGCAGTGATCTTGGAGTGCAATATATAGACTCTGAAAGATTTAAGAACCTTCACCAGGGCATAGGCCTATTTCTCCATGATCTCGTATCGAAGCTCTGCATCTCTTAATGCCCTGCTATAGAAAGCAATAGGCTGCTCTTGCCCTTGATCATTTTTCTGCAACAGAACGGCTACTACTGTATCACATGAAGCAAAATAAAATATTATAAAATCTTTGGAATAATCGGGACTGATTAGCACAGATGCCTCAGTCAACGCCTTCTTTATTTGGACGAAATATTACCTAGGTTCAGTGGTCCATTTTACTTCATTTCCCTTTCCGAGCATGGTTGTGATGTGTTTCACCAGCTCAGCGAAATCCGAGACGAATATCCTCAGAAAATTAATCCTCCCCAAAAACGCCTGAACCTCTTTCTTCAATCTGGGAAGTGACAGGGTCTAAATTGCTTCCACCCTGTTAGGATCAATCTTCACCCCTTCTTCTGATACTATATGACCCAACAAATTCCCCTCCTTCATATAAAACAATGATTTCTTGGGGTTTAAAGACAGGCCATACCTCCGACACTTCAAGAAAACCTTCTTCAAGTGGCAATGGTGCTCTTTATCAGTCTTGGAGAAGGCTGTTATGTCATCTAGGTAGATCACCACAAACTTATCTTTTTCCCCGATGAAGGCTATGTCCATGGCTCACTGGAATGTGGCTCCTACATTCATCAACCCAAAAGGCATCTTGGCATACATGAATGTGCCCCAAGGAGTGGTGAAGGTTGTTTTTTCTCTGTCCTTAGGCATGAATGATATCTGATTGTAACCAGAGAAACCATCAATCATGGATATCCTATATGCACCAGTTACCTTCTGCAGTATGTGCTCCATGTTGGGCAGGGGATAATTTTCTTTTCTTGAGCTCCTGTTCAGGTTTCTGAAATCAACGCAGAGTCTGATTTCGCCACTTTTATTTCTTACTGGGACCAAATTGGCCACCCAGTCAGAATATCTCAAGGGGACAATGATTTGGGCATCTAGCAGCTTCTTCACTTCTTTCTCCATGACAGGTAGCATCATGGGATTTATCTGTCTCAACTTCTGCTTGAATGGCCTAGCCTCTTCTTTCAGTGGGATCTTGTGCTCAATGAAAGATGTGTCATATGTTTTGAGGTCTTCGTAGGTCCATGCGAACACATCAACAAATTCCCTCAGCAACTCCGTATATTTGGCCCTCTGCTCCTCGGTCAAACTTCTTGACACTTTAACAAACTTAGGCTCCTCTGGCGTGCCTATGTTGCACTCAGTTGTGTTAGCATCATTACCTGNGGATCTTGTGCTCAATGAAAGATGTGTCATATGTTTTGAGGTCTTCGTAGGTCCATGCGAACACATCAACAAATTCCCTCAGCAACTCCGTATATTTGGCCCTCTGCTCCTCGGTCAAACTTCTTGACACTTTAACAAACTTAGGCTCCTCTGGCGTGCCTATGTTGCACTCAGCTGTGTTAGCATCATTACCTGAAACTCTACCCTTTACTGCCACATCATTCCTGTCGAATAACCTTTCTAACGGGATTAGTCCTTTCGGTATGTGATTGCTTGGCAGATGAATAATCTGATGGTCAACAATTTTAGGGTGATGGTCAGGTGCTCCTTCAACGTCAAGATCCCCATCTATGTGTAATGTAGAAAAGTCATCAACAGATTGAAGAAACTTTTCGATCTCCTGATCATCTTCAAATACCCTCCAATGTTTGACATTGTCTGGTACCGAGGGTCTATATTTTATTTCTATATTGGATCTGACAGTGGGCAACACAGGAACTTCGAGCAAACTAGCTGTGAAGGCTAAAAAGTCGGCTGGGGCATTTCCTTCCCTTGGAATGAAAGAGATGTTAAAAGCCAAGAAGAAATTATCAACTAGGTCCCATACCATGTTCCTGTAATTCTTGAGTCAAGGATGCTTGGCCTGATAAACGTTTTTGACCTGCTGGACAATCAATTTTGTATCTCCAAACAAAGCCAGCTCCCTTATTCCCATCTCTTGTGTAGCCCTTATACCCAGAACAATATCTTCATACTCTGCCACATTGTTGGTGACTTTGAATTTCATCTTATATGACAGGGATCTGGTCTCTTGACAAGGGGACACGAATACCACTCCAGCACCTGCACCCATACTGGAGGAAGCTCCATCAAAGAGCATCTTCCAAACATAGGTGGTTGGAGGAGGCATCTCCTGATTGAGAATAGGTTGTTTTCTGATCTGCAAAGGGGCCTCGGAAGTCTCAGTGACCTGTAGAAAACTAGACCCTAAGTCAGTGTCAAGTGCAAAGATGGGGTGATTAGTGGGGTTCGCTTTGTCACTGACTATGTAGGCTAGCTGGGCTTATCTGTACAATCTCCTATTTTCCCCTCCAAAGACTGGAATGGTGGCATATGTGAGATCCATCTGTAACATCCCTCCAAGTCTCTTAATCCAAGACCTTGACAACAAAATGCCAAACTTGGGGGGAACATCAACTACCATGATATCCATGACCATACTCTTCATGGGCAATTGAAACAAGGAAACTACCAGGTCTTTGATGACTCCCAAACAATGAACTCTTCTGGAGTCAAAAGAAAAGAGGTCATGATAGGCTCGGGTGACTTCTAGTCCTAGCTCTTCCATGACAGTTTTAGGCATGAGGTTGTGAGAGGCCCCTGAATCCATTAAGCAGTTGTGCAGCACCTTATCATGTATGTTCAGGAATGTGTAGAAAGGGGGGGATGAGTCATCTCTATCTTCTACCATGGGTCCTAGGAAAACTGCTGGCTTTTCATCTTTGAGGTTTATGAAGTCTATAGAAGGACATGAGGCTTTAGATTTCAAAAGTTCAGAGAAACATTTTTTGAATTCTTCATGTTTGATTAGCTTGGTGAGGGGCACAGGGATTCTGATCTTTTGAATCTCACGCTTGAAATTAAAAGAAGATGTAAGCTTCATAATTTCTCTTACTTCAGGAACATGATGGTGGATAATGGGGGAGAGGGTTTGAGCCTTCTTACCTCTGTGACTATTTGCTGCTTCATTGGCAGGCTTCTCTGTTCTAGTGGATGGCTTAGGAACATCAGGTACTGCTGTCTTTTTGTCGGACCTCAGGTTATACCTGCCTCGTCCGCCACTAGTCTTGTCTCCTTTGCTTAATTCATTTAGCTGACTGGTCATGAAAGACTCCTCGTATGCTGATTGAGTCAGATGAGGGAAAGGAGGAGTGACTTCTAAGCAGTGGATTTTAGGCTCAGGCTCACCTATTTCCCCTTCTTCTTCATCGACCACAAAATTGTTCTGAAAGGGAGCCTGGATCCTTTGGTTGTCCCTATATCTTCCCTTCTCTCTGTGCACAGTTGGGGGAGTAATATTATTTGGCCTCCTAAAACCCCCTTTGTTCTCGGTGCTCTGAGGGCTTTTGTTCATTTTCTTCCTTTCCACCTTCAGTCTCTCCATCTCTTCATACATAAACCTCATCATTTGGGTCAGTTCAGTCACTTGGGTGTGGGGCAACGATGGGCCAGAAGTCGAGGCTTCAGACTTTCCCTTTCTTCTATCTGCGTCAGCCTTGTTCCTCATTATGTCAGCTGCTAATATGTTGGATTCGACTTCTATAGCTGCATGTTGCATTTGAGCTAAGGAGGTGGCTCTTCTTTCTCTCAATAGAAGACAGAAATCAGGGTCAGACGCACCAGCATAGGAAATTTGGGCAGAGGCTTCTGAGGGTTTTACCTCTGCAGGAATTTTGTTATACATTTTATTGAATCTTTTGGAGAAGTCAGAGACAGACTCTCCATCCATTTTCTTCAGAGCTCCAAACTCTGTCATGTAATACATATAATCCTTTCTATCTCCTCACTTCCTCAGAAAAACATTATCCAAGGCTTCAATTCCAGCAATAGATCCGGGGGCCAATCCTCTAAACGATTTCCTCACCTCGCCATCCAGGATCTGGACAACGACTCTCATCCAGACATCCTCATTTTCAATATTCAGGTTGTCTACATAACTGTAGAAAGCAGCCAAATTCTCCTATGCAGTTATGTCTCCTTCTCCCGCGAACTTGGGCATGTACTTCAAGTAGTCTCCAGCGGGGAGAGGGTTCATGGGATGGGGTAGGATTAAGGGAGCATATCTAGCATCAACTATGGAATCCATTCTATTCAGAGGGGGATTAGCACCAGCCATGGGAGTATTAGGTGGAGAAGAATTAGGAGGAGAAGGGGTGTAAACAGGAGATGAAGGAGATGATGGGGAAAACAGAGAGAAGGCTAAGGGACCTGAATGTGCATATGCTTCTCTCTGTGCAACAGTAGTAATAAAAGGAGGGGTAGTGAAACCTTCTGAGGCCTGAGGTCTGTTATGAGGCACAAATTCCAGGGAGGGGGGAGTGACAAGGATCTCTCCTTCTGATACTAGACCAGGAGGGGAAAAATCAGCAGGAACACTCTCGAAAATCAGTAAATGAGAAACCTCAGAGGAAGGATGACTAGGAAACCGAGAATAAGAAAATGGAGTTTTTACGGAAGGAGGTGGGGAAAAACCTGATTCAGAGGCGAAGCTTTCTCCTTGAGGAGCCTTTCCTTTTCTGATAATCACCTCTGGATTTTCTTCAGGTGTGGCCAAAGGTAGACATGGGTGGGACCGCATGTGCATGCCACCAGAAGCCACAACTAATCCAACGGGTTCTCCGCAGTGGAGTCGTCACAATGGAGTCGCCATGTGCACAGTAGAAATCTAGATAAATTTCATATCCGATGCACCTTCAGAATCAGTTGATCATTGTCGTTCAATCCCGGGGAAAATATTCAACTTCGTCCCCGGCAATGGCGCCAGAAATGTTGGTGTCAGAAGTCACTCCTGGATTGCTTGCAGGAGCTGAGCCTGACACCCATCAGTTTAATGTCACGAATTGTTTATAAAGGGGTGATCAAATGGGAGTAAACTCAGAACAATATCATCTCAACACCGAAACTAGGCCAGGCGTGTATGGGTGAGTGAGGTCTTGATAAACTCCAAATAGTGAGTTGTAATAAGGGTGAGTAGGGGGGAAGACTTGTAGGAGGAGAGTGCAGGGGACTGCTATAAACATCAGGTTTCTAACAGACTATGAGAGAAAGCATCTGAAGGCAAGATCTTCTTACACCCAAATGCAGGAAACCAGAAATGACAGCAATGCAACAACAAATCATTTATCATAACATAAGTGTTCTAGTTCATACGAAGCATTCGATCATGAACTCTCTAGCGTGAGACGAAACATAGATGGAAAGGAAAACTGTTTGTCATAAAACAAGAAATCTCAAACACAGATGCATAACCCAGAAACTAGAATGGTTGTTAAAACTTTACAGTCGGGAGCTTCGCTCTACCATTGATAGATACAAAAATGGCGAAAACACCTACATATACTCAAAACAACAACAACAACAAAATCGAGACGCTGCATTAAAAGCTTTGCGTTTGCATGGCTTCTGACAATCTGTAGCTGCAATCTTTGAATGATCGTGCAACTTATGGCAGACGCGATCGATCTTCTGACATTTTCATCGGTGAATCGACGTGCTTTTAATTCATTGCCGGATTTCCCCATTATGGTGGAGACGATGTCTAACCACCACCAACCTCCTCAATAAATCCTTCATGGGGAATGAGGACGACCAGGCCAGCTCAGCATTTTGGGAGGCGGAAGATTCCTTGTGCTGCCACCTGGAATAACTGAATGGCTTGACGAATAGGCGTGGGGGCCAGCGCGAAGGATGGGGCGCATGACAGGAGTGATGGCGTCAAAAATTATGAGGGCAAGAAAGAAGTGGCAAGGTGTGGGAAGGGCGACAGAGGAAGACATATGGCGGAAGACAACAGGCGAAGGGGGGCAGGAGATGAAATATGATGGGCTTGTTTTTAGCGAGAGACCGACGTGGAGGGAATGAAACACGTGGCAGGTGGTGAGTGGATGATGAGGTAGAGAGAGGGCCATCTGGACTAAAGAGTGGAGATGGACAGATGACACACGGCAATAGGGGAAAGGTGGCTCTGGAAAGTGACATAACAGGAGAAGGGCCCACGCTGGCCAAACATAGAGCAGCTGAGAAGGACGAGATTGTCCAAGCGTCGTTGATCCAAGCAAACTGATCTTGGCCGTCGAAAAGATGCATGACTAATTCTGGACCCCCCCCCTCCGCTTAAAGGTAGAAAGGCAGGGGGGGTCTGGAATTGCCTTTATCGCCGTTGATTCGGGCACTCCGATCAGGACCGTTGAAGAGATGCGCCCCCAATTCCGGACCCCCCCCCCTCCGTTTAAAGGTAGAAAGGAAGGGGGGGTCCGAAATTCCATATGCACCGTTGATCCGGGTGCGCGAATCACTGCTGCTCAGAATTTCTTGCTGCTTACCACGGGCGCATTAGCATTCAAAACTTAAGACAAGTGGGTTTTTAACCCATACTTTTTCATTTTACCATATTACAAGAAATATCGCTAACACTAGGCTAGGTAGAGTAGGCTAGGATAAAGTAAGCTAGGCTAGGCTATAATAGGTTAGGATAGAGTAGGCTAGGCAAGGTAGACTAGGCTAGGCCAGGTAGAGTAGGCTAGGTAGAGTAGGCTAGGCTAGGCTAGGCTAGGATAGAGTAGGCTAGGCTGGACTAGGATAGAGTAGGCTAGGCTAGGCTAGGTAGAGTAGGCTAGGCTAGGCTAGGCTATGATAGAGTAGGCTAGGCTAGGTTAGGCTAGGTAGAGTAAGCTCGGATAGAGTAGGCGAGGCTAGGTAGAGTAGGCTCGACTGGGCTAGGTAGAGTAGGCTAGGAAGAGTAGGCTGAGCTAGGCTAGATAGAGTAGGTTAGGCTAGGATAGAGTAGGCTAGGCTCTTCTAGGATAGAGTAGGTAGAGTAGGCTAGGCTAGGATAGAGTAGGCTAGGCTACGTAGAGTAGGCTAGGTTAGGCTAGGCTAGGTAGAGTAGGCTAGGATAGAGAAGGCTAGAGTAGGCTACACTAGAGTAAAGTAGGCTACACTAGGCTAGGCTAGGATAGGTAGAGTGGGCTAGGTAGAGTAGGCTAGGCTTGGCTAGGTTAGGTAGAGTAGTCTAGGAGAGAGTAGGCTAGGCTAGGCTAGGATAGAGTAGGCTAGGCTAGGCTAGGTAGAGTAGGCTAGGATAGAGTAGGTTAGGCAGAGTAAGAAAGGCTAGGCCAGAGTAGAGTAGGCTAGACTAGGCTAGGCTAGGTAGCGTAGGCTAGGTAGAGTAGGATAGGTAGAGTAGGCTAGGCTAGGCTAGAGTAGGCTAGGCTAGGCTAGGCTAGGTAGAGTATGCTAGGCTATGGTAGGCTAGGTGGAGTAGACTAGGCTAGGATAGAGTAGGCTAGGTAGAGTAGGCTAGGCTAGGCTAGGTAGAGTAGGCTAGGATGGAGTAGTGTAGGCTAGGCTAGGTAGAGTAGGCTAGAGTAGGCTAGGCTATGTAGAGTTGGCTAAGATAGAGAAGGCTAGGCTATGTAGAGTAGGCTAGAGTAGGCTAGGCTAGGTAGAGTAGTCTAGGCTAGGATAGTGTAGTCTAGGCTAGGTAGAGTAGGCTAGGATAGAGTAGGCTAGGCTAGGTAGAGTAGGCTAGATAGAGTAGTCTAGTCTAGGCTAGGCTAGTATAGAGTAGGCTAGGATAGAGTAGGCTAGGAAAGGCTAGGATAGAGTAGGTTAAGATAGAGTAGGCTAGGTAGAGTAGGCTAGGATAGAGTCGGCTAGGCTAGGCAAGGCTAGGTAGAGTAGGCTAGGATAGAGTAGGCTAGGCTAGGCTAGGCTAGGATAGAGTAGGTTAGGATAGAGTAGGCTAGGTAGAGTAGGCTAGGCTACACTAGGTAGAGTAGAGTAGGATAGGCTAGGAAAGAGTAGGCTAGGTTGGGCTAGGGTAGAGTAGGCTAGGAAGAGTAAGCTAGGCTAGGCCAGGTAGTGTAGGCTAGGCTAGGCTTGGCTATGATAAAGTAGGCTAGGCTAGGCTAGGCTAGGTAGAGTAAGCTCGGATAGAGTAGGCGAGGCTAGGTAGAGTAGGCTAG
>JASDQU010101558.1:362522-395863 GCA_032191745.1 Picea mariana | reverse complement strand
ACTTCTTCTAAATAGCCTTCATTTGGGGCTGGTCAAACTTGGGCCTAGAATGCCCTGAAGTTGAGAAAGAGGGGCCCAAGATCTACACATCGTCGCTCGCAATTAGGACTATCTATACAACTCTCAAATGAGTATCCAAATAAGATTTCATATTTGCAAATGAAGAATTTTTCTTTTCAAAAATAACCTTCGTTCGGGGTTAACCAGAATTGACCCTAAAACGATACGAATTTGATCAAAATGGGGAAAAGAATGCATCAACGTTATGAGTGATTGATAACCCACTTTCATCTCTCAAATGGGTATCAAAAAATTATTTTGTATTTTTAAACCCATAATTCCACTTCTTTAAAATAGCCTTCATTCGGGGCTGATCAAACTTGGCCTAGAATGACCCGAAGTTGAGAAAAAGGTGCCCAAGAACTAGACATCTTCTCTTGCAATCAGGACCATGTGTACAACTCTCAAATGGGTATCCAAATATGATTTCATCTTTCAAAATGAAGAATTTTTCTTTTCAAAAATAATCTTTATTCGGGCTTAACAAGAATCAACCCTCAAACGATACGAATTTGATCGAAATGGGCAAAAGAATGCCTCAACGTTACGAGCGCTCGAGAATCCACTTGCATCTCTCAAATGGGTATCAAAAAATTATTTTATATTTTTAAACCCATGATTCCACTTCTTCTGAATAGCCTTCAGTCGAGGCTGGTCAAACTTGGGCCTAAAATGACCTGAAGTTGAGAAAAATGGGCCCAAGAACTACACATCTTCGCTCGCAATTAGGACCATGTGTACAACTCTCAAATGGGTATCCAAATATGATTTCATATTTGCAAATTAAGAATTTTTCTTTTCAAAAATCACCTTCATTCGTGGTTAACCAAAATTGACCCTAAAACGATACAAATTTTATTGAAATGGGTAAAAGAATGCCTACCGTTATGAGTGCTCGGGAACACACTTGTATCTCTCAAATTGGTATCAAAAAATTATTTTGTATTTTTAAACCCATAATTCCACTTCTTCTAAATAGACCTCATTTGGGGCTGGTCAAACTTGGGCCTAGAATACCTCAAAGTTTAGAAAAAGGGGCTAAAGAACTACACATTTTCACTTGTAATCAAGACCACGTGTATAACTCTCAAATGGGTATCAAATATGATTTCATATTTGCAAATGAAGAAGTTTTATTTTCAAAAATCACCTTCATTCGGGGTTAACCATAATCAACCCTAAAACGATATGAATTTTATTGAAATGGGCAAAAGAATGTCTCAACATTACGAACACCCGAGAACACACTTGCATCTTTCATATGGGTATCAAAAATTGTTTTGCATTTTTAAACTCGTTATTCCACTACTTCCAAATAGCCTTCGTTCGAGGCTAGTAAAACTTGGGCCTAGAATGACCCAAATTTGCATTTTTAAACTCATTATTCCACTTCTTCCAAATAGCCTTCATTCGAGGCTAGTCAAACTTGGGCCTAGAAGACCTGAAGTAGAGAAAAAGGGGTCAAGAAATTCATGTCTTCTCCTGCACTCGGAACCATGTGTACAACTCTCAAATGGGTATCCTAATATGATTTCATCTTTGGAAATGAAGAATATCTTTTTAAAAATCACCTTCATTCGGGGCTAACCAAAATCAACCCTAAAACGATATGAATTTGATTGAAATGGGAAAAAAAATTCCTCGACGTTACGAGTGCTCGAGAACCCACTTGCATCTGTCAAATGGGTATCAAAAAATGGGTATCAAGACCACGTGTACAACTCTCAAATGGGTATCCAAATATGATTCATTATGTGAAAATGAAAATTTTTTCATTTCAAAAATCACCTTCATTCAGGGTTAACCAGAATTAACTCTAAAATGATACGAATTTGATCGAAATGGGCAAACAAATGCCTCAATGTTGCGAGAGCTCAAGAACCCACTTATATCTCTCAAATGGGTAAAAAAATTATTTTATAGTTTTAAACCCATAATTCCAATTATTCCAAATAGGCTATGTTCAATCCTAGTCAAACTTGGGCCTAAAATGACCCAAAGTTGATAAAAAGGGGCTCAAGAACTACACATCTTCGTCGCAAATAGGACCACGTGGACAAATCTCAAATGGGTATCCAAATATGATTTCATATTTGCAAATGAAGAATTTTTCTTTTCAAAAATCACCTTCATTCACGGTTTACCAGAATCGACCCTAAAACGATACGAATTTGATTGAAATAGGATAAAGAATGCCTCAACGTTACGAGCACTTGGGAACCCTCTTACATCTCTCAAATAGGTATCAAAAAATTATTTTATATTTTTAAACCCATAATTCCACTTTTTCTAGATAGCCTTCATTCGAGGCTAGTCAAACTTGGGCCTAGAATGACCCGAAGTTGAGAAAAAGGGCACCAAGAACTACACGTCTTTGCTCGCAATTAGGACCAAGTGTACAACTCTCAAATGCATATCCAAATATGATTTCATATTTACAAATGAAGAATTTTTCTTTTAAAAGATAACCTTGATTCGGGGTTAACCAAAATCAACCCTAAAACGATACGAATATGACTGAAATGGGCAAAAGAATGCATCAACATTGCGAGAGCTCGGAAACCCACTTGCATCTTCAAATGAGTATCAAAAAATTATTTTTTGTTTTTAAACCCGTAATTCCACTTCTTCCAAATAGCCTTCATTTGAGGCTGGTCAAACTTGGGTGTAGAATGACCCGAAGTTGAGAAAAAGGGGCCCAAGAACTACACTTCTTCTCCTGCAATCGAGACCACTTGTATAATTCTCAAATGGGTATCCAAATATGATTTCATCTTTGGAAATGAAGAATTTTTCTTTTCAAAAATCACCATCATTCAGAGTTAACCATAATCAGCCCTAAAACAATACGAATTTGATCGAAATTTGCCAAAGAATGCCTCAACGTTATGAGTGCTCGAGAACCCACTTCCATCTCTCAAATGGGTATCAAAAATTTATTTTGTATTTTTAAACCCATAAATCCACTTCTTCAAAATAGCCTGCATTCGAGGCTGGTCAAACTTGGGCCTAGAATGACCCTAAGTTGAGAAAAAGGTACCTAAGAAGTACACGTCTTCGCTTGAAAGTAAGACCACGTGTACAACTCTCAAATGGGTATCCAAATATGATTTCATATTTGCAAAGGAAGAATTTTGCTTTTCAAAAATCACCTTCATTCCGAGTTAACCAGAATCAACCCTAAAACGATACGAATTTGATTGAAATAGGCAAAATAATGCCTCAACGTTGCGACAGCTCGGGAACCCACCTATACTTGTCAAATGGGTATCAAAAAATTATTTTATATTTTTAAACCCATAATTCCACTTCTTTCAAATCGTCTTCGTTCAAGGTTGGTCAAACTTGGGCCTAGAATGACCTGAAGTTCAGAAAAGGGGCCCAAGAACTACATGTCTTCTCCTGCAATCGGGACCACATGTACAACTGTCAAATGGGTATCCAAATATGAGTTCATCTTTGGAAATGAAGAATTTATCTTTTCAAAAATCACCTTCATTTGGTCTTAACCAGAATCGACCCTAAAATGATATGAATTTGATCAAAATGGGCTAAAGAATGCCTAAACATTACAAGCACTCGAGAACCCACTTGCATCTCTCAAATAGGTATCAAAAAATTATTTTATACTTTTAAACCCATAATTCCACTTTTTCTAAATAGCCTTCATTCGGGGCTGGTCAAACTTGGGCCTAGAATCACCTGAAGTTGAGAAAAAGGGGCCCAAGAAGTATATGTCTTTGCTCACAATTAGTACCACGTGTACAACTCTCAAATGGGTATCCAAATATGATTTCATATTTTCAAATGAAGAATTTGTCTTTTCAAAAATCACCTTCATTTCGGGTCAACTAGAATCAACCCTAAAACAATACGAATTTGATCAAATGGGCCAAAGAATGCCTGAACGTTACGAGAGCCCAGGAACCCAATTGGGTATCAAAAATTTGTTTTATATTTTTAAACCCATAATTCCAATTGTTCCAAATAGCCTTCATTTGGGGCTGGTCAAACTTGGGCCTAGAATGATACGAAGTTGAGAAAAATGAGCCCAAGAACTACATGTCTTATCTCACAATTAGGACCATGTGTACAACTCTCAAATGGGTATAATTTCATATTCACAAATGAAGAATTTTGCTTTCCAAAAATCACCTTCATTCAGGGTTAACCAAAATCGACCCTAAAATGATACAAATTTGATCGAAATGGGCCAAAGAATGCATCAAGGTTGCGAGATCTCGGGAACCCACCTATATCTCTAAAATTGGTATCAAAAAAATATTTTGTAATTTTAAAACCCATAATTCCACTTTTTCTAAATAGCCTTCATTCGGGGCTGGTCAAACTTGGGCCTAGAATGACCTGAAGTTGAGAAAAAGGGGCCCAATAACTACATGTATTCGCTCGCAATTAGTACCACGTGTACAGCTCTCAAATGGGTGTCCAAATATAATTTCGTATTTGCAAATGAAGAATTTCTCTTTTCAAATATCACCTTCATTCAGGGTTAACCAGAATCGACCCTAAAACAATACAAATTTGATCGAAATGGGAAAATGAATGCCTTGGAGTTACGAGCACTCGAGAACCAACTTGAATCTCTCAAATGGGTATCAAAAAATTATTTTGTATTTTTAAACCCATAATTCCACTTCTTCCAAATAGCCTTCATTCGGGGTTGGTCAAACTTGGGGCTAGAATGACCCGGAGTAGAGAAAAAAGGGTCCAAGCCCTACACGTCTTTTCTCGCAATCAAGACCACATGTACAACTCTCAAATGGGTATCCAAATATGATTTCATTTTTTCAAATGAAGACAAATTATTTTCAAATATCACCTTCATTCAGGGTTAACCAGAATCGACCATGAAATAATATGAATTTGATCGAAATTGGAAAATGAATGCCCTAGAGTTATGAGCACTCGGGAACCCACTTGCATCTTTCAAATGGGTATAAAAAATTATTTTGCATTTTTAAACTCATTATTCCACTTCTTCCAATGAGCCTTCATTCGAGGCTAGTCAAACTTGGGCCTAGAATGACCCAAAGTTGAGAAAAAGGGGCCCATGCCATACACATCTTCGCTCTCAATCAAGACCACGTGTACAACTCTCAAATGGGTATCCAACTATGATTTCATTTTTGCAAATGAAGAATTTTTCTTTTCAAAAATTACTTTCATTTGGGGTTAATCCGAATCAACTCTAAAACGATATGAATTTGATCAAAATGGGCCAAAGAATTTCTCAATGTTATGAGCGCTCGGGAACCCATATGCATCTCTCAAATGGGTATCAAAAAATTATTTTGTATTTTTAAAACCATAATTCCACTTCTTCCAAATAGCCTTTATTCAGAGCTGGTCAAACTTGGGCCTGGAATGACCTGAAGTTGATAAAAAGGGGCCCAAGAACTACATGTCTTCACTTGAAATCGGGACAATGTGTATAATTCTCAAATGAGTATCCAAATATGATTTCATATTTGAAAATGAAGAATTTTTCTTTTCAAAAATCTTCTTCATTCGGGGTTAAACAAAATCAACCCTAAAATGATACGAATTTGATTGAAATGGGCCAAAGAATGCCTCAACATTGTGAGAGCTAGGGAACCCACTTATATCTCTCAAATGGGTATCAAAAATTTATTTTATATTTTTAAACACATAATCCCACTTCTACAGAATAAGCTTCGTTCGAGGTTGGTAAAACTTGCGCCTATAATGACCTGAAGTTGTGAAAAAAGGGCCTAAGCATTACACGTATTCTCCCACAATCAAGACCACGTGTACAACTTTCAAATGGGTATTCATTATGATTTAGTCATTGGAAATGAAGAAATGTTCTTTTCAAAAATCACCTTCATTCGGGGTTAACCAGAATCAACCCTAAAATGACAGGAATTTGATCAAAATCAGACAAAGAATGCCTCTACATTACGAGCGCTCGGGAACCCACTTGCTTCTCTCAAATGGGTATCAAAAAATTATTTTGTATTTTTAAACCCATAATTCCACTTTTTCTAAAGAGACTTCATTCGAGGCTGGCCAAACTAGGGCCTAGAATGACCTGAAGTTGAGAAAAAAGGGGCCCAAGAACTACACGTCTTCACTCGCAGTCAAAACTACATGTACAACTCTCAAATGAGTATCCGAATATGATTTCATATTTGCAAATGAAGAATTTTTCTTTTCAAAAATCACCCTCATTCGGAGTTAACCAGAATCAACCCTAAAACGATACGAATTTGATCAAAATGGGCCAGAGAATGCCTACACTTTACGAGAACTCGGGAACCCACCTATATCTCTCAAATGGGTATAAAACAATTATTATATATTATTAAACCCATAATTCCACTTCTTCCATATAGGCTTCATTCGAGGCTAGTCAAACTTGGGCCTAGAATGACCTGAAGTTGAGAAAAAGGGGCCCAAGAACTAACGTCTTATCCTGTAATCAAGATCACATGTACAACTCTCAAATGGGTGTCCAAATACGATTTCATCTTTGGAAATGAAGAATTTTTCTTTTCAAAAATCACCTTCATTTCGGGTTAACCAGAATCAACCCTAAAACGATACAAATTTGATCAAAATGGGCCAAAAATATCTCAAAGTTATGAGCGCTCGAGAACCCACTTGCATCTCTCAAACGGGTATCAATTTTTTTTATTTATTTTTTAATATTATTAAACCCATATTACACTTTTTCTATATAGCCTTCATTTTGGGCTAGTCAAACTTGGGCCTAGAATGACCCGAAGTTGAGAAAAAAGGTCGCAAAAACTACACATCTTTGATCACAATCACGACCACGTGTACAACTCTCAAATGGGTATCCAAATATGATTTCATATTTGCAAATGAAGAATTTTTCTTTTCAAAAATCAACCTCATTCGGAGTTAACTAGAATCAACTATAAAACGATAGGAATTTGATCGAAATGGGCCAAAAAATGCCTCAACATTGCGAGAGATCGAAAACCCACATATATCTCTCAAATGGGTAATAAAAAATTAGTTTATATTTTTAAGCCCATAATTCCAGTTCTTTTAAATATCCTTCATTCGATGGTGGTCAAACTTGGCCCTAAAATGACCTGAAGTTGAGAAAAAGGGACTCGAGAACTACATGTTTTCGCTCCCAGTTAGGACCAAGTTTACAAATCTCAAATGGTTATCTAAATATGATTTCATATTTTCCAATGAAAAATTTTTCTTTTCAAAAATTTTTGGAAATGAAGAATTTGTCTTTTCAAAAATCACATTCATTTGGGGTTAACCATAATCAACCCTAAAACAATACGAATTTGATCCAAATGTGAAAAATAATCCCTCAATGTTATGAGCACTTGGGAAACCACTTGCATCTCTCAAATGGTTATCAAAAAATTATTTTGTATTTTTAAACCTATAATTCCACTTCTTCCAAATAGCCTTCATTCAAGCTGGTCAAACTTGGGCCCAGAATGACCCAAAGTTGAGAAAAAGGGGCCCAATAACTACACGTCTTTGCTTGCAATCAAGACCACGTGTACAACTCTCAAATGGGTATTCAAATATGATTTCATATTTACAAATTAAGAAATTTTCTTTTCAAAAATCTCCTTCATTCGGAGTTAGCCAGAATCAACCCTAAAACGATACGAATTTGATCGAAATGGGAAAAAGAATGCCTCAACATTATGAGCGCTCAGGAACCCACTTGCATCTCTCAAATGGGTATCAAAAAATTATTTTTTATTTTTAAACGCATAATTCCACTTCTTCCAAATAGCCTTTATTTGAGGCTGGTTAAACTTGGTCCTAGAATGACCGAAAGTTATACAAAAAGGGCCCAAGAACTACACATATTTGCTCGCGATTAGGACCACATGTACAACTCTCAAATGGGTATCCAAATATGATTTCATATTTGGAAATGAAGAATTTTGTTTTTCAAAAATCACCTTGATTCGGGGTTAACCAGAATGAACCCTAAAATGATTCGAATTTGATCGAAATGGGTAAATGAATGCCTCAACGTTGTGAGATCTCGGGAACCCAATTGCATCTCTCAAATGTGTATAAAAAAAATATTTTGTATTTTTAAACACATAATTCCACTTCTTCCAAATAGCCTTCATTCGAGGCGTGTCAAACTTGGGAGTAGAAACACCTGAAGTTGAGAAAAAGGGGCCCAAGAACTACACGTCTTCTCTCGTGATCGGGACTAATTGTACAATTCTCAAACGGGTATGAAAATATGATTTCATCTTTGAAAATGAAAAATTTGTCTTTTCAAAAATCACCTTCATTCAGGGCTAACCAGAATCAACCCTAAAGCAATACGAATTTAGTCAAAATGGGAAAACAAATGCCTCAACGTTACGAGCGATCGGGAAACCACTTGCATATCTCAAATGCGTATCAAAAAATTATTTTGTATTTTTAAACCCATAATTCCTCTTCTTCGAAATAGTCTACATTTGGGGCTGGTCAAACTTGGGCCTAGAATGACCCAAAGTTTAGAAAAAGGAGCCCAAGAACTACACATATTTGCTCCCAATCAATACCACGTGTACAACTCTCAAATGGGTATACTAATATGATTTCATATTTGCAAATGAAGAATTTTTCTTTTCAAAAATCACTTTCTTTTGAGTTTAAATAGAATCAACCCTAAAACGATACGAAATTGATCGAAAGGGGCAAAAGAATTCCTCGACGTTACGAGCTGTTGGGAACCCACTTGCATCTCTCAAATGGGTATGAAAAAATCATTTTGTATTTTTAAACTCATAATTCCACTTCTTCCAAATAGCCTTCGTTCGAGGCTGGTCAAACTTGGGCTTAGAATGACACGAAGTTGAGAAAAAGGGGCTCAAGAACTACATGTCTTCTCCCACAATCGAGACCATGTGTACAACTCTCAAAATGGTATCCAAATAAAATTTCATCTTTGGAAATGAAGAATTTGTCTTTTCAAAAATCACCTTCATTGGGGGTTAACCATAATCAACCCTAAAATGATAACAATTTGATCGAAATGGGAAAAAGAATGCCTCAACGTTACGAGCACTCGGGAACCCACTTGTATCTCTCAAATAAAAAATTATTTCGTATTTTTAAACACATAATTTCGCTTCTTCCAAATAGCCTTCATTCGAGGTTGGTCTAACTTGAGCAGAGAATGACCAGAAGTTGAAAAAAAGGGGCCCAAGAACTACACATATTCCCTCTCAATTAGGACCACATGTACAACTCTCAAAAGGGTATCCAAATATGATTTCATATATGCAAATGAAGAATTTTTCTTTTCAAAAATCACTTTCATTCAGGGTTAACCATAATCAACCCTAAAACGATGCGAATTTGATCGAAATGGGTGAAAGAATGCCTCAACGTTGCGAGAGCTCACGAACCCACTTGCATCTCTCAAATTGGTATCAAAAAATTATTTTGTATTTTTAAACCCATAATTTCACTTCTTCCAAATAGCCTTCATTCGAGGCTGGTCAAACTTGGGTCTAGAATGACCTGAAGTTGAGAAAAAGTGGCCCAAGAGCTACACATCTTCTCCCGCAATCAAGACCATGTGTACAACTCTCAAATGGGTAACCAAATATGATTTCATATTTTCACAATAAAATTTTCCTTTCAAAAATAACCTTCATTCGGGGTCAACTAGAATCAACTCTAAAATTATACAAATTTGATTGAAATGGGCCAAAGAATGCCTCAACATTACAAGTGATCAGAAACCAACTTGAATGTCTGAAATCGGTATCAAAAAATTATTTTTTATTTTTAAACTCATAATTCCACTTCTTCTAAATAGCCTTCATTTGGGGCTGGTCAAACTTGGGCCTGGAATAACCCGAAGTTCAAAAAAAGGGGCCCAAGATCTACACGTCGTCGCTCGCAATTAGGACTATGTGTACAAATCTCAAATGGGTATCCAAATAAGATTTCATATTTGCAAATGAAGAATTTTTCTTTTCAAAAATCACCTTCATTCGGGGTTAACCAGAATTGACCCTAAAACAATACGAATTTGATGAAAATGGGGAAAAGAATGCATCAACGTTACGAGTTCTCTCAAATGTGTATCCAAATATGATTTCATTTTTTCAAATGAAGACAAATTCTTTTCAAATATCACCTTCATTCAGGGTTAACCAAAATCGACCCTAAAACAATATGAATTTGATCGAAATTGGCAAATGAATGCCTCAGAGTTATGAGCACTCGGGAACCCACTTGCATATTTCAAATGGGTATAAAAAATTATTTTGCATTTTTAAACTCATTATTCCACTTCTTCCAATGAGCCTTCCTTTGAGGCTAGTCAAACTTGGGCCTAGAATGAACTGAATTTGAGAAAAAGGGGCCCAAGCACTACACGTCTTCGCTCGCAATCAAGACCATGTGTACAACTCTCAAATGGGTATCCAAATATGATTTCATTTTTGCAAATGAAGAATTTTCATTTCAATAATTACTTTCATTCAGGGTTAATCAGAATCATTTGATCAAAATGGGCCAAATAATGCCTCAATGTTATGAACACTCGGGAACCCAGATGCATCTCTCAAATGGGTATCAAAAAATTATTTTGTATTTTTAAAACCATAATTCCACTTCTTCCAAATAGCCTTTATTCGGGGCTGGTCAAACTTGGGCTTGGAATTACCTGAAGTTGAGAAAAAGGCCCCCAGGAACTACATGTCTTTTCTTGCAAACAAGACAACATGTGCAACTCTCAAATGAGTATCCAAATATGATTTCATATTTGAAAATGAAGAATTTTTCTTTTCAAAACTCTTCTTCATTCGGGGTTAAACAAAATCAACCCTAAAATGATACGAATTTGATTGAAATGGGCCAAAGAATGCCTCAACATTGCGAGAGCTCGGGAACCCACTTATATCTCTCAAATGGGTATCAAAAATTTATTTTATATTTTTAAACACATAATTCCACTTCTTCAGAAGATCCTTCATTCGAGGCTAGTAAAACTTGGGCCAAAATGACCCGAAGTTGTGAAAAAAGGGCCTAAGAATTACACGTCTTCTCCCGCAATCGGGACCACGTCTACAAATTTCAAATGGGTATCCAAATATGATTTAGTCATTGGAAATGAAGAATTTTTCTTTTCAAAAATCACCTTCATTCGGGGTTAACCAGAATCAACCCTAAAACGACAGGAATTTGATCGAAATGGGACAAAGAATGCCTCTACATTACGAGCGCTCGAGAACCCACTTGCTTCTCTCAAATGGGTATCAAAAAATTATTTCTTATTTTTAAACCCATAATTCCACTTTTTCTAAACAACCTTCATTCAAGGCTGGCCAAGCTAGGGCCTAAAATGACCTGAAGTTGAGAAAAAAGGGGCCCAAGAACTACACATCTTCGCTCGCAGTCAAAACCACATGTACAACTCTCAAATGAGTATCCGAATATGATTTCATATTTGCAAATGAAGAATTTTTATTTTCAAAAATCACCCTCATTCAGAGTTAACCAGAATCAACCCTAAAATGATACGAATTTGATCGAAATGGGCCAGAGAATGCCTACACTTTACGAGAACTCGAGAACCCACCTATATCTCTAAAATGGGTAACAAAAAATTATTATATTTTTTAAACCCATAATTCCACTTCTTCCATATAGGCTTCATTCGAGGCTAGTCAAACTTGGGCCTAGAATGACCCGAAGTTGAGAAAAAGGGGCCCAAGAACTAATGTCTTCTCCCGTAATCAAGACCACGTGTACAACTCTAAAATGGGTGTCCAAATATGATTTCATCTTTGGAAATGAAGAATTTGTCTTTTCAAAAATTACCTTCATTTCGGGTTAAACAGAATCAACCCTAAAATGATACAAATTTGATTGAAATGGGCCAAAAATATCTCAACGTTATGAGCGCTCGAGAACCCACTTGCATCTCTCAAATGGGTATCAATTTTTATTTTTTATTTTTTTTAATATTATTAAACCTAGATTACACTTTTTCTATATAGCCTTCATTCGGGGCTGGTCAAACTTGGGCCTAGAATGACCCAAAGTTGAGAAAAAAGGTCACAAGAACTACACATCTTTGCTTGCAATCAAGACCATGTGTACAACTCTCAAATGTGTATCCAAATATGATTTCATATTTGCAAATGAAGAATTTTTCTTTTCAAAAATCACCTTCATTCGGAGTTAACATGAATCAACTATAAAATGATAGGAATTTGATCGAAATGGGCCAAAGAATGCCTCAAAGTTGTGAGACATCAGAAACCCACATATATCTCTCAAATGGGTAATAAAAAATTAGTTTATATTTTTAAACCCATAATTCTAGTTCTTCTAAATAGCCGTCATTCGAGGGTGGTCAAACTTGGGCCTAAAATGACCTGAAGTTGAGAAAAAGGGACCCAAGAACTACACGTTTTCGCTTGCAGTTAGGACCAAGTTTACAACTCTCAAATGGTTATCTAAATATGATTTCATATTTTCAAATGAAAAAATTTTCTTTTCAAAAATCACCTTCATTCGGGGTTAACCAGAATCAACCCTAAAACAATATGAATTTGATCGAAATGGGCCAAAGAATGCCTCAACGTTACGAGCGCTCGAGAACCCACTTGCATCTCTCAAATGGGTATCAAAAAATTATTTTATATTTTTAAACCTGTAATTCCACTTCTTCTAAATAGCCTTCATTCAGTGCTGGTCAAACTTGGGCCTAGAATGACCTGAAGTTGAGAAGGCGGGGCCCAAAAACTACACATCTTTTCTCGCAATTAGGACCATGTGTACAACTCTCAAATGGGTATCCAAATATGATTTCATAATTGTAAATGAAGAATTTTCCTTTTCAAAAATCACCTTCATTCCATAATCAAACCTAAAACGATACAAATTTGATCGAAATGGGAAAAAGATTGCTTGAACGTTACAAGCACTCGGGATCCTACTTGTATCTCTCAAATGGGTATTATTAAATTATTTTATATTTTAAAACTCATAATTCCACTTCCTTCAAATAGCCTTCATTCGGGGTGGTCAAACTTGTGCCTAGAATGACCCGAAGTTGAGAAAAGGGGCCCAAGAACTACACATATTTTCTCACAATTAGGACCATGTGTACAACTCTCAAATGGGTTTCCAAACATGATTTCATATTTTCAAATGAAGAATTTTTCTTTTCAAAAATCAACTCCATTCGGGGTTAACCAGAATCGACCCTAAAATGATACAAATTTGATCGAAATGGGCTAAAGAATGCCTCAACGTTACATGCGCTCGGGAACCCACTTGCATCTCTCAAATAGGTATCAAAAAATTATTTTATATTTTTAAACCCATAATTCCACTTTTTCTAAATAGCCTTCATTCGGGGATGATCAAACTTGGGCCTAAAATGACCCAAAGTTGAGAAAAAGGGCCCAAGAACTACATGTCTTTGCTCGCAATCAAGACCACGTGTACAACTCTCAAACGGGTATCCAAATATGATTTCATATTTTCAAATGAAGAATTTTGTTTTTCAAAAATCACCTCCATTCAGAGTTAACCAGAATCAACCCTAAAATGATACGAATTTGATCGAAATGGTAAAAACAATGCCTCAACCTTGCCAGAGCTAGACAACCCACTTCCATCTCTCAAATGGGTATCAAAAAACTATTCTGTATTTTTAAACCCATAATTCCACTTCTTCAAAATAGTCTTCATTCGAGGCTGGTCAAACTTGGGCCTAGAATGACCGGAAGTTGAGAAAAAGGGGCCCAAGAAGTACATGCTTTCTCCCATAATTGGGACCACCTGTACAACTCTCAAATAGGTATCCAAATATGATTTCATCTTTGGAAATGAAGAACTTGTCTTTTCAAAAATCACATTCATTTGGAGCTAACCAGAATCAACCCTAAAATGATACGAATTTGTTTGAAATGGGAAAAACAATGCCTCAACGTTGCCAGAGCTCGACAACCCACTTCCATCTCTCAAATGGGTATCAAATAATTATTTTGTATTTTTAAACCCATAATTCCACTTCTTCCAAATAGCCTTCATTCAAGCTGGTCAAACTTGGGCCTAGAATGACCCGAAGTTGAGAAAAAGGGGCCCAATATCTACACGTCTTCGCTCGCAATCAAGACCACGTGCACAACTCTCAAATGGGTATTCAAATACGATTTCATATTTGGAAATGAAGAATTTTTCTTTTCAAAAATCACCTTAATTTAGGGTTAGCCATAATCAACCCTAAAACGATACGAATTTGAACGAAATGGGAAAAAGAATGCATGAACATTACGAGCGCTCGGGAACCCACTTGCATCTCTCAAATGGGTATCAAAAAATTATTTTTTATTTTTAAACGCATAATTCCACTTCTTCCAAATAGCCTTTATTTGAGGCTGGTCAAACTTTGGCCTAGAATGACTGGAATTTTTAAAAAAAGGGCCCAGGAACTACACATATTCGCTCGCGATTAGGACCACATGTACAACTCTCAAATGGGTATCCAAATATGATTTCATATTTGGAAATGAAGAATGCCTAAACATTACAAGCACTCGAGAACCCACTTGCATCTCTCAAATAGGTATCAAAAAATTATTTTATACTTTTAAACCCATAATTCCACTTTTTCTAAATAGCCTTCATTTGGGGCTGGTCAAACTTGGGCCTAGAATCACTTGAAGTTGAGAAAAAGGGGCCCAAGAAGTATATGTCTTCGCTCGCAATTAGTACCACGTGTACAAATCTCAAATGGGTATCCAAATATGATTTCATATTTTCATATGAAGAATTTGTCTTTTCAAAAATCACCTTCATTTCGGGTCAACTAGAATCAACCCTAAAACGATACGAATTTGATCAAATGGGCCAAAGAACGCTTGAACGTTACGAGAGCCCATGAACCCAATTGGGTATCAAAAATTTGTTTTATATTTTTAAACCCATAATTCCAATTCTTCAAAATAGCCTTCATTTGGGGCTGGTCAAACTTGGGCCTAGAATGATACGAAGTTGAGAAAAATGAGCCCAAGAACTACATGTCTTAGCTCACAATTAGGACCATGTGTACAACTCTCAAATGGGTATAATTTCATATTCACAAATGAAGAATTTTTCTTTTCAAAAATCACCTTCATTCAGGGTTAACCAAAATCGACCCTAAAATGATACAAATTTGATCGAAATGGGCCAAAGAATGCATCAAGGTTGCGAGATCTCGGGAACCCACCTATATCTCTAAAATTGGTATCAAAAAAATATTTTGTATTTTTAAACCCATAATTCAAATTCTTCCAAATAGCCTTCATTCAGGGCTGGTCAAACTTGGCCCTAGAATGACTCGAAGTTGAGAAAAAGAGGCACAAGAACTAAACGTCTTCGCTCGTAATCAAGACCATGTGTACAACTCTCAAATCCGTATCCTAATATGATTTCATATTTGCAAATGAAGAATTTTTCTTTTCAAAAATCAGCTTCATTCGGGGTTAACCAGAATCAACCCTAAAACGATACGAATTTGATCGAAATGAGTCAAAGAATGCCTCAAGGTTACAAGCGCTCGGGAACATGCTTGCATCTGTTAAATGGGTATTGAAAAATTAGTCTTCATTCAGGGCCGGTCGAACTTAGGCCTAGAATGACGCGAAGTTGAGAAAAAGGAGCCCAAGAACTACACATCTTCGCTCGCAATCAATACCACTTGTACAACTCTCAAATGGGTATACTAATATGATTTCATATTTGCAAATGAAAAAATTTTCTTTTCAAAAATCACTCTCATTCGAGGTTAAACAGAATCAACCCTAAAATGATATGAAATTGATCGACAGGGGCAAAATAATTCCTCGACGTTACGAGCGGTTGGGAACCCACTTGCATCTCTCAAATGGGTATGAAAAAATTATTTTGTATCTTTAAACTCATAATTCCACTTCTTCCAAATAGCCTTCGTTCGAGGCTGGTCAAACTTGGGCTTAGAATGACACGAAGTTGAGAAAAAGGGGCCCAAGAACTACATGCCTTCTGCCGCAATTGAGACCACGTGTACAACTCTCAAAAGTGTATCCAAATATGATTTCAGCTTTGGAAATGAAGAATCTGTCTTTTCAAAAATCACCTTCATTCGGGGTTAACCATAATCAACCCTAAAATGATAACAATTTGATCAAATGGGAAAAAGAATGCCTCAATATTACGAGAACTGAGGAACCCACTTGTATCTCTCAAATAAAAAATTATTTTGTGTTTTTAAACGCATAATTCCACTTCTTCCAAATAGCCTTCATTCGAGGCTGGTCTAACTTGGGTCGAGAATGACCAGAAGTTGAAAAAAAGGGACCCAAGAACTACACATATTCCCTCACAATTAGGACCACATGTACAACTCTCAAAAGGGTATCCAAATATCATTTCATATTTGCAAATGAAGAATTTTTCTTTTCAAAAATCACCTTCATTTGGGGTTAACTAGAATCAACCCTAAAACGATGCAAATTTGATCGAAATGGGCGAAAGAATGCCTCAACATTGTGAGAGCTCCCGAACCCACTTGCATCTCTCAAATTGGTATCAAAAAATTATTTTGTATTTTTAAACCCATAATTCCACTTCTTCCAAATAGCCTTCATTCGAGGCTGGTCAAACTTGGGTCTAGAATGACCTGAAGTTGAGAAAAAGGGGCCCAAGAGCTACACGTCTTCTTCTGCAATTAGGACCACATGTACAACTCTCAAATGGATATCCAAATATGATTTCATATTTGCAAAATAAAATTTTTCTTTTCAAAAATCACCTTCATTCGGGGTCAACCAGAATCAACTCTAAAATGATACGAATTTGATCGAAATGGGCCAAAGAATGCCTCAACATTATGAGCGATTAGAAACCCACTTGAATGTCTCAAATCGGTATCAAAAAAAGATTTTTTTATTTTTAAACTCATAATTCCACTTCTTCTAAATAGCCTTCATTTGGTGCTGGTCAAACTTGGGCCTAGAATGACTTGAAGTTGAGAAAAAGGGGCCCAAGATCTACACATCGTTGCTCGCAATTAGGACTATGTGTACAAATCTCAAATGGGTATCCAAATAAGATTTCATATTTGCAAATGAAGAATTTTGCTTTTCAAAAATCACCTTCATTCAGGGTTAACCAGAATTGACCCTAAAATGATACGAATTTGATCAAAATGGGGAAAAGAATGCATCAACGTTACGAGTGCTCAATAACCCACTTTCATCTCTCAAATGGGTATCAAAAAATTATTTTGTATTTTTAAACACATAATTCCACTTCTTTAAAATAGCCATCATTCGGGGCTGATCAAACTTGGGCCTAGAATGACCCGAAGTTGAGAAAAAGGGGCCCAAGAACTAGACGTCTTCTCTTGCAATCAGGACCATGTGTACAACTCTCAAATGGGTATCCAAATATGATTTCATCTTTTGAAATGAAGAATTTGTCTTTTCAAAAATAATCTTTATTCGGGTTTAACAAGAATCAACCCTCAAACGATACGAATTTGATCAAAATGGGTGAAGGAATGCCTCAACGTTACGAGCGCTCAGGAGTCCACTTGCATCTCTCAAATGGGTATCAAAAAATTATTTTATATTTTTAAGCCCATAATTCCACTTCTTTTGAATAGCCTTCATTCGGGGCTGGTCAAACTTGGGCCTAAAATGACCCGAAGTTGAGAAAAATGTGCCCAAGAACTACACATCTTCGCTCGCAGTTAGGACCACATGTACAACTCTCAAATGGGTATCCAAATATCATTTTATATTTGCAACTTAAGAATTTTGCTTTTCAAAAATCACCTTCATTCGGGGTTAACCAAAATCGAGCCTAAAATGATACAAATTTTATTGAAATGGGCAAAAGAATGCCTACCGTTACGAGCACTCGAGAACCCACTTGTATCTCTCAAATTGGTATCAAAAAAATATTTTGTATTTTTAAACCCATAATTCCACTTCTTCTAAATAGCCCTCATTTGGGGCTGGTCAAACTTGGGCCTAGAATACCTCGAAGTTTAGAAAAAGGGGCTAAAGAACTACACATTTTCACTTGTAATCAAGACCACGTGTACAACTCTCAAATGGGTATCAAATATGATTTCATATTTGAAAATGAAGAAGTTTTATTTTCAAAAATCACCTTCGTTCGGGGTTAACCATAATCAACCCTAAAACGATATGAATTTGATCGAAATGGGCAAAAGAATGTCTCAACTTTATGAGCACCCGGGAACCCACTTGCATCTTTCAGATGGGTATCAAAAACTTTTTTGCATTTTTAAACTCATTATTCCACTACTTCCAAATAGCCTTCGTTCGAGGCTAGTCAAAATTGGGCCTAGAATGACCCGAATTTGCATTTTTAAACTCATTATTCCACTTCTTCCAAATATCCTTCATTCGAGGCTGGTCAAACTTGGGCCTAGAATGACCGGAAGTAGAGAAAAAGGGGCTTAAGAAATTCATGTCTTCTCCTGCAATCGAAACCATGTGTAGAACTCTCAAAGGGGTATCCAAATATGATTTCATCTTTGGAAATGAAGAATGTCTTTTCAAAAATCACCTTCATTCTGGGTTAACCAGAATCAACCCTAAAACGATACGAATTTGATTGAAATGGGAAAAAAAATGCCTCGACATTACGAGTGCTCAGGAACCCACTTGCATCTGTCAAATGGGTATCAAAAAATTATTTTATATTTTTTAACCCATAATTCCAATATTTCTATATTGCCTTTATTTGGGACTGGTCAAACTTGGGCCTAGAATTACCCGAAGTTGAGAAAAGGGGCCCAAGAAATACACGTCTTCGCTCACAATCAAGACCACGTGTACGAATCTCAAATGGGTATCCAAATATGATTCATTATTTGCAAATGAAAAAATTTCTTTTCAAAAATCACCTTCATTCGAGGTTAACCATAATTAACTCTAAAATGATACGAATTTGATCGAAATGGGCAAATGAATGCCTCAACTTTGCGAGAGCTCGAGAACCCACTTTTATCTCTCAAATGGGTATCAAAAAATTATTTTATAGTTTTAAACCCATGATTCGAATTATTCCAAATAACCTACGTTCGATCCTAGTCAAACTTGGGCCTAAAATGACCCAAAGTTGATAAAAAGGGGCTCAAGAAATACACATCTTCATCGCAAATAGGACCACGTGGACAAATCTCAAAACGGTATCCAAATATGATTTCATATTTGCAAATGAAGAATTTTTCTTTTCAAAAATAACCTTCATTCGTTGTTTACCAAAATCGACCCTAAAACGATACGAATTTGATTGAAATAGGATAAAGAATGACTCAACGTTACGAGTTCTCGAGAACCCACTTGCATCTCTCAAATAGGTATCAAAAAAATATTTTATATTTTTAAACCCATAATTCCACTTTTTGTAGATAGCCTTCATTCAGGGCTATTCAAACTTGGGCCTAGAATGACCCGAAGTTGAGAAAAAGGGCCCCAAGAACTACACGTCTTCGCTCACAATTAGGACCACATGTACAACTCTCAAATGCGTATCCAAATATGATTTCATATTTACAAATGAAGAATTTTTCTTTTAAAAAATAACCTTCATTCGAGGTTAACCAGAATCAATGCTAAAATGCTACGAATTTGACCGAAATGGGAAAAAGAATGCCTCAACATTGCGAGAGCTCGGGAACCCACTTGCATCTTCAAATGAGTATCGAAAAATTATTTTTTGTTTTTAAACCCATAATTCCACTTCTTCCAAATAGCCTTCATTTGAGGCTGGTCAAACTTGGGTGTAGAATGACCCGAAGTTGAGAAAAAGGGGCCCAAGAACTATACGTCTTTTCCCGCAATATGGACCACTTGTATAATTCTCAAATGGGTATCCAAATATGATTTTCTCTTTGGAAATGAAGAATTTGTCTTTTCAAAAATCACCATCATTCAGAGTTAACCATAATCAACCCTAAAACAATATGAATTTGATCAAAATTTGCCAAAGAATGCCTCAATGTTACGAGAGCTCAGGAACCCACTTCCATCTCTCAAATGGGTATCAAAAATTTATTTTTTATTTTTAAACCCATAAATCCACTTCTTCCAAATAGCCTGCATTCGAGGCTTGTCAAACTTGGGCCTAGAATGACCCTAAGTTGAGAAAAAGGTACCTAAGAAGTACACGTCTTCGCTCGAAAGTAAGACCACGTGTAAAACTCTCAAATGGGTATCCAAATATGATTTTATATTTGCAAAGGAAGAATTTTTCTTTTCAAAAATCACCTTCATTCCGAGTTAACCAGAATCAACCCTAAAACAATACGAATTTTATTGAAATAGGAAAAATAATGCCTCAACGCTGCATCAGCTCAGGAACCCACCTATACTTGTCAAATGGGTATCGAAAAATTATTTTATATTTTTAAACCCATAATTCCACTTCTTTCAAATCATCTTCATTCAAGGTTGGTCAAACTTGGGCCTAGAATGATATGAAGTTCAGAAAAAGGGGCCCAAGAACTACACGTCTTCTCCCGCAATCGGGACCACGTGTACAACTGTCAAATGGGTATCCAAATATGATTTCATCTTTGGAAATGAAGAATTTATCTTTTCAAAAATCACCTTCATTCGGGGTTAACCAGAATCGACCCTAAAACAATATGAATTTGATCGAAATGGGCTAAAGAATTCCTCAACATTACGAGCACTCGAGAACCCACTTGCATCTCTCAAATAGGTGTCAAAAAATTATTTTATATTTTTAAACCCATAATTCCACTTTTTCTAAATAGCCTTCATTCGGGGCTGGTCAAACTTGGGCCTAGAATGACCTGAAGTTGAGAAAAAGGGGCCCAAGAAGTACATGTATTCACTCACAATTAGTACCACGTGTACAACTCTCAAATGGGTATCCAAATATGATTTCATATTTGCAAATGAATAATTTGTCTTTTAACAAATCACCTTCATTCCGAGTAAACTAGAATCAACCCTAAAATGATAAGAATTTGATCAAATGGGCCAAAGAATGCTTGAGCATTACGAGAGCCCGAGAACCCAATTGCATCTATCAAATGGTTATCAAAAATTTGTTTTATATTTTTAAACCCATAATTCCAATTCTTCCAAATAGCCTTCATTCGGGGCTGGTCAAACTTGGGCCTAGAATGATACGAAGTTGAGAAAAATGAGCCCAAGAACTACATGTCTTTGCTCACAATTAGGACCACATGTACAACTCTCAAATGGGTATAATTTCATATTCACAAATGAAGAATTTTTCTTTTCAAAAATCACCTTCATTCAGGGTTAACCTGAATCGACCCTAAAACAATACGAATTTGATCGAAATGGGCAAATGAATGCCTCAGAGTTACGAGCACTCGAGAACCCACTTGCATCTCTAAAATGGGTATCAAAAAACTATTTTGTATTTTTAAACCCATAATTCCACTTCTTCCAAATAGCCTTCATTCGGGGCTGGTCAAACTTGGCCCTAGAATGAGTTGAAGTTGAGAAAAAGAGGCAGAAGAACTACATGTCTTCGCTCGYAGTCAAGACCACATGTACAACTCTCAAATCCGTATTCTAATATGATTTCATATTTTCAAATGAAGAATTTTTCTTTTCAAAAATCAGCTTCATTCGGGGTTAACCAGAATCAACCCTACAATGATACGAATTTGATCAAAATGCGTCAAAGAATGCCTCAAAGTTACGAGTGCTTGGGAACCTACTTGCATCTGTTAAATGGGTATCAAAAAATTAGCCTTCATTCGGGGCTGGTCAAACTTGGGCCTAGAATGACGCGAAGTTGAGAAAAAGGGGCCCAAGAACTACACGTCTTTGCTTGCAATTAGGACCACGTGTACAACTCTCAAATGGGTATCCAAATATAATTTCATATTTGCAAATGAAGAATTTCTCTTTTCGAATATCACCTTCATTCAGGGTTAACCAGAATCGACCCTAAAACAATATGAATTTGATCGAAATGGGCAAATGAATTCCTCAGAGTTACGATCACTTGAGAACCCACTAGGATCTCTCAAATGGGTATCAAAAAATTATTTTGTATTTTTAAACCCATAATTCCACTTCTTCTAAATAGCCTTCATTCGGGGTTGGTCAAACTTGGGCCTGGAATGACCCGAAGTTGAGAAAAAGGGGTCCAAGCCCTACACATCTTCGCTCGCAATCAAGACCACGTGTACAACTCTCAAATGGGTATCCAAATATGATTTCATTTTTTCAAATGAAGATAAATTCTTTTCAAATATCACCTTCATTCAAGGCTAACCAAAATCGACCCTAAAACAATACGAATTTGATCGAAATTGGCAAATGAATGCCTCAGAGTTATGAGCACTCGGGAACCCACTTACATCTTTCAAATGGGTATAAAAAATTATTTTGCATTTTTAAACTCATTATTCCACTTCTTCCAATGAGCCTTCATTCGAGGCTAGTCAAACTTGGGCCTAGAATGACCCGAAGTTGAGAAAAAGGGGCCCAAGCCCTACACGTCTTCTCTTGCAATCAAGACCATGTGTACAACTCTCAAATGGGTATCCAAATATGATTTCATTTTTGCAAATGAATAATTTTTCTTTTCAAAAATTACTTTCATTCGGGGTTAATTAGAATCAACTCTAAAACGATACGAATTTGATCGAAATGGACCAAAGAATGCCTCAATTTTATGAGCACTTGGGAACCCAGATGCATCTCTCAAATGGTATCAAAAAATTATATTGTATTTTTAAAACCATAATTCCACTTCTTCCAAATAGCCTTTATTCGGGGCTGGTCAAACTTGGGCCTGGAATGACCTGAAGTTGAGAAAAAGGGGCCCAAGAACTACATGTCTTCGCTTGCAATCGGGAAAATGTGTATAACTCTCAAATGAGTATCCAAATATGATTTCATATTTGAAAATGAATAATTTTTCTTTTCAAAAATCTTCTTCGTTCGGGGTTAAACAAAATCAACCCTAAAATGATACGAATTTGATTGAAATGAGCCAAAGAATGCCTCAACATTGTGAGAGATCGGGAACCCACTTATATCTCTCAAATGGGTATCAAAATTTTATTTTATATTTTTAAACACATAATTCCACTTCTTCAAAATAGCCTTCGTTCGAGGCTGGTAAAACTTGGGCCTAGAGTGACCCGAAGTTGTGAAAAAGGGGCCTAAGCATTACACGTCTTCTCCTGCAATCGAGACCACATGTACAACTTTCAAATGGGTATCCAAATATGATTTAATCATTGGAAATGAAGAATTTTTCTTTTCAAAAATCACCTTCATTTGGGGTTAACCAGAATCAACCCTAAAAAGACAGGAATTTGATCGAAATGGGACAAAGAATGCCTCTACATTACGAGCGCTCGGGAACCCACTTGCTTCTCTAAAATGGGTATCAAAAAATTATTTTGTATTTCTAAACCCATAATTCCACTTTTTCTAAACAACCTTCATTCGAGGCTGGCCAAACTAGGGCCTAGAATGACCTGAAGTTGAGAAAAAAGGGGCCCAAGAACTACACGTCTTCGCTCGCAGTCAAAACCACATGTACAACTCTCAAATGAGTATCCGAATATGATTTCATATTTGCAAATGAAGAATTTTTATTTTCAAAAATCACCCTCATTCGGAGTTAACCAAAATCAACCCTAAAACGATACGAATTTGATCAAAATGGGCCAAAGAATGCCTACACTTTATGAGAACTCGGGAACCCACCTATATCTCTCAAATGGGTATCAAAAAATTATTATATATTTTTAAACCCATAATTCCACTTCTTCCATATAGGCTTCATTCGAGGCTAGTCAAACTTGGGCCTAGAATGACCCGACATTGAGAAAAAGGGGCCCAAGAACTAACGTCTTCTCCCGTAATCAAGACCACGTGTACAACTCTCAAATGGGTGTCCAAATATGATTTCATATTTGGAAATGAAGAATTTGTCTTTTCAAAAATCACCTTCATTTCAGGTTAACCAGAATCAACCCTAAAAAGATACGAATTTGATCGAAATGTGCCAAAAATATCTCAACGTTATGAGCGCTCAGAACCCACTTGCATCTCTCAAATGGGTATCGATTTATATATTTTTTATTTTAATATTATTAAACCCATATTACACTTTTTCTATATAGCCTTCATTCGGGGCTGGTCAAACTTGGGCCTAGAATGACCCGAAGTTGAGAAAAAGGTCACAAGAACTACACATCTTTGCTCGCAATCACGACCACGTGTACAACTGTCAAATGGGTATCCAAATATGATTTCATATTTGCAAATGAAGAATTTTTCTTTTCAAAAATCGCCTTCATTCGGAGTTAACCAGAATCAACCATGAAATGATAGGAATTTGATCGAAATGGGCCAAAGAATGCCTCAACGTTGCGAGAGATTGAAAACCCACATATATCTATGAAATGGGTAATAAAAAAATAGTTTATATTTTTAGACCCATAATTCCAGTTCTTCTAAATAGCCTTCATTCAGGGCTGGTCAAACTTGGGCCTAAAATGACCTGAAACTGAGAGAAAGGGACCCAAGAACTACACGTTTTCGCTCGTAGTTAGGACCAAAATTACAACTCTCAAATGATTATCTAAATATGATTTCATATTTTCAAATGAAAAATTTTGCTTTTCAAAAATCACCTTCATTCGGGGTTAACCAGAATCAACCCTAAAACAATATGAATTTGATCGAAATGGGCCAAAGAATGCCTCAACGTTACAAGCACTGGAGAACCCACTTGCATCTCTCAAATGGGTATCAAAAAATTATTTTATATTTTTAAACCCGTAATTCCACTTCTTCTAAATAGCCTTCATTCAGTGCTGGTCAAACTTGGGCCTAGAATGACCTGAAGTTGAGAAAGCGGGGCCCAACAACTACACATCTTTGCTCGCAATTAGGACCATGTGTACAACTCTCAAATGGGTATCCAAATATGATTTCATAATTGTAAATGAAGAATTTTGCTTTTCAAAAATCACCTTCATTCCAGAATCAAACCTAAAACGATACAAATTTGATCGAAATGGGAAAAAGAATGCCTCAACGTTACAAGTACTTGGGATCCCACTTGTATCTCTCAAATGGGTATTAAAAAATTATTTTATATTTTAAAACCCATAATTCCACTTCCTTCAAATAGCCTTCATTTGAGGTGGTCAAACTTGTGCCTAGAATGACCCGAAGTTGAGAAAAAGGGGCCCAAGAACTACACATATTTGCTCGCAATTAGGACCATGTGTACAACTCTCAAATGGGTATCCAAACATGATTTCATATTTTTAAATGAAGAATTTTTCTTTTCAAAAATCAAATCCATTCGGGGTTAACCAGAATCGACCATAAATTGATACAAATTTGATCGAAATGGGCTAAAGAATGCCTCAACGTTACAAGTGCTCGGGAACCCACTTGCATCTCTCAAATAGGTATCAAAAAATTATTTTATATTTTTAAACCCATAATTCCACTTTTTCTAAATAGCCTTCATTCAGGGTTGATCAAACTTGGGCCTAGAATGACCCGAAGTTGAGAAAAAGGGCCCAAGAACTACACGTCTTTGCTTGCAATCAAGACCACGTGTACAACTCTCAAATGTGTATCGAAATATGATTTCATATTTTCAAATGAAGAATTTTGTTTTTCAAAAATCACCTCCATTTGGAGTTAACCAGAATCAACCTTAAAACGATACAAATTTGATCTAAATGGGAAAAACAATGCCTCAACGTTGCTAGAGCTCGACAATCCACTTCCATCTCTCAAATGGGTATGAAAAAACTATTCTGTATTTTTAAACCCATAATTCCACTTCTTCCAAATAGTCTTCATTCGAGGCTGGTCAAACTTGGGCCTGGATTGACTGAAAGTTGAGAAAAAGGGGCCCAAGCAGTACATGTTTTCTCCCGTAATTGGGACCACCTATACAACTCTAAAATAGGTATCCAAATATTATTTCATCTTTGGAAATGAAGAATTTGTCTTTTCAAAAATCACATTCATTCGGGGTTAACCATAATCAACCCTAAAATAATACGAATTTGATCGAAATGTGAAAAATAATCCCTCAATGTTATGAGCGCTTGGGAAACCAGTTGCATCTCTCAAATGTGTATCAAAAAATTATTTTGTATTTTTAAACCCATAATTCCACTTCTTCCAAATAGCCTTCATTCAAGCTGGTCAAACTTGGGCCTAGAATGACTCGAAGTTGAGAAAAAGGGGCCCAATAACTGCACTTCTTTGCTCGCAATCAAGACCACGTGTACAACTCTCAAATGGGTATTAAAATATGATTTCATATTTGCAAATGAAAAATTTTGCTTTTCAAAAATCACCCTCATTCGGGGTTAGCCAGAATCAACCCTAAAACGATATGAATTTGATCGAAATGGGAAAAAGAATGCCTCAACGTTACGAGCGCTCGAGAACCCACTTGCATCTCTCAAATGGGTATCAAAAAATTATTTTGTATTTTTAAACGCATAATTCCACTTCTTCCAAATAGCCTTTATTTGAGGCTGGTCAAAATTGGGCCTAGAATGACCAAAATTTATACAAAAAGGGCCCAAGAACTACACATATTCATTCCCAATCAGGACCACATGTACAACTCTCAAATGGGTATCAAAATATGATTTCATATTTGGAAATGAAGAATTTTGTTTTTCAAAAATCACCTTCATTGAGGGTTAACCAGAATGAATCCTAAAACGATTCGAATTTGATCGAAATGGGTAAATGAATGCCTCAACGTTGTGATATGTTGGGAACCCAATTGCATCTCTCAAATGGGTATCAAAAAAATATTTTGTATTTTTAAACGCATAATTCCACTTCTTCCAAATAACCTTCATTCGAGGCGTGTCAAACTTGGGAGTAGAAACACACGAAGTTGAGAAAAATGGGTCCAAGAAATACACATCTTCTCCCGCGATCGTGACTAATTGTACAATTCTCAAATAGGTATGCAAATATGATTTCATCTTTGGAAATGAAAAATTTGTCTTTTCAAAAATCACCTTCATTCGAGGTTAACCAGAATCAACTCTAAAGCAATACGAATTTAGTCAAAATGGGAAAACAAATGCCTCAACGTTACGAGCGATCGGGAAACCACTTGCATATCTCAAATGCGTATCAAAAAATTATTTTGTATTTTTAAACCCATAATTCCTCTTCTTCCAAATAGTCTACATTTGGGGCTGGTCAAACTTGGGCCTAGAATGACCCAAATTTTAGAAAAAGGAGCCCAAGAACTACACGTCTTCGCTCGCAATCAATACCACATGTACAACTCTCAAATGGGTATACTAATATGATTTCATATTTTCAAATGAAGAATTTTTCTTTTCAAAAATCACTTTCATTCGAGGTTAAATAGAATCAACCCTAAAATGATACGAAATTGATCGAAAGGGGCAAAAGAATTCCTCGACGTTACGAGCGGTTGGGAACCCACTTCCATCTCTCAAATGGGTATGAAAAATTTATTTTGTATTTTTAAACTCATAATTCCTCTTCTTCCAAATAGCCTTCGTTCGAGGCTGGTCAAACTTGGGCTTAGAATGACACGAAGTTGAGAAAAAGGGGCCGAAGAACTACATTTCTTCTCCCACAATTGAGACCACATGTACAACTCTCAAAAGGGTATCCAAATACGATTTCATCTTTGGAAATGAAGAATCTATCTTTTCAAAAATCACTTTCATTCGTGGTCAACCATAATCAACCCTAAAATGATAACAATTTGATCGAAATGGGAAAAAGAATGCCTCAACGTTACGAGCGCTCAGGAACCCACTTGTATCTCTCAAATAAAAATTTATTTTGTATTTTTAAACGCATAATTCCACTTCTTCCAAATAGCCTTCATTCAAGGCTGGTCTAACTTGGGCCCAGAATGACCAAAAGTTGAAAAAAAGGGGCCCAAGAACTACACATATTCCCTCGCAATAAGGACCACATGTAAAACTCTCAAAAGGGTATCCAAATATGTTTTCATATTTGCAAATGAAGAATTTTTCTTTTCAAAAATCACTTTCATTTGGGGTTAACCAGAATCAACCCTAAAACGATGCGAATTTGATCGAAATGGGTGAAAGAATGCCTGAACGTTGCGAGAGCTCACGAACCCACTTGCATCTCTCAAAATAATATCAAAAAATTATTTTGTATTTTTAAACCCATAATTCCACTTCTTCCAAATAGCCTTCATTCGAGGCTGGTCAAACTTGGGTCTAGAATGACCCAAAGTTGAGAAAAAGGGGCCCAAGAGATACACGTCTTCTCTCGCAATCAAGACCACGTGTACAACTCTCAAATGGGTATCCAAATATGCTTTCATATTTGCAAAATAAAAATTTTATTTTCAAAAATCACCTTCATTCGGGGTCAAATAGAATCAACACTAAAATGATATGAATTTGATCGAAATGGGCTAAATAATGCCTCAACATTACAAGCGCTCAGGAACCCACTTGCATCTCTCAAATAGGTATCCAAAAATTATTTTATATTTTTGAACCCATAATTCCACTTTTTCTAAATAGCCTTCATTCGGGGATGATCAAACTTGGGCCTAGAATGACCCGAATTTGAGAAAAAGGGCCCAAGAACTACCGTCTTTGCTCACAATCAAGACCATGTGTACAAATATCAAACAGGTATCCCAATATGATCTCATATTTTCAAATGAAGAATTTTGTTTTTCAAATATCACCTTCATTCGAAGTTAACCAGAATCAACCCTAAAATGATACGAATTTGATCGAAATGGGAAAAACAATGCCTCAACGTTGCCATAACTCGACAGCCCACTTCCATCTCTCAAATGGGTATCAAAAAACTATTCTGTATTTTAAACCCATAATTCCACTTCTTCCAAATAGTCTTCATTCGAGACTAGTCAAACTTGGGCCTAGAATGACCGGAAGTTGAGAAAAAAGGGCCCGAGAAGTACATGTTTTCTCTCGTAATCGGAACCACCTGTACAACTCTCAAATAGGTATCCAAATATGATTTCATATTTGGAAATGAAGAATTTGTCTTTTCAAAAATCACATTGATTCGGGGTTAACCATAATCAACCCTAAAACAATACGAATTTGATTGAAATGTGAAAAAGAATCCATTAATGTTATGAGCGCTTGGGAATTCCACTTCTTCCAAATAGCCTTTATTCAAGCTGGTCAAACTTGGGCCGAGAATGGCCCGAAGTTGAGAAAATGGGTATACTAATATGATTTCATATTTGCAAATGAAGAATTTTTCTTTTCAAAAATTACTTTCATTCGAGGTTAAACAGAATCAACCCTAAAACGATACAAAATTGATCGAAAGGGGAAAAATAATTCCTCGACGTTACGAGCGGTTGGGAACCCACTTGCATCTCTCAAATGGGTATGAAAAAATTATTTTGTATTTTTAAACTCATAATTCCACTTCTTCCAAATAGCCTTCGTTCGAGGCTGGTCAAACTTGGGCTTAGAATGACACAAAGTTGAGAAAAAGGGGCCCAAGAACTACATATCTTCTCCTGCAATGGATACCATGTGTACAACTCTCAAAAGGGTATCCAAATAGGATTTCAGCTTTGGAAATGAAGAATTTGTCTTTTCAAAAATCACCTTCATTCAGGGTTAACCATAATCAACCCTAAAATGATAACAATTTGATAAAATGGGAAAAAGAATGCCTCAACGTTACGAGCACTCGGGAACCCACTTGTATCTCTCAAATAAAAAAATATTTTGTATTTTTAAACGCATAATTCCACTTCTTCCAAATAACCTTCATTCGAGGCTGGTCTAACTTGGGTCGAGAATGACCAGAAGTTGAAAAAAAGGGGCCCAAGAACTACACATATTCCCTCACAATTAGAACCACATGTACAACTCTCGAAAGGGTATCCAAATATGATTTCATATTTGCAAATGAAGAATTTTGCTTTTCAAAAATCACTTTCATTCGGGGTTAACCAGAATCAACCCTAAAACGATGTGAATTTGATCAAAATGGGTGAAAGAATGCCTCAACGTTGCGAGATCTCATGAACCCACTTGCATCTCTCAAATTGGTATCAAAAAATTATTTTGTATTTTTAAACCCATAATTCCACTTCTTCCAAATAGCCTTCATTCGAGGCTGGTAAAACTTGGGTCTCGAATGACCCGAAGTTGAGAAAAAGGGGCACAAGAGATACACATCTTCTCCTGCAATCAGGTCCATGTGTACAACTCTCAAATGGGTATCCAAATATGATTTCATATTTGCAAAATAAAAATTTTCTTTTCAAAAATCACCTTCATTCGGGGTCAACCAGAATCAACTTTAAAATGATACAAATTTGATCGAAATGGGCCAAAGAATGCCTCAACATTACGAGCGATCAGAAACCCAGTTGAATGTCTCAAATCGGTATCAAAAAGTTATTTTGTATCTTTAAACTCATAATTCCACTTCTTCTAAATAGCCTTCATTTGGGGCTGGTCAAACTTGGGCCTAGAATGACCCGAAGTTGAGAAAAAGGGGACCAAGATCTACACGTCGTCTCTCACAATTAAGACTATGTGTACAACTCTCAAATGGGTATCCAAATAAGATTTGATATTTGCAAATGAAGAATTTTGCTTTTCAAAAATCACCTTCATTCGGGGTTAACCAAAATTGACCCTAAAATGATACGAATTTGATGAAAATGGGGAAAAGAATGCATCAACGTTACGAGTGCTCGATAACCCACTTTCATCTCTCAAATGGGTATCAAAAAAATATTTTGTATTTTTAAACCCATAATTCCACTTCTTTAAAATAGCCTTCTTTCGGGGCTGATCAAACTTGGGCCTAGAATGACCTGAAGTTGAGAAAAAGGGACCCAAGAACTAGACGTCTTCTCCTGCAATCAAGACCATGTGTACAACTCTCCAATGGGTATCCAAATATGATTTCATGTTTCGAAATGAAGAATATGTCTTTTCAAAAATAATCTTTATTCAAGGTTAACAAGAATCAACCCTCAAATGATACGAATTTGATCAAAATGGGTGAAAGAATGCGTCAACGTTACGAGCGCTCGGGAATCCACTTGAATCTCTCAAATGGGTATCAAAAAATTATTATATATTTTTAAACCCATAATTCCACTTCTTCTGAATAGCCTTCATTCGAGGTTGGTCAAACTCGGGCCTAAAATGACCCGAAGTTGAGAAAAACAGGCCCAAGAACTACACATCTTCGCTCGCAATTAGGACCACGTGTACAACTCTCAAATGGGTATCCAAATATGATTTCATATTTGCAAATTAAGAATTTTTCTTTTCAAAAATCACCTTCATTTGGGGTTAACCAGAATCAACCCTAAAATGATACGAATTTTATTGAAATGGGCAAAAGAATGCCTACCATTATGAGCACTCGGGAACCCACTTGTATCTCTCAAATTGGTATCAAAAAGTTATTTTGTATTTTTAAACCCATAATTCCACTTCTTCTAAATAGCCCTCATTCGAGGCTGGTCAAACTTGGGCCTAGAATACCTCGAAGTTTAGAAAAAGGGGCTAAAGAACTACACATTTTCACTTGTAATCAAGACCACATGTACAACTCTCAAATGGGTATCAAATATGATTTCATATTTGCAAATGAAGAAGTTTTCCTTTCAAAAATCACCTTCATTCGGGGTTAACCAGAATCAACCCTAAAACGATATGAAATTGATCGAAATGGGAAAAAGAATGTCTCAACGTTACGAGCACCTAGGAACCCACTTGCATATTTCAGATGGGTATCAAAAATTGTTTTGCATTTTTAAACTCATTATTCCACTAATTCCAAATAGCCTTCGTTCGAGGCTAGTCAAACTTGGGCCTAGAATGACCCGGATTTGCCATTTTAAACTCATTATTCCACTTCTTCCAAATAGCCTTCATTCGAGGCTGGTCGAACTTGGGCCTAGAATGACCCAAAGTAGAGAAAAAGGGGCCCAAGAAATTCATGTCTTCTCCTGCAATCAGAACCATGTGTACAAATCTCAAATGGGTATCCAAATATGATTTTATCTTTGGAAATGAAGAATGTCTTTTCAAAAATCACCTTCATTAGGGGTTAACCAGAATCAACCCTAAAACGATACGAATTTGATTGAAATGGAAAAAAAATGCCTCGACATTACGAGTGCTCGGGAACCCACTTGCATCTGTCAAATGGGCATCAAAAATTTATTTTATATTTTTTAACCCATAATTCCAATATTTCTATATTGCCTTTATTTTGGGTTGGTCAAACTTGGGCCTAGAATTACCCGAAGTTGAGAAAAGGGGCCCAAGAAATACACGTCTTCGCTCGCAATCAAGACCACGTGTACAACTCTCAAATGGGTATCCAAATATGATTCATTAGTTGCAAATGAAAAAAATTTCTTTTCAAAAATCACCTTCATTCGGGGTTAACCAGAATTAACTCTAAAATGACACGAATTTGATCGAAATGGGCAAACGAATGCCTCAACGTTGCGAGAGCTCGGGAACCCACTTATATCTTTCAAATGGGTATCAAACAATTATTTTATAGTTTTGAACCCATAATTCCAATTATTCCAAATAGCCTACGTTTGATCCTAGTCAAACTTGGGCCTAAAATGACCCAAAGTTGATAAAAAGGTGCTCAAGATCTACACATATTCATCACAAATAGGACCACGTGGACAAATATCAAATGAGTATCCAAATATGATTTTATATTTGCAAATGAAGAATTTTTCTTTTCAAAAATCACCTTCATTCGTGGTTTACCATAATCGACCCTAAAACGATATGAATTTGATTGAAATAGGATAAAGAATGCCTCAACGTTACGAGTGCTCGGGAACCCACTTGCATATCTCAAATAGGTATCAAAAAATTATTTTATATTTTTAAACCCATAATTCCACTTTTTCTAGATAGCCTTCATTCGGGTCTAGTCAAACTTGGGCCTAGAATGACACGCAATTGAGAAAAAGGGCCCCAAGAACTACACGTCTTCGCTCGCAATTAGGACCACGTGCACAACTCTCAAATGTGTATCCAAATATGATTTCATATTTACAAATGAATAATTTTTCTTTTAAAAAATAACCTTCATTCGGGGTTAACCAAAATCAAACCTAAGACACTACGAATTTGACCGAAATGGGAAAAAGAATGCCTCAACATTGCGAGAGCTCGGAAACCCACTTGC
>JASDQU010101558.1:318405-362491 GCA_032191745.1 Picea mariana | reverse complement strand
TTTTTTTTTTTTTTTTTAAAACCCATAATTCCACTTTTTCTAAATAGCCTTCATTCGGGGCTGGTCAAACTTGGGCCTAGAATGACCTGAAGTTGAGAAAACGGGGCCCAATAACTACATGTATTCACTCGCAATTAGTACCACGTGTACAACTCTCAAATGGGTATCCAAATATGATTTCATATTTGCAAATGAAGAATTTGTCTTTTCAAAAATCACCTTCATTCCAGGTCCACTAGAATCAACCCTAAAATGATACTAATTTGATCAAATGGGCCAAAGAATGCCTGAACGTTATGACAGCCTGGGAACCCAATTGCATCTGTCAAATGGGTATCAAAAATTTGTTTTATATTTTTAAACCCATAATTCTAATTCTTCCAAATAGCCTTCATTCGGAGCTGGTCAAACTTGGGCCTAGAATGATACGAAGTTAAGAAAAATGAGCCCAAGAACTACATGTCTTCGCTCACAATTAGGACCACGTGTACAACTCTCAAATGGATATAATTTCATATTCACAAATGAAGAATTTTTCTTTTCAAAAATCACTTTCATTCGGGGTTAACCAGAATTGACCCTAAAATGATACGAATTTGATCGAAATAGGCCAAAGAATGCATCAACGTTGCGAGATCTCGGGAACCCACCTATATCTCTAAAATTGGTGTCGAAAAATTATTTTGTATTTTTAAACCCATAATTCCACTTCTTCCAAATAGCCTTTATTCGGGGCTATTCAAACTTGGGCCCAGAATGACCTAAAGTTGAGAAAAAAGGGCCCAAGAAATACATGTCTTCGCTTGCAATTGGGACAACGTGTATAACTCTCAAATGAGTATCCAAATATGATTTCATATTTGAAAATGAAGAATTTTTCTTTTCAAAATTCTTCTTCATTCGGGGTTAAACAAAATCATCCCTAAAATGACACGAATTTGATTGACATGGGCCAAAGAATGCCTCAACATTGCGAGAGCTCGGGAACCCACTTATATCTCTCAAATGGGTATCAAAAATTTATTTTATATTTTTAAACACATAATTCCACTTCTTCAAAATAGCCTTCGTTCGAGGCTGGTAAAACTTGGCCCTAGAGTGACCCGAAGTTGTGAAAAAAGGGCCTAAGCATTACATGTCTTCTCCCACAATCGGGACCACGTGTAAAACTTTCAAATGGGTATCCAAATATGATTTAGTCATTGAAAATGAAGAATTTTTCTTTTCAAAAATCACCTTCATTTGGGGTTAACGAGAATCAACCCTAAAACGATAGGAATTTGATCGAAATTGGACAAAGAATGCCTCTACATTACGAGCGCTCGGGAACCCACTTGCTTCTCTCAAATGGGTATCAAAAATTCATTTTTTATTTTTAAACCCATAATTCCACTTTTTCTAGACAGCCTTCATTCAAGGCTAGCCAAACTAGGACCTAGAATGACCTGAAGTTGAGAAAAAAGGGGCCTAAGAACTACACGTCTTCGCTCGCAGTCAAAACCACATGTACAAATCTCAAATGAGTATCCGAATATGATTTCATATTTGCAAATGAAGAATTTTTCTTTTCAAAAATCACCCTTATTCGGAGTTAACCAGAATCAACCCTAAAACGATACGAATTTGATCGAAATGGGCCAAAGAACGCCTACACTTTACGAGAACTCGGGAACCCACCTATATCTCTCAAATGGGTATCAAAAAATTATTATATATTTTTAAACCCATAATTCCTCTTCTTCCATATAGGCTTCAATCGAGGCTAGTCCAACATGGGCCTAGAATGACCCGAAGTTGAGAAAAAGGGGCCCAAGAACTAACGTCTTCTCCCGTAATCAAGACCACATGTACAACTCTCAAATGGGTGTCCAAATATGATTTCATCTTTCGAAATGAAGAATTTGTCTTTTGAAAAATCACCTTCATTTCGGGTTAACCAGAATCAACCCTAAAATGATACGAATTTGATCAAAATGGGCCAAAAATATCTCAACGTTATGAGCGCTCGAGAACCCACTTGCATCTCTCAAATGGGCATCAATTTTTTTTTTCTTTTTTTTTTTTTTAATATTGTTAAATCCATATTACACTTTTTCTATATAGCCTTCATTCGGGGTTGGTCAAACTTGGGCCTAGAATGACCCGAAGTTGATAAAAAAGGTCGCAAGAACTACACATCTTTGCTCGCAATCACGACCACGTGTACAACTCTCAAATGGGTATCCAAATATGATTTCATATTTGCAAATGAAGAATTTTTCTTTTCAAAAATCACCTTCATTCGGAGTTAACCTGAATCAACTATCAAATGATAGGAATTTGATCGAAATGGGCCAAAGAATGCCTCAACGTTGCGAGAGATCAGAAACCCACATATATCTCTCAAATGGGTAATAAAAAATTAGTTTGTATTTTTAAACCCATAATTCAAGTTCTTCTAAATAGCCTTCATTTGGGGGTGGTCAAACTTGTTCCTAAAATGACCTGAAGTTGAGAAAAAGGGACCCAAGAACTACACGTTTTCGCTCGCAGTTAGGACCAAATTTACAACTCTCAAATGGTTATCTAAATATGATTTCATATTTTCAAATGAAAAATTTTTCTTTTAAAAAATCACCTTCAGTCGGGGTTAACTAGAATCAACCCTAAAACAATACGAATTTGATCGAAATGGGCCAAAGAATGCCTCAACGTTACGAGCACTCGAGAAACCACTTGCATTTCTCAAATGGGTATCAAAAAATTATTTTATATTTTTAAACCCATAATTCCACTTCTTTTAAATAGCATTCATTCAGTGCTGGTCAAACTTGGGCCTAGAATGACCTGAAGTTGAGAAAACGGGGCCCAACAACTACATGTCTTTGCTCGCAATTAGGACCATGTGTACAACTTTCAATTGGGTATCCAAATATGATTTCATAATTTTAAATGAAGAATTTTGCTTTTCAAAAATCACCTTCATTCCAGAATCAAACCTAAAATGATACAAATTTGATCAAAATGGGAAAAAGAATGCCTCAACGTTACAAGCACTCGGGATCCCACTTGTATCTCTCAAATGGGCATTAAAAAATTATTTTATATTTTAAAACCCATAATTCCACTTCCTTCAAATAGCCTTCATTCGGGGTGGTCAAACTTGTGCCTAGAATGACCCGAAGTTGAGAAAAAGGGGCCTAAGAACTACACATAATTGCTCGCAATTAGGACCATGTGTACAACTCTCAAATGGGTATCCAAACATGATTTCATATTTTCAAATGAAGAATTTTTCTTTTCAAAAATCAACTCCATTCGGGGTTAACCAGAATCGACCCTAAAATGATACAAATTTGATCGAAATGGGCTAAAGAATGCCTCAACGTTACAAGCGCTCGGGAACCCACTTGCATCTATCAAATAGGTATCAAAAAATTATTTTATATTTTTAAACCCATAATTCCACTTTTTCTAAATATCCTTCATTCGAGGCTGATCAAACTTGGGCCTAGAATGACCCAAAGTTGAGAAAAAGGGCCCAAGAACTACACGTCTTTGCTCACAATCAAGACCACATGTACAACTCTCAAATGGGTATACAAATATGATTTCATATTTTCAAATGAAGAATTTTGTTTTTCAAAAATCACCTCCATTTGGAGTTAACCAAAATCAACCCTAAAACGATACGAATTTGATCGAAATGGGAAAAACAATGCCTCAACGTTGCCAGAGCTCGAAAACCCACTTCCATCTCTCAAATGGGTATCAGAAAACTATTCTATATTTTTAAACCCATAATTCCACTTCTTCCAAATAGTCTTCAATCGAGGCTGGTCAAACTTGGGCCTAGAATGATCGGAAGTTGAGAAAAAGGGGCCCAAGAAGTACATGTTTTCTCCCATAATCGGGACCACCTGTACAGCTCTCAAATAGGTATCCAATTATTATTGCATCTTTGGAAATGAAGAATTTGTCTTTTCAAAAATCACATTCATTCGGGGTTAACAGTAATCAACCCTAAAACAATACGAATTTGATCGAAATGTGAAAAAGAATCCCTCAATGTTATGAGCGCTTGGGAAACCACTTGCATCTCTCAAATGGGTATCAAAAAATTATTTTGTATTTTTAAACCCATAATTCCACTTCTTCCAAATAGCCTTCATTCAAGCTGGTCAAACTTGGGCCTAGAATGACCCGAAGTTGAGAAAAAGGGGCCCAATAACTACACATCTTCGCTCGCAATCAAGACCATGTGTACAACTCTCAAATGGGTATTCAAATATGATTTCATATTTGCAAATGAAGAATTTTTATTTTCAAAAATCACCTTCATTCGGGGTTAGCCAGAATCATCCCTAAAACGATACAAATTTGATCGAAATGGGAAAAAGAATGCCTCAACGTTACGAGCGCTCGGGAACCTACTTGCATCTCTCAAATGGGTATCAAAAAATTATTTTGTATTTTTAAACGCATAATTCCACTTCTTCCAAATAGCCTTTATTTGAGGCTGGTCAAACTTTGGCCTAGAATGACCGGAAGTTATAAAAAAAGGGCCCAGGAACTACACACATTCGCTCACGATTAGGACCACATGTACAACTCTCAAATGGGTATCCAAATATGATTTCATATTTGGAAATGAAGAATTTTGTTTTTCAAAAATCACTTTCATTCAGGGTAAACAAAATGAACCCTAAAACGATACGAATTTGATTGAAATGGGTAAATGAATGCCTCAACGTTGTGAGATCTTGGGAACCCAATTGCATCTCTCAAATGGGTATCAAAAAAATATTTTGTATTTTTAAACGCGTAATTCCACTTCTTCCAAATAGCCTTCATTCGAGGCGTGTCAAACTTGGGAGTAGAAACACCCGAAGTTGAGAAAAAGGTGCCCAAGAACTACACGTCTTCTCCCGTGATCGGGACCAATTGTACAATTCTCAAATGGGTATGCAAATATGATTTCATCTTTGGAAATGAAAAATTTGTCGTTTCAAAAATCACCTTCATTCGGGGTTAACCAGAATCAACCCTAAAGAAATACAAATTTATTCAAAATGGGAAAACAAATGCCTCAACGTTATGAGCGATCGGGAAACCACTTGCATATCTCAAATGTGTATCAAAAAATTATTTTGTATTTTTAAACCCATAATTCCTCTTCTTCGAAATAGTCTACATTCGGGGTTGGTCAAACTTGGGCCTAGAATGACCCAAAGTTTAGAAAAAGGATCCCAAGAACTACACGTCTTCGCTCGCAATCAATACCACGTGTACAACTCTCAAATGGGTATACTAATATGATTTCATATTTGCAAATGAAGAATTTTTCTTTTCAAAAATCACTTTTATTCAAGGTTAAACATAATCAACCCTAAAATGATATGAAATTGATCGAAAGGCGCAAAACAATTCCTCAACGTTACGAGCGGTTGGGAACCCACTTGCATCTCTCAAATGGGTATGAAAAAATTATTTTGTATTTTTAAACTCATAATTCTACTTCTTCCAAATAGCCTTTGTTCGAGGCTGGTCAAACATGGGCTTAGAGTGACACGAAGTTGAGAAAAAGGGGCCCAAGAACTACATGTCTTCTCCTGCAATCGAGACCACATGTACAACTCTCAAAAGGGTATCCAATACGATTTCAGCTTTAGAAATGAAGAATTTGTCTTTTCAAAAATCACCTTCATTCGGGGTTAACCATAATCAACACTAAAATGATAACAATTTGATCGAAATGGGAAAAAGAATGCCTCAACGTTACGAGCGCTCGGGAACCCACTTGTATCTCTCAAATAAAAAAATATTTTGTATTTTTAAACGCATAATTCCACTTCTTCCAAATAGCCTTCATTCGAGGCTGGTCTAACTTGGGCCTAGAATGACCACAAGTTGAAAAAAAGGGGCCCAAGAACTACACATATTCCCTCGCAATTAGGACCACATGTACAACTCTCAAAAGGGTATCCAAATATGATTTCATATTTGTAAATGAAGAATTTTTCTTTTCAAAAATCAGTTTCATTCGGGGTTAACCAAAATCAACCCTAAAACGATGCGAATTTGATCGAAAATTGGCGAAAGAATGCCTCAACGTTGCGAGAGCTCACGAACCTACTTTCATCTCTCAAATTGGTATCAAAAAATTATTTTGTATTTTTAAACCCATAATTCCACTTCTTCCAAATAACCTTCATTCGAGGCTGGTCAAACTTGGCTCTCGAATGACCCGAAGTTGAGAAAAAGGGGCCCAAGAGCTACACGTCTTCTCCTGCAATCAGGACCACGTGTACAACTCTCAAATGGGTATCCAAATATGATTTCATATTTGCAAAATAAACATTTTCTTTTCAAAAATCACCTTCATTCGGGGTCAACCAGAATCAACTCTAAAATTATACGAATTTGATCGAAATGGGCCAAATAATGCCTCAACATTACGAGCGATCGGAAACCCACTTGAATGTCTCAAATTGGTATCAAAAAATTATTTTGTATTTTTAAACTCTTAATTCCACTTCTTATAAATAACCTTCATTTGGGGCTGGTCAAACTTGGGCCTAGAATGACCTGAAGTTGAGAAAAAGGGGCCCAAGATCTACACATCGTCGCTCGCAATTAGGACTATGTGTAGAAATCTCAAATGGGTATCCAAATAAGATTTGATATTTTCAAATGAAGAAATTTTCTTTTCAAAAATTACCTTCATTCGGGGTTAACCATAATTGACCCTAAAACGATACAAATTCTCGATAACCCAATTTGAGAATGCATCAATGTTACGAGTTCTCGATAAAAGAATGCATCAACGTTACGAGTTCTCGATAAAAGAATGCATCAACGTTACGAGTTCTCGATAACCCACTTTCATCTCTCAAATGGGTATCAAAAAATTATTTTGTATTTTTAAACCCATAATTCCACTTCTTTAAAATAGCCTTCATTTGGGGCTGATCAAACTTGGGTCTAGAATGAGTCGAAGTTGAGAAAAAGGGGCCCAAGAACTAGACATTTTCTCTTGCAATTAGGACCATGTGTAAAACTCTCAAATGGGTATCCAAATATGATTTCATCTTTCGAAATGAAGAATTTGTCTTTTCAAAAATAATCTTTATTCGGGGTTAACAAAAATCAACCCTCAAACGATACGAATTTGATCGAAATGGGCGAAAGAATGCGTCAACGTTATGAGCGCTCGAGAATCCACTTGCATCTCTCAAATGGGTATCAAAAAATTATTTTATATTTTTAAACCCATAATTCCACTTCTTTTGAATAGCCTTCATTCGGGGCTGGTCAAACTTGGGCCTAAAATGACCTGAAGTTGAGAAAAAAGGGCCCAAGAACTACACATCTTCCCTCGCAATTAGGACCACGTGTACAACTCTCAAATGGGTATCGAAATATCATTTCATATTTTCAAATTAAGAATTTTGCTTTTCAAAAATCACCTTCATTCGGGGTTAACTAGAATCGACCCTAACACGATACGAGTTTTATTGAAATGGGCAAAAGAATGCCTACCGTTATGAGCGCTCGGGAACCCACTTGTATCTCTCAAATTGGTATCAAAAAATCATTTTGTATTTTTAAACCCATAATTCCACTTCTTCTAAATAGCCCTCATTTGGGGCTGGTCAAACTTGGGCCTAGAATACCTCGAAGTTTAGAAAAAGGGGCTAAAGAACTACACATTTTCACTTGTAATCAACACCATGTGTACAACTCTCAAATGGGTATCAAATATGATTTCATATTTGCAAATGAAGAAGTTTTCTTTTCAAAAATCACCTTCATTCAAGGTTAACCATAATCAACCCTAAAACGATATGAATTTGATCGAAATGGGCAAAAGAATGTCACAACGTTACGAGCACCCGAGAACCCACTTGCATCTTTCAGATGGGTATCAAAAACTATTTTTCATTTTTAAACTCATTATTCCACTACTTCCAAATAGCCTTTGTTCGAGGCTAGTCAAACTTGGGCCTAGAATGACCCGAATTTGCATTTTTAAACTCATTATTCCACTTCTTCCAAATAGCCTTCGTTCGAGGCTGGTCAAACTTGGGCCTAGAATGACCCGAAGTAGAGAAAAAGGGGCCCAAGAAATTCATGTCTTCTCCTGCAATCAGAACCACCTGTACAACTCTCAAATGGGTATCCAAATATGATTTCATCTTAGAAAATGAAGAATGTCTTTTCAAAAATCAACTTCATTAGGGGTTAACCAAAATCAACCCTAAAACGATACGAATTTGATTGAAATGGGAAGAAAAATGCCTCGATGTTACGAGTTCTCAGGAACCCACTTGCATCTGTCAAATGGGTATCAAAAAATTATTTTATACTTTTTAACCCATAATTCCAATATTTCTATATTGCCTTTATTCAGGGCTGGTTAAACTTGGGCCTAGAATTACCCGAAGTTGAGAAAAGGGGCCCAAGAAATACAAGTCTTCACTCGCAATCAAGACCATGTGTACAACTCTCAAATGGGTATCCAAATATGATTCATTATTTTCAAATGAAAAAAAAAATTCTTCAAAAATCATCTTCATTCGGGGTTAACCAGAATTAACTCTAAAATGATACGAATTTGATGGAAATGGGCAAATGAATGCCTCAATGTTGCAACATCTCGGGAACCCACTTATATCTCCCAAATGGGTATCAACAAATTATTTTATAGTTTTAAACCCATAATTCCAATTATTCCAAATAGCTTACGTTCGATCCTAGTCAAACTTGGGCCTAAAATGACCCAAAGTTGATAAAAAGGGGCTCAAGAACTACACATCTTTTTCGCAAATAGGACCACATGGACAAATCTCAAATGGGTATCCAAATATGATTTCATATTTGAAAATGAAGAATTTTTCTTTTCAAAAATCACCTTCATTCGCGGTTTACCATAATCGACCCTAAAACGATACGAATTTGATTAGAATAGGATAAAGAATGCCTCAACATTATGAGTGCTCGGGAACCCACTTGCATCTCTCAAATAGGTATTATGAAATTATTTTATATTTTTAAACCCATAATTCCACTTTTTCTAGATAGCCTTCATTCAGGGCTAGTCAAACTTGGGCCTAGAATGACCTGAAGTTGAGAAAAAGGGCCCCAAGAAATACACGTCTTCGCTCGCAATTAGGACCACGTGTACAACTCTCAAATGCATATCCAAATATGATTTCATATTTACAAACGAAGAATTTTTCTTTTAAAAAATAACCTTCATTCGGGGTTAAACAGAATCAACCCTAAAACGCTTCGAATTTGACCGAAATGGGAAAAAGAATGCCTCAACATTGCGAGAGCTCGAGAACCCACTTGCATCTTCAAATGAGTATAAATTTTTTATTTTTTTTTAAACCCATAATTCCACTTCTTCCAAATAGCCTTCATTTGAGGCTGGTCAAACTTGGGTGTAGAATGACCCGAAGTTGAGAAAAAGGGGCCCAAGAACTACACGTCTTCTCCCGCAATCGGGACCACTTGTACAATTCTCAAATGGGTATCCAAATATGATTTCATCTTTGGAAATGAAGAATTTTTCTTTTCAAAAATCACCATCATTCGGAGTTAACCATAATCAACCCTAAAACAATACGAATTTGATCGAAATTTGCCAAAGAATGCCCCAACATTACGAGCACTCGAGAACCCACTTCCATCTCTCAAATGGGTATCAAAAATTTATTTTGTATCTTTAAACCCATAAATCCACTTCTTCCAAATAGCCTGCATTCGAGGCTGGTCAAACTTGGGCCTAGAATGACCCTAAGTTGAGAAAAAAGGTACCTAAGAAGTACACGTCTTCGCTCGAAACTGAGACCACGTGTACAACTCTCAAATGGGTATCCAAATATGATTTCATATTTGCAAAGGAATAATTTTGGTTTTCAAAAATCACCTTCATTCTGAGTTAACCGGAATAAACCCTAAAACGATACGAATATGATTGAAATAGGAAAACTAATGCCGCAACTTTGCAACAGCTCGGGAACCCACCTATACTTGTCAAATGGGTATCAAAAAATTATTTTATAGTTTTTAAACCCATAATTCCACTTCTTTCAAATCGTCTTCGTTCAAGGTTGGTCAAACTTGGGCCTAGAATGACCTGAAGTTCAAAAAAAGGGGCCCAAGAACTACACATCTTCTCCCGCAATCGGGACCATGTGTACAATTGTCAAATGGGTATCCAAATATGATTTCATCTTTGGAAATGAAGAATTTATCTTTTCAAAAATCACCTTCATTTGGGGTTAACCAGAATCGACCCTAAAACGATACGAATTTGATCGAAATTTGCTAAAGAATGCCTCAACATTACGAGCACTCGAAAACCCACTAGCATCTCTCAAATAGGTATCAAAAAATTATTTTATATTTTTAAACCCATAATTCCACTTTTTCTAAATAGCCTTCATTCGGGGATGGTCAAACTTGGGCCTAGAATGACCCGAAGTTGAGAAAAAGGGGCTTAAGAAGTACATGTATTCGCTCGCAATTAGTACCACGTGTACAACTCTCAAATGGGTATCCAAACATGATTTCATATTTGCAAATGAAGAATTTGTCTTTTCAAAAATCACCTTCATTCCGGGTCAACTAGAATCAACCCTAAAACGATACGAATTTGGTCAAATGAGCCAAAGAATGCTTGAGCGTTACGAGAGCTCGGGAACCCAATTGCATCTGTCAAATGGGTATAAAAAATTTGTTTTATATTTTTAAACCCATAATTCCAATCTTCCAAATAGCCTTCAGTCGGGGTTAAACAACATGTATAACTCTCAAATGAGTATCCAAATATGATTTCGTATTTGAAAATCAAGAATTTTTCTTTTCAAAAATCTTCTTCATTCGGGGTTAAACAAAATCAACCCTAAAATGATACGAATTTGAAGGAAATGGGCCAAAGAATGCCTCAACATTGCGAGAGCTCAGGAAGACACTTATATCTCTCAAATGGGTATCAAAAATTTATTTTATATTTTTAAACACATAATTTCACTTCTTCAGAATAGCCTTCGTTCGAGGCTGGTAAAACCTGGGCCTAGAATGACCCGAAGTTGTGAAAAAAGGGCCTAAGCATTACACGTATTCTCCCGCAATCGGGACCACGTGTACAAATTTCAAATGGGTATCCAAATATGATTTAGCCATTGAAAATGAAGAATTTTTCTTTTCAAAAATCACCTTCATTCGGGGTTAACCAGAATCAACCCTAAAATGACAGGAATTTGATCGAAATGGGACAAAGAATGCCTCTACATTACGAGCGCTCGGGAACCCACTTGGTTCTCTCAAATGGGTATCAAAAAATTATTTTGTATTTTTAAACCCATAATTCCACTTTTTCTAAACAACCTTCATTCGAGGCTGGCCAAACTAGGGCCTAGAATGACCCGAAGTTGAGAAAAAAGGGGCCCAAGAACTACACGTCTTCGCTCGCAGTCAAAACCACATGTAAAAATATTAAATGAGTATCCAAATATGATTTCATATTTGCAAATGAAGAATTTTTCTTTTCAAAAATCACCCTCATTCGGAATTAACCAGAATCAACCCTAAAACGATACGAATTTGATCGAAATGGGCCAAAGAATGCCTACACTTCACGAGAACTCGGGAAACCACCTATATCTCTCAAGTGGGAATCAAAAAATTATTGTATATTTTTAAACCCATAATTCCACTTCTTCCATATAGGCTTCATTCGAGGCTAGTCCAACTTGGGCCTAGAATGACCCAAAGTTGAGAAAAAGTGGCCCACGAACTAACATCTTCTCCCGTAATCAAGACCACGTGTACAACTCTCAAATGGGTGTCCAAATATGATTTCATCTTTGGAAATGAAGAATTTTTCTTTTCAAAAATCACCTTCATTTCGGGTTAACGAGAATCAACCCTAAAATGATACGAATTTGATCGAAATGGGACAAAAATATCTCAACGTTATGAGCACTCGAGAACCCACTTGCATCTCTCAAATGGGTATCAATTTTTTTATTTTTTATTTTAGTATTATTAAACCCATATAACAATTTTTCTATATAGCCTTCATTCGGGGCTGGTCAAACTTGGGCCTAGAATGACCCAAAGTTGAGAAAAAAGGTCACAAGAACTACACGTCTTTGCTCGCAATCACGACCACGTGTACAACTCTCAAATGGGTATCTAAATATGATTTCATATTTGCAAATGAAGAATTTTTCTTTTCAAAAATCACCTTCATTCGGAGTTAACTAGAATCAACTATAAAACGATAGGAATTTGATCGAAATGGGCCAAATAATGCCTGAACGTTGCAAGAGATCAGAAACCCACATATATCTCTCAAATGGGTAATAAAAAATTATTTTATATTTTTAAACCCATAATTCCAGTTCTTCTGAATAGCCTTCATTCGGGGGTGGTCAAACTTGGGCCTAAAATGACCTGAAGTTGAGAAAAAGGGACCCAAGAACTACACGTTTTCGCTTGCAGTTAGGACCAACTTTACAACTCTCAAATAGTTATCTAAATATGATTTCATATTTTCAAATGAAAAAATTTCTTTTCAAAAATCACCTTCATTCGGGGTTAACCAGAATCAACCCTAAAACAATACGAATTTGATCGAAATGGGCCAAAGAATGCCTCAACATTACGAGCGCTCGAGAACCCACTTGGATCTCTCAAATGGGTATAAAAATGTTATTTTATATTTTTAAACCCGTAATTCCACTTCTTCTAAATTGCCTTCATTCAGTGTTGGTCAAACTTGGGCCTAGAATGACCTGAAGTTGAGAAAATGGGTCCCAACAACTACACATCTTTGCCCGCAATTAGGACCATGTGTACAACTCTCAAATGGGTATCCAAATATGATTTCATAATTGTAAATGAATAATTTTTTATTTCAAAAATCACCTTCATTCCAGAATCAAACCTAAAACGATACAAATTTGATCGAAATGGGAAAAAGAATGCCTCAAAGTTACAAGCACTCGGGATCCCACTTGTATCTCTCAAATGGGTATTAAAAAATTATTTTATATTTTAAAACCCATAATTCCAATTCCTTCAAATAGCCTTCATTCGGGGTGGTCAAACTTGTGCCTAGAATGACTCGAAGTTGAGAAAAAGGGGCCCAGAAACTACACATATTTGCTCGCAATTAGGACCATGTGTACAACTCTCAAATGGGTATCCAAACATGATTTCATATTTTCAAATGAAGAATTTTTCTTTTCAAAACTCATCTCCATTCGGGGTTAACCAGAATCGACCCTAAAATGATACAAATTTTATCGAAATGGGCTAAAGAATGCCTCAACGTTACAAGCACTCGGGAACCCACTTTCATCTCTCAAATAGGTATCAAAAAATTATTTTATATTTTTAAACCCATAATTCCACTTTTTCTAAAGAGCCTTCATTCGGGGCTGATCAAACTTGGGCCTAGAATGACCTGAAGTTGAGAAAAAGGGCCCAAGAACTACACGTCTTTGCTCGCAATCAAGACCATGTGTACAACTCTCAAACGGGTATCCAAATATGATTTCATATTTTCAAATGAAGAACTTTGTTTTTCAAAAATCACCTCCATTCGGAATTAACCAGAATCAACCCTAAAACAATACGAATTTGATTGAAATGGGAAAAACAATGCCTCAACGTTGCCAGAGCTCGACAACCCACTTCCATCTCTAAAATGGGTATCAAAAAACTATTATGTATTTTTAAACCAATAATTCCACTTCTTCCAAATAGTCTTCTTTCGAGGCTGGTCAAACTTGGGCCTAGAATGACCGGAAGTTGACAAAAAGGGGCCCAAGAAGTACATGTTTTCTCTCGTAACCGGGACCACCTATACAACTCTCAAATAGGTATCCAAATATGATTTCATCTTTGGAAATGAAGAATATGTATTTTCAAAAATCACATTCATTCGGGGTTAACCATAATCAACCCTAAAACAATACGAATTTGATTGAAATGTGAAAAAGAATCCCTCAATGTTATGAGCGCTTGGTAAACCACTTGCATCTCTCAAATGGGTATCAAAAAATTATTTTGTATTTTTAAACCCATAATTCCACTTCTTCCAAATAGCCTTCATTCAGGATTGGTCAAACATGGACCTATAATGACCCGAAGTTGAGAAAAAGGGGTCCAAGCCCTACACGTCTTCGCTCGCAATCAAGACCACATGTACAAATCTCAAATGGGTATCCAAATATGATTTAATTTTTCAAATGAAGACAAATTCTTTTCAAATATTACCTTCATTCAGGGTTAACCAAAATCGACCCTAAAACAATACGAATTTGATCGAAATTGGCAAATGAATGCCTCAGAGTTACGAGCACTCTGGAACCCACTTGCATCTTTCAAATGGGTATAAAAAATTATTTTGTATTTTTTAACTCATTATTCCACTTCTTCCAATCATCCTTCGTTCGAGGCTAGTCAAACTTGGGCCTAGAATGACCCAAAGTTGAGAAAAAGGGGCCCAAGCCCTACATGTCTTCTCTCGCAATCAATACCACGTGTACAACTCTCAAATGGGTATACTAATATGATTTCATATTTGCAAATGAAGAATTTTTCTTTTCAAAAATCACTTTCATTCGAGGTTAAACAGAATCAACCCTAAAATGATACGAAATTGATCGAAAGGGGCAAAATAATTCCTCGGCGTTACGAGCAGTTGGGAACCCAGTTGCATCTCTCAAATGGGTATGAAAAAATTATCTTTTATTTTTAAACTCATAATTCCACTTCTTCCAAATAGCCTTCGTTCGAGGCTGGTCAAACTTGGGCTTAGAATGACACGAAGTTGAGAAAAAGGGGCCCAAGAACTACATGTCTTCTCCCGCAATCGAGACCACATGTACAACTCTCAAAAGGGTATCAAAAAGTTATTTTGTATTTTTAAACCCATAATTCCACTTCTTCCAAATAGCCTTCATTCAGGCTGGTCAAACTTGGGCCTAGAATGAGCCGAAGTTGAGAAAAAGGGGCCCAATAACTACGATTCGTCTCCTGTGATCGGGACCAATTGTACAATTCTCAAATGGGTATGCAAATATGATTTCATCTTTGGAAATGAAAAATTTTTCTTTTCAAAAATCACCTTCATTTGGGGTTAACCAAAATCAACCCTAAAGCAATACGAATTTAGTCAAAACGGGAAAACAAATGCCTCAACGTTACAAGCGATCGGGAAACCACTTGCATATCTCAAATGCATATCAAAAAATTATTTTGTATTTTTAAACCCATAATTCCTCTTCTTCCAAATAGTCTACATTCAGGGCTGGTCAAACTTGGGCCTCGAATGACCCGAAGTTTAGAAAAAGAAGCCCAAGAACTACACGTCTTCGCTCGCAATCAATACAATGTGTACAACTCTCAAATGGGTATGCTAATATGATTTCATATTTTCCAATGAAGAATTTTTCTTTTCAAAAATCACTTTCATTCGAGGTTAAACAGAATCAACCCTAAAATGATACAAAATTGATCGAAAGGGGCAAAATAATTCCTCGACGTTACGAGCGGTTGGGAACCCACTTGCATCTCTCAAATGGGTATAAAAAAATTATTTTGTATTTTTAAACTCATAATTCCACTTCTTCCAAATAGCCTTCATTCAAGGCTGGTCAAACTTGGGCTTAGAATGACACGAAGTTGAGAAAAAGGGGCCAAATAACTACATGTCTTCTCCCACAATCGAGAGCACATGTACAACTTTCAAAAGGGTATCCAAATACAATTTCAGCTTTGGAAATGAAGAATTTGTCTTTTCAAAAATCACCTTCATTCAGGGTTAACCATAATCAACCCTAAAATTATAACAATTTGATCGAAATGGGAAAAAGAATGCCTCAACGTTACGAGCGCTCGGGAACCCACTTGTATATCTCAAATAAAAAATTATTTTTTATTTTTAAACGCATAATTCCACTTCTTCCAAATAGCCTTCATTTGAGGCTGGTCTAACTTAGGCCCAGAATGACTAGAACGATACGAATTTGATCGAAATTGGCCAAAAATATCTTAACGTTATGAGCGCTCGAGAACCCACTTCCATCTCTCAAATGGGTATCAAATTTTTTTTTTTTTTAATATTATTAAACCCATATTACACATTTTTTATATAGCCTTCATTTGGGGCTAGTCAAACTTGGGCCTAGAATGACCTGAAGTTGAGAAAAAAGGTCGCAAGAAATACACATCTTTGCTCGCAATCATGACCACGTGTACAACTCTCAAATGGGTATCCAAATATGATTTCATGTTTGCAAATGAAGAATTTTTCTTTTCAAAAATCACCTTCATTCGGAGTTAACCAGAATCAACTATAAAACGATAGGAATTTGATCGAAATGGGCCAAAGAATGCCTCAACGTAGCGAGAGATCAGAAACTTACATATATCTCTCAAATGGGTAATAAAAAATTAGTTTATATTTTTAAACCCATAATTCCAGTTCTTCTATATAGCCTTCATTCGGGGCTGGTCGAACTTGGGCCTAAAATGACCTGAAGTTGAGAAAAAGGGACCCAAGAACTGCACGTTTTCGCTTGCAGTTAGGACCAAGTTTACAACTCTCAGATGGTTCTCTAAATGTGATTTCATATTTCCAAATGAAGAATTTTTCTTTCCAAAAATCAGCTTCATTCGGGGTTAACCATAATCAACCCTAAAACGATACGAATTTGATCGAAATGGGTCAAAGAATGCCTCAAGGTTACGAGCGCTTGGGAACCTGCTTACATCTGTTAAATGGGTATCGAAAAATTATTTTATATTTTTAAACCCATAATTCCACTTCTTCTAAATTGTCTTCTTTCGGGGATTTCATAATTGGGACTAAAATGACAAAGAGTTTATAAAAAGGGGCCCAAGAACTACACATCTTTGCTCAAAATCAAGACCATGTGTACAAATCTCAAATTGGTAACCAAATATGATTTCATATTTGCAAATGAAAAATTTTCTTTTTCAAAAAGGACCTTCATTTGGGGTTAACCATAATCAACCCTAAAACGATACGAATTTGATCGAAATGTGCAAAAGAATTCCTCAACATTACGAGCGCTTGGGAACACACTTGCATCTCTCAAATGGGTATCAAAAAATTATTTTGTATTTTTAAAACCATAGTTCCACTTCTTCCAAATAGCCTTCATTCAGGGCTGGTCAAACTTGGGCCTGGAATGACCTATAGTTGAGAAAAAGGGGCCCAAGAAGTACATGTCTTCGCTTGCCATCGGGACCACATGTACAAATCTCAAATGAGTATCCAAATATGATTTCATAATTAAAAATGAAGAATTTTTCTATTAAAAAATCTCCTTCATTCGGGGTTAAACAAAATAAACCTTAAAACGATACAAATTTGATTGAAATGGGCCAAAGAGTGCCTCAACATTGCGAGAGCTCGAGAACCGACTTATATCTCTCAAATGTGTATCAAAAATTTATTTTATATTTTTAAACACATAATTCCACTTCTTCAGAATAGCCTTCATTCGAGGCTGGTACAACTTGGGCCTAGAATGACCCGGAGTTGTGAAAAAGGGCATAAGAACTACACGTCTTCTCTCGCAATTGGGTCAACATGTAAAACTCTCAAATGCGTATCCAAATATGATTTAGTATTTGGAAATGAATATTTTTTCTTTTCAAAATTCACCTTCATTCGGGGTTAACCAGAATCAACCCTAAAACGATACGAATTTGATTGTAATGGGAAAAAGAATGCCTCAACGTTGCGACAGCTCGGGAACCCATCTATATTTATCAAATAGGTATCAAAAAATTATTTTATATTTTGAAACCAATAATTCCACTTCTTTCAAATCATCTTCGTTCGAGGTTGGTCAAACCTAGGCCTAGAATGATCCGACGTTCAGAAAATGGGGCCCAAGAACTACACGTCTTCTCTCGCAATTGGGACCACATGTACAATTGTCAAATGGGTATCCAAATATGATTTCATATTTGGAAATGAAGAATTTATCTTCTCAAAAATCACGTTCATTCGGAGTTAACAAGAATAAACCCTAAAATGATACGAATTTGATCGAAATGGGCCAAACAATGCCTCAACGTAGTGATAGCTCCCGAGCCACCTATATCTCTCAAATGGGTATCAAAAACTTATTTTATATTTTTAAACCCATAATTCCACTTATTCTAAATAGCCTTCATTTGGGGCTGGTCAAACTTGGGCCTAGAATGACCTGAAGTTGAGAAAAAGGGGCCCAAGAACTACATGTATTCGCTCACAATTAGTACCACGTGTACAAATCTCAAATGGGTATCCGAATATGACTTCATATTTGCAAATGAAGATTTTTTTCTTTTCGAAAATCCCATTCATTCATGGTTAACGAGAATCAACCCTAGAACGATATGAATTTGATCAAAATGTCCAAAATAATGCCTCAAAATTATGAGCGCTCGAGAACCCACTTGCATCTCTCAAATGGGTATCAAAAAATTAATTTGTATTTTAAAAACCATAATTCCACCTCTTCCAAATAGCCGTCATTCGGGACTGGTCAAACTTGGGCCTAGAATGACTTGAAGTTGACAAAAAGGGGCCCAAGAACTACACTTCTTCAATCGCAATTGGGACCACGTTTACAACTCTCAAATGGGTATAAAAATATGATTTCATATTTTCAAATGAAGAATTTGTCTTTTCAAAAATCACCTTCATTCCGGGTTAACCAAAATCAACCCTAAAACTAAACAAATTTGATCAAATGGGCCAAAGAATGTCTCAACGTTACAAGAGCCCGGGAACCCAATTGCATCTATCAAATGGGTATCAGTTTTTTTTTTTTATATTTTTAATCCCATAATTCCACTTCTTCCAAATAACCTTCATTCCGAGCTGGTCAAACTTGGGCCTAGAATGACACGAAGTTGAGAAAAAGGAGCCCAAAAACTACATGTCTTCGCTCATAATTCGGACCACGTGTACAACTCTCAAATAGGTATCCTAATATGATTTCATATTTGCAAATGAAGAATTTTGCTTTTCAAAAATCACCTTCATTCATGCTTAACCAGAATCAACCCTAAAACGATACGAATTTGATCGAAATGGGTCAAATAATGCCTCAAGGTTACGAGTACTCGAGAACCTACTTGCATCTATCAAATGGGGATCAAAAAATTATTTTATATTTTTCAACCCATAATTCCACTTCTTCCAAATTGTCTTCTTTCGAGGCTTTCATAATTGGGACTAAAATAACAAAGAGTTTATAAAAAGGGGCCCAAGAACTACACGTCTTTGCTCGCAATCAAGAACATGTGTACAACTCTCAAATTGGTAACCAAATATGATTTCATATTTGCAAATGAAGAATTTTGTTTTTTAAAAATCACCTTCATTTGGGGTTAACCAGAATCAACCCTAAAACGATAAGAATTTGATCGAAATGGGAAAAATAATGCCTCAACGTTACAAGTGCTCGAGAAAGCACTTGAGTCTATCCAATTTGTATCAAAAAATTATTTTGTATTTTTAAACCCATAATTCCACATCTTCCAATTAGCCTTCATTTCGGGCTGGTCAAACTTCGGCCTAGAATGACACAAAGTTGAGAAAAAGGGGCGCAAGAACTACACGTCTTCGCTTGCAATTAGGACCACGTTTACAAATCTCAAATGGGTATCCAAATATAATTTCATATTTGCAAATGAAGAATTTTTCTTTTCAAATATCACCTTCATTTGGGGTTAACTAGAATCGACCCTAAAACGATACGAATTTGATCGAAATGGGTAAATGAATGCATCAGCATTACGAGCAATCGGGCACCCACTTGCATCTCTCAAATGGGTATCAAAAAATTATATTTGTATTTTTAAACCCATAATTTCACTTCTTCCAAATAGCCTTCATTCGGGGCTGGTCAAACTTGGGCCTAAAATGACCCGAAGTTGAGAAAAAAGGGCCCAAGACCTACACGTCTTTGCTCGCAATCAAGACCACGTGTACAACTCTCAAATGGGTATCCAAATATGATTTCATTTTTGCAAATCAATAATTTTTTTTTTCAAAAATTACTTTCATTCGGGGTTAATCAGAATCAACTCTAAAACAATACAAATTTGATCGAAATGGGCCAAAGAATGCCTCAATGTTACGAGCGCTCGTGAACCTAGATGCATCTCTGAAATGGGTATCAAAAAATTATTTTGTATCTTTAAACCCAGAATTCCACTTCTTCCAAATAGCCTTCATTCGAGGTTGGTGAAATCTGGGCCTGGAATGACCTGAAGTTGAGAAAAAGGGGCCCAAGAACTACATGTCTTCATTTGCAACTGGGACCACGTGTACAATTCTCAAATGCGTATGCAAATATGATTTCATATTTGAAAATGAAGAATTTTTCTTTTCAAAAATCACCTTCATTCGGGGTTAACCAGAATCAACCCTAAAACGATACAAATTTTATCGAAATGGGTCAAAGAATGTCTCAAGGTTACGAGCGCTCAGGAACCTACTTGCATCTGTCAAATGGGTATCGAAAAATTATTTTATATTTTTCAACCCATAATTCCACTTCTTTTAAATTGTTTTCTTTCGGGGCTTTCATAATTGGGACTAAAATGACAAAGAGTTTATAAAAAGGGGTCCAAGACCTACACATCTTTGCTCGCAATCAATATTATGTGTAGAACTCTCAAACTGATAACCAAATACGATTTCATATTTGCAAATGAAGAATTTTGTTTTTCAAAAATCACCTTCATTTGGGGTTAACCAAAATCAACCCTAAAACGATATGAATTAATTGAAATGGGCAAAAGAATGCCTCAACGTTACGGGCGCTCGAGAACGCACTTGCATCTCTTAAATGGGTATCAAAAAATTATTTAATATTTTTAAACCCATAATTCCACATGTTCCAATTAGCCTTCATTCGGGGCTGGTCAAACTTGGGCCTAGAATTACGCGAATTTGAGAAAAAGGGGCCCAAGAACTACACGTCTTCACTTGCAATTAGGACCATGTGTACAGTTCTCAAATGGGTATCCAAATATAATTTCATATTTTCAAATGAAGAATTTATCTTTTCAAATATCACCTTCATTCGGGGTTAACTAGAATCGACCCTAAAACAATACGAATTTGATCGAAATGGGAAATTGAATGCCTCATAGTTACGAGCACTCGAGAACCCACTTGCATCTCTCAAATGGGTATCAAAAAATTATTTTGTATTTTTAAACCCATAATTCCATTTCTTCCAAATAGCCTTCATTCGGGGTTGGTCAAACTTGGGCCTAGAATGACCCGAAGTTGAGAAAAAGGGGTCCAAGCCCTACACGTCTTTGCTCGTAATCAAGACCACGTGTACAACTCTCAAATGGGTATCCAAATATGATTTCATTTTTTAAAATGAAGACAAATTCTTTTCAAATATCACCTTCATTCAGGGTTAACCAGAACCGACCCTAAAACAATATGAATTTGATTGAAATTGGCAAATGAATGCTTCAGAGTTACGAGCACTCGGGAACCCACTTGCATCTTTCAAATGGGTATAAAAAAAATATTTTGCATTTTTAAACTCATTATTCCACTTCTTCTAATGAGCCTTCGTTCGAGGCTAGTCAAACTTGGGCCTAAAATGACTCGAAGTTGAGAAAAAGGGGCCCAAGCCCTACACGTCTTCGCTCACAATCAAGACCACGTGTACAACTCTCAAATGGGTATCCAAATATGATTTCATTTTTGCAAATGAAGAATTTTTATTTTCAAAAATTACTTTCATTCGGGGTTAATCAGAATCAACTCTAAAACGATACGAATTTGATTGAGATGGGCCAAAGAATGCCTCAATGTTATGAGCGCTTGGGAACCCAGATGAATGTCTCAAATGGGTATCAAAAAATTATTTTGTATTTTTAAAACCATAATTCCACTTCTTCCAAATAGCCTTTATTCAGGGCTGGTCAAACTTGGGCCTGGAATGACCTGAAGTTGAGAAAAAGGGGCCCAAGAACTACATGTATTCGCTTGCAATCGGGACAACGTGTATAACTCTCAAATGAGTATCCAAATATGATTTCATATTTGAAAATGAAGAATTTTTCTTTTCAAAAATATTCTTCATTCGGGGTTAAACAAAATCAACCCTAAAATGATACGAATTTTATTGAAATGGGACAAAGAATGCCTCAACATTGCGAGAGCTCGAGAACCGACTTATATCTTTCAAATGGGTATCAAAAATTTATTTTATATTTTTAAACATATAATTCCACTTGTTTAGAATAGCCTTCATTCGAGGCTGGTAAAACTTGGGCCAAGAATGACTCAAAGTTGTGAAAAAAGGGCCTAAGCATTACATGTCTTTTCCCTCAATCGTGACCACGTGTACAACATTCAAATGGTTATCCAAATATGATTTAGTCATTGGAAATGAAGAATTTTTCTTTTCAAAAATCACCTTCATTCAGGGTTAACCAGAATCAACCCTAAAACGACAGGAATTTGATCGAAATGGGACAAAGAATGCCTCTACATTACGAGCGATCGGGAACCCACTTGCTTCTCTCAAATGGGTATCAAAAAATTATTTTTTATTTTTAAACCCATAATTCCACTTTTTCTAAACAACCTTCATTCGAGGCTGGCCAAACTAGAGCCTAGAATGACCTGAAGTTGAGAAAAAAGGGGCCCAAGAACTACACGTCTTCACTCACAGTCAAAACCACATGTACAACTCTCAAATGAGTATCCGAATATGATTACATATTTGCAAATGAAGAATTTTTCTTTTCAAAAATCACCCTCATTCGAAGTTAACCAGAATCAACCCTAAAACGATACGAATTTGATCGAAATGGGCCAAAGAATGCCTACACTTTACGAGATCTCGGGAACCCACCTATATCTCTCAAATGGGTATCAAAAAATTATTATATATTTTTAAACCCATAATTCCACTTCTTCCATATAGGCTTCATTCGAGGCTAGTCAAACTTGGGCCTAGAATGACCCGAAGTTGAGAAAAAGTGGCCCAAGAACTAACGTCTTCTCCCGTAATCAAGACCACGTGTACAACTCTCAAATGGGTGTCCAAATATGATTTCATCTTTGGAAATGAAGAATTTGTCTTTTCAAAAATCACCTTCATTTCTGGTTAACCAGAATCAACCCTAAAACGATAGGAATTTGATCGAAATGGGCCAAAAATGTCTCAACGTTATGATCGCTCGAGAACCCACTTGCATCTATCAAATGGGTATAATTGTTTTTTATTTTTTAATATTATTAAACCCATATTACACTTCTTCTATATAGCCTTCATTCGGGGCTGGTCAAACTTGGGCCTAGAATGACCTGAAGTTGAGAAAAAAGGTCGCAAGAACTACACATCTTTGCTCGCAATCATGACCACATGTAAAACTCTCAAATGGGTATTCAAATATGATTTCATATTTGCAAATGAAGAATTTTTCTTTTCAAAAATCATCTTCATTCGGAGTTAACCAGAATCAACTATAAAACGATAGGAATTTGATCGAAATGGGCCAAAGAATGCCTCAACATTGCAAGAGATCGGAAACCCACATACATCTCTCAAATGGGTAATAAAAAATTAGTTTATATCTTTAAACCCATAATTCCAGTTCTTCTAAATAACCTTCATTCGAGGCTGGTCAAACTTGGACCTAAAATGACCTGAAGTTGAGAAAAGGGGACCCAAGAACTACACGTTTTTGCTCGCAGTTAGGACCAAGTTTACAACTCTCAAATGGTTATCTAGATATGATTTCATATTTTCAAGTGAAAAAATTTTCTTTTCAAAAATCACCTTCATTCGGGGTTAACCAAAATCAACCCTAAAACAATACGAATTTGATTGAAATGGGCCAAAGAATGCCTCAACGTTACGAGCGCTCGAGAACCCACTTGCATCTCTCGTATGGGTATAGAATGACCCGAAGTTGAGAAAAAGGGCCCAAGAACAACACGTCTTTTCTTGCAATCAAGACCACGTGTACAACTCTCAAACAGGTATCCAAATATGATTTCATATTTTCAAATGAAGAATTTTGTTTTTCAAAAATCACCTCCATTTGGAGTTAACCAAAATCAACCCTAAAACGATATGAATTTGATGGAAATGGGAAAAACAATGCCTCAACGTTGCCAAAGCTCGACAACCCACTTCCATATCTCAAATGGGTATCAAAAAACTATTCTGTATTTTTAAACCCATATTTCCACTTCTTCCAAATAGTCTTCATTCAAGGCTGGTCAAACTTGCGCCTAGAATGACCAGAAGTTGAGAAAAAGGGCCCAAGAAGTACATGTTTTCTATCGTAATCGGGACCGCTTGTAAAAATCTCAAATAGGTATCCAAATATGATTTCATCTTTGGAAATGAAGAATATGTCTTTTCAAAAATCACATTCATTCGGGGTTAACCATAATCAACCCTAAAACAATCTAAATTTGATCGAAATGTGAAAAAGAATCCCTCAATGTTATGAGCACTTGGGAGACCACTTGCATCTCTCAAATGGGTATCAAAAAATTATTTTGTATTTTTAAACCCATAATTCCACTTCTTCCATGTCTTCACTCGCTATCAATACCACGTGTACAACTCTCAAATGGGTATCCAAATATGATTTCATATTTGGAAATGAAGAATTTTGTTTTTCAAAAATCACCTTCATTCGGGGTTAACTAGAATGAACCCTAAAATGATACGAATTTGATCGACACGGGTAAATGAATGCCTCAACGTTGTGAGATCTCGGGAACCCAATTGCATCTCTCAAATGGGTATCAAAAAAATATTTTTTATTTTTAAATGCATAATTCCACTTCTTCCATATCGCCTTCATTCGAGGCGTGTCAAACATGGGAGTAGAAACACCCGATGTTGAGAAAAAAGGGACCAAGAACTACATGTCTTCTCCCGCGATTGGGACCAATTGTACAATTCTCAAACGAGTATGCAAATATAATTTCATCTTTGGAAATGAAAAATTCATCGTTTCAAAAATCACCTTCATTCGGGGTTAACCAGAATCAACCCTAAAGCAATACGAATTTAGTCAAAATGGGAAAACAAATGCCTCAACGTTACGAGCGATCAGGAAAACAATTGCATATCTCAAATGTGTATCCAAAAATTATTTTGTATTTTTAAACCCATAATTCCTCTTCTTCCAAATAGTCTACATTCGGGGCTGGTCAAACTTGGGCCTAGAATGACCCAAAGTTTAGAAAAAGGAGCCCAAGAACTACACATCTTCGCTCACAATCAATACCACATGTACAACTCTCAAATGGGTATACTAATATGATTTCATATTTGCAAATGAAGAATTTTTCTTTTCTAAAATCACTTTCATTCGAGGTTAAACAGAATCAACCCTAAAACGATACGAAATTGATCGAAAGGGGAAAAAGAATTCCTCAGCGTTACGAGCGGTTGGAAACCCACTTGCATCTCTCAAATGGGTATGAAAAAATTATTTTGTATTTTAAAACTCATAATTCCACTTCTTCCAAATAGCCTTCGTTCGAGGCTAGTCAAAATTGGGCTTAGAAGACACGAAGTTGAGAAAAAGGGCCCCAAGAACTACATGTCTTCTCCTGCAATCGAGACCTTCATTCGGGGTTAACCAGAATCAACCCTAAAACGATACGAATTTTATTGAAATGGGCAAAAGAATGCCTACCGTTATGAGCGCTCGAGAACCCACTTGTATCTCTCAAATTGGTATCAAAAAATTATTTTGTATTTTTAAACCCATAATTCCAGTTCTTCTAAATAGCCCTCATTCGGGGCTGGTCAAACTTGGGCCTAGAATACCTCAAAGTTTAGAAAAAGGGGCTAAAGAACTACACATTTTCACTTGTAATCAAGACCACGTGTACAACTCTCAAATGGGTAACAAATATGATTTCATATTTGCAAATGAAGAATTTTTCCTTTCAAAAATCACCTTCATTCGGGGTTAACCAGAATCAACCCTAAAACGATATGAATTTGATCAAAATGGGAAAAAGAATGTCTCAACGTTACGAGCACCCAAGAACCCACTTGCATCTTTCAAATGGGTATCAAAAATTATTTTGCATTTTTAAAGTCATTATTCCACTACTTCCAAATAACCTTCATTTGAGGCTAGTCAAACTTGGGCCTAGAATGACCCGAATTTGCATTTTTTAATTCATTATTCCACTTCTTCCAAATAGCCTTCATTCGAGGCTGGTCAAACTTGGGCCTAGAATGACCCGAAGTAGAGAAAAAGGGGCCCAAGAAATTCATGTCTTCTCCTGCAATCGGAACCACGTGTACAACTCTCAAATGGGTATCCAAATATGATTTCATATTTGGAAATGAAGAATGTCTTTTCAAAAATCACCTTCATTCAGGGTTAACCAAAATCAACCCTAAAACGATATGAATTTGATTGAAATGGGAAAAAAAATGCCTCCACGTTACGAGCTCTCAGGAACCCACTTGCATCTGTCAAATGGGTATCAAAAAATTGTTTTATATTTTTTAATCCATAATTCCAATATTTCTATATTGCCTTTATTCGGGGCTGGTCAAACTTGGGCCAAGAATTACCCGAAGTTGAGAAAAGGGGCCCAAGAAATACACGTCTTCGCTCACAAACAAGACCACGTGTACAAATCTCAAATGGGTATCCAAATATGATTCATTATTTGCAAATGAAAAACTTTTCTTTTCAAAAAGCACCTTCATTCGGGGTTAACCAGAATTAACTCTAAAATGATACGAATTTGATCAAAATGGGCAAATGAATTCCTCAACGTTGCGAGAGCTCAGGAACCCACTTATATCTCTCAAATGGGTATCAAAAAATTATTTTATATTTTTAAACCCATAATTCCAATTATTCCAAATAGCCTACGTTCGATCCTAGTCAAACTTGGGCCTAAAATAACCCAAAGTTGATAAAAAGGGGCTCAAGAACTACACATCTTCGTCGTAAATAGGACCGTGTGGACAAATCTCAAATGGTTATTGAAATATGATTTCATATTTGTAAATGAATAATTTTTCTTTTCAAAAATCACCTTCATTCACGATTTACCAGAATGGCTCAACGTTACGAGTGCTTGGGAACCCACTTGCATCTCTCAAATAAGTATCAAAAAATTATTTTATATTTTTAAACCCATAATTCCACTTTTTCTAGATAGCCTTCATTCGAGGCTAGTCAAACTTGGGCCTAGAATGACCCGAAGTTGAGAAAAAGGGCCCCAAGAACTACACATCTTTGCTCGCAATTACGACCACGTGTACAACTCTCAAATGCATATCCAAATATGATTTCATATTTACAAATGAAGAATTTTTCTTTTAAAAAATAACCTTCATTCGGGGTTAACCAGAATCAACCCTAAAACGCTACGAATTTGACGGAAATGGGAAAAAGAATGCTTCAACATTGCGAGAGCTCGAGAACCCACTTGCATCTTCAAATGAGTATCAAAAAATTATTTTTTGTTTTTAAACACATAATTCCACTTCTTCCAAATAGCCTTCATTTGAGGCTGGTCAAACTTGGGTGTAGAATGACCTGAAGTTGAGAAAATGGGGCCCAAGAACTACACGTCTTCTCCCGCAATCGGGACCACTTGTATAATTCTCAAATGGGTATCCAAATATGATTTCATCTTTGGAAATGAAGAATTTGTCTTTTCAAAAATCACCATCATTCGAAGTTAACCATAATCAACCCTAAAACAACATGAATTTGATCGAAATTTGACAAAGAATGCCTCAACGTTACAAGCGCTTGGGAACCCACTTCCATCTCTCAAATGGGTATCCAAAATTTATTTTGTATTTTTAAACCCATAAATCCACTTCTTCCAAATAGCTTAGATTCGAGGCTGGTCAAACTTGGGCCTAGAATGACCCTAAGTTGAGAAAAAGGTACCCAACAAGTACACGTCTTCACTTGAAAGTAAGACCATGTGTACAACTCTCAAATTGGTATCCAAATATTATTTCATATTTGCAAAGGAAGAATTTTTCTTTTCAAAAATCAACTTCATTCTGAGTTAACCAGAATCAACCCTAAAACGATACGAATTTGATTGAAATAGGCGAAATAATGCCTCAACGTTGCGATAGCTCGAGAACCCACCTATATTTTTCAAATGGGTATCAAAACATTATTTTATATTTTTAAACCCATAATTCCACTTCTTTCAAATCGTCTTCATTCAAGGTTGGTCAAACTTGGGCCTAGAATGACCTGAAGTTCCTAAAAAAGGGCCCAAGAACTACACGTCTTCTCCTACAATCGGGACTACGTGTACAACTGTCAAATGGGTATCCAAATATGATTTCATCTTTGTAAATGAAGAATTTATCTTTTTAAAAATCACCTTCATTTAGGGTTAACTAGAATCAACCCTAAAACGATACGAATTTGATCGAAATGGGCTAAAGAATGCCTCAACATTACGAGCACTCGAGAACCCACTTGCATCTCTCAAATAGGTATCAAAAAATTATTTTATATTTTTAAACCCATAATTCCACTTTTTCTAAATAGCCTTCATTCGGGGCTGGTCAAAATTGGGCCTAGAATGACGCGAAGTTGAGAAAAAGGGGCCCAAGAACTACACGTCTTCGCTTGCAATTAGGACCATGTGTACAGCTCTCAAATGGGTGTCCAAATATAATTTCATATTTGCAAATGAAGAATTTCTCTTTTCTAATACCACCTTCATTCAGGGTTAACCAGAATCGACCCTAAAACAATATGAATTTGATCGAAATGGGAAATGAATGCCTCAGAGTTATGAGCACTCGAGAACCCACTTGCATCTCTCAAATGGGTATCAAAAAATTATTTTGTATTTTTAAACCCATAATTTCACTTCTTCCAAATAGCCTTCATTCGGGGATGGTCAAACTTGGGCCTAGAATGACCCGAAGTTGAGAAAAAGGGGTCCAAGCCCTACACGTCTTCGCTCGCAATCAAGACCACGTGTACAACTCTCAAATGGGTATTCAAGTATGATTTCATTTTTTCAAATGAAGACAAATTATTTTCAAATATCACCTTCATTCAGGGTTAACCATAATCGACCCTAAAACAATACGAATTTGATCGAAATTGGCAAATGAATGCCTCAGAGTTACGAGCACTCGGAAACCCACTTGCATCTTTCAAATGGGTATAAAAAATCACCTTCATTCCAGGTTAACCAGAATCAACCCTAAAACGATACGAATTTGATCAAATGGGTCAAAGAATGTCTCAACGTTACAAGAGCCTGAGAACCCAATTGCATCTGTCAAATGGGTATCAAAAAAATGTTTTATATTTTTAAACCCATAATTCCACTTCTTCCAAATAACCTTCATTCTGGGCTGGTCAAACTTGGGCCTAGAATGACACGAAGTTGAGAAAAAGAAGCCAAAAAACTACATGTCTTCGCTCATAATTAGGACCACGTGTACAACTCTCAAATAGGTATCCTAATATGATTTCATATTTGCAAATGAAGAATTTTTCTTTTCAAAAATCACCTTCATTCATGGTTAACCAGAATCAACCCTAAAACGATACGAATTTGATTGAAATGGGTCAAAGAATGAGTCAAGGTTATGAGTGCTCGGGAACCTACTTGCATCTGTCAAATGGGGATCAAAAAATTATTTTATATTTTTCAACCCATAATTCCACTTCTTCCAAATTGTCTTCTTTCGGGGCTTTCATAATTGGGACTATAATGACAAAGAGTTTATAAAAAGGGGCCCAAGAAATACACGTCTTTGCTCGTAATCAAGACCATGTGTACAACTCTCAAATTGGTAACCAAATATGAAAACATATTTGCAAATGAAGAATTTTGTTTTTCAAAAATCACCTTCATTTGGGGTTAACCAGAATCAACCCTAAAACAATACGAATTTGATCGAAATGGGCAAAAGAATGCCTCAACGTTACGAGTGCTCAAGAACGCACTTGCATCTGTCAAATTCATATCAAAAAATTATTTTATATTTTTAAACCCATAATTCCACATCTTCCAATTAGCCTTCATTTGGGGCTGGTCAAACTTGGGCCTAGAATGACACAAAGTTGAGAAAAAGGGGCGCAAGAACTACACGTCTTCGCTTGCAATTAGGACCATGTTTACAACTCTCAAATGGGTATCCAAATATAATTTAATATTTGCAAATGAATAATTTTTCTTTTCAAATATCACCTTCATTCGGGGTTAACTAGAATCGACCCTAAAACGATAGGAATTTGATCGAAATGGGCAAATGAATGCCTCAGCATTACGAGCAATCGGGCAGCCACTTGCATCTCTCAAATGGGTATCAAAAAATTATTTTGTATTTTTAAACCCATAATTTTACTTCTTCCAAATAGCCTTCATTCAGGAGTGGTCAAACTTGGGCCTAAAATGACCCGAATTTGAGAAAAAGGGGCCCAAGACCTACACGTCTTCGCTCGCAATCAAGACCACATGTACAACTCTCAAATGGGTATCCAAATATGATTTCATTTTTGCAAATGAATAATTTTTCGTTTCAAAAATTACTTTCATTCGGGGTTAATCAGAATCAACTCTAAAACGATACAAATTTGATCAAAATGGACCAAAGAATGCCTCAATGTTACGAGCACTTGGGAACCCAGATGTATCTCTCAAATGGGTATCAAAAAATTATTTTTTATTTTTAAAACCAGAATTCCACTTCTTCCAAATAGCCTTCATTCGGGGCTAGTGAAACTTGGGACTGAAATGACCTGAAGTTGAGAAAAAGGGGCCCAATAACTACATGTCTTCACTTGCAATCAAGACCACATGTACAATTCTCAAATGGGTATCCAAATATGATTTCATATTTGAAAATGAAGAATTTTTCTTTTCAAAAATCACCTTCATTCGGGGTTCACCAGAATCAACCCTAAAACGATACGAATTTTATCGAAATGGGTCAAATAATGTTTCAAGGTTACGAGCGCTCGGGAACCTACTTGCATCTGTCAAATGGGTATTGAAAAATTATTTTATATTTTTCAACCCATAATTCCACTTATTTTAAATTGTTTTCTTTCGGGGCTTTCATAATTGGGACTAAAATGACAAAGAGTTTATAAAAAGGGGTCCAAGAACTACATGTCTTTGCTCACAATCAAGATTATGTGTACAAATCTCAAATTGGTAACCAAATATGATTTCATATTTGCAAATGAAGAATTGTGTTTTTCAAAAATCACCTTCATTTGGGGTTAACCAAAATCAACCCTAAAACGATATGAATATAATTGAAATGGGCAAAAGAATGCCTCAACATTGCGAGCTCTCGGGAACGCACTTGAACTCTCAAATGGGTATCAAAAAATTATTTTATATTTTTAAACCCATAATTCCCCGTCTTCCAATAAGCCTTCATTCGGGGTTGGTCAAACTTGGGCCTAGAATGACGCGAAGTTGAGAAAAAGGGGCCCAAGAACTACACGTATTCACTTGCAATTAGGACCACGTGTACAACTCTCAAATGGGTATCCAAATATAATTTCATATTTTCAAATGAAGAATTTCTCTTTTCAAATATCACCTTCATTCGAGGTTAACCAGAATCGACCCTAAAACAATACGAATTTGATCGAAATGGGCAAATGAATGCCTCAGAGTTACGAGCACTCGAGAACCCACTTGCATCTCTCAAATGGGTATCAAAAAATTATTTTGTATTTTTAAACCCATAATTCCATTTCTTCCAAATAGCCTTCATTCGGGGCTGGTCAAACTTGGGCCTAGAAAGACCCGAAGTTGAGAAAAAGGGGTCCAAGCCCTACACGTCTTTTCTCGCAATCAAGACCACGTGTACAACTCTCAAATGGGTATCCAAATATGATTTCATTTTTTCAAATGAAGACAAATTCTTTTCAAATATCACCTTCATTCAGGGTTAACTAGAATCGACCCTAAAACAATACGAATTTGGCCGAAATGGGAAAATGAATGCCTTAGAGTTACGAGCACTCGGGAACCCACTTGCATCTTTCAAATGTGTATAAAAAATTATTTTGCATTTTTAAACTCATTATTCCACTTCTTCTAATGAGCCTTCATTCGAGGCTGGCCAAACTAGGGCCTAGAATGATTTCATTTTTGCAAATGAAGAATTTTTCTTTTCAAAAATTACTTTCATTCGTGGTCAATCAGAATCAACTCTAAACCTATACGAATTTGATTGAAATGGGCCAAAGAATTCCTTAATGTTATGAGCGCTCGAGGACCCAGATGTATCTCTCAAATGGGTATCAAAAAATTATTTTGTATTTTTAAAACCATAATTCCACTTCTTCCAAATAGCCTTTATTCGGGGCTGTTCAAACTTGGGCTTGGAATGACCTGAAGTTCAGAAAAAGGGGCCCAAGAACTACATGTCTTCACTTGCAATCGGGACAATGTGTATAACTCTCAAATGGGTATCCAAATATGATTTCATATTTGAAAATGAAGAATTTTTCTTTTCAAAAATCTTCTTCATTCGGGGTTAAACAAAATCAACCCTAAAATGATACGAATTTTATTGAAATGGGACAAATAATGCCTCAACATTGCGAGAGCTCAGGAACCGACTTATATCTCTCAAATGGGTATCAAAAATTTATTTTATATTTTTAAACATATAATTCCACTTCTTCAGAATAGCCTTCATTCGAGGCTGGTAAAACTTGGGCCAAGAATAACCCAAAGTTGTGAAAAAAGGGCCTAGGAATTACACGTCTTCTCACGCAATCAGGACCACATGTACAACTTTCAAATGGGTATCCAAATATGATTTAGTCATTGGAAATGAAGAATTTTTCTTTTCAAAAATCACCTTCATTCGTGGTTAACCAGAATCAACCCTAAAACGACAGGAATTTCATCGCAATGGGACAAAGAATGCCTCTAAATTGCGAGTGCTCGAGAACCCACTTGCTTCTCTCAAATGCGTATCAAAAAATTGTTTTGTATTTTTAAACCCATAATTCCACTTTTTCTAAACAACCTTCATTCGAGGCTGGCCAAACTAGGGCCTATAATGACCTGAAGTTGATAAAAAAGGGGCCCAAGAACTACACGTCTTCGCTCACAGACAAAACCAAATGTACAACTCTCAAATGAGTATCCGAATATGATTTCATATTTGCAAATGAAGAATTTTTCTTTTCAAAAATCACCCTCATTCGGAGTTAACCAGAATCAAACCTAAAAAGATACGAATTTGATCGAAATGGGCCAAAGAATGCCTACACTTTACGAGAACTCGGGAACCCACCTATATCTCTCAAATGGGTATCAAAAAATTATTATATATTTTTAAACCCATAATTCCACTTCTTCCATATAGGCTTCATTCGAGGCTAGTCAAACTTGGGCCTAGAATGAACCGAAGTTGAGAAAAAGTGGCCCAAGAACTAACGTCTTCTCCCGTAATCAAGACCATGTGTACAACTCTCAAATGGGTGTCCAAATATGATTTCATCTTTGGAAATGAAGAATTTGTCTTTTCAAAAATCACCTTCATTTCGGGTTAACCAGAATCAACCCTAAAATGATACGAACTTGATCAAAATGGGCCAAAAATGTCTCAATGTTATGATCGCTCGAGAACCCACTTGCATCTCTCAAATGGGTATAATTGTTTTTTATTTTTTAATATTATTAAACCCATATTACACTTCTTCTATATAGCCTTCATTCGGGGCTGGTAAAACTTGGGCCTAGAATGACCCGAAGTTGAGAAAAAAGGTCGCAAGAACTACACATCTTTGCTCACAATCATGACAAGGTGTACAACTCTCAAATGGGTATCCAAATATGATTTCATATTTACAAATGAAGAATTTTTCTTTTCAAAAATCACCTTCATTCGGAGTTAACCATAATCAACTATAAAACGATAGGAATTTGATCGAAATGGGCCAAAGAATGCCTCAACGTTGCAAGAGATCGGAAACCCACATACATCTCTCAAATGGGTAATAAAAAATTAGTTTATATTTTTAAACCCATAATTCCAGTTCTTCTAAATAGCCTTCATTTGGGGGTTGTCAAACTTGGGCCTAAAATGACTTGAAGTTGAGAAAAAGGGACCCAAGAACTACACATTTTCGCTCGCATTTAGCACCAAGTTTACATCTCTCAAATGGTTATCTAAGTATGATTTCATATTTTCAAATGAAAAATTTTGCTTTTCAAAAATCACCTTCATTCGGGGTTAACCAGAATCAACCCTAAAACATTACAAATTTGATCGAAATGGGCCAAAGAATGCCTCAACATTACGAGCGCTCGAGAACCCACTTGCATCTCTCATATGGGTATCAAAAAATTATTTTATATTTTTAAACTCGTAATTCCACTTCTTCTAAATAGCCTTCATTCAGTGCTAGTCAAACTTGGGCCTAGAATGACCTGATGTTGAGAAAATAGGGCCCAACAACTACACGTATTTGCTCACAATTAGGACCATGTGTACAACTCTCAAATGGGTATCCAAATATGATTTCATAATTGTAAATGAAGAATTTTGCTTTTCAAAAATCACCTTCATTCCAGAATGAAATCTAAAACGATACAAATTTGATCGAAATGGGAAAAAGAATCCCTCAACGTTACAAGCACTCGGGATCCCACTTGTATCTATCAAATGGGTATTAAAAAATTATTTTATATTTTAAAACCCATAATTCCACTTCCTCCAAATAACCTTCATTCGGGTTGGTCAAACTTGTGCCTAGAATGACCCGAACTTGAGAAAAAGGGGCCCAAGAACTACACATATTTGCTCGCAATTAGGACCATGTGTACAAATCTCAAATGGGTATCCAAACATTATTTTATATTTTCAAATGAAGAATTTTTCTTTTAAAAAATCAACTCAATTCGGGGTTAACCAGAATCGACCCTAAAATGATATAAATTTGATCGAAATGGGCTAAAGAATGCCTCAACGTTACAAGCACTCAAGAACCCACTTGCATCTCTCAAATAGGTATCAAAAAATTATTTTATATTTTTAAACCCATAATTCCACTTTTTCTAAATAGCCTTCATTTGGGGCTAATCAAACTTGGGCCTAGAATGACCCGAAGTTGAGAAAAAGGGCCCAACAAATACACGTCTTTTCTCGCAATCAAGACCACGTGTACAACTCTCAAACAGGTATCCAAATATGATTTCATATTTTCAAATGAAGAATTTTGTTTTTCAAAAATCACCTCCATTCGGAGTTAACCAGAATCAACCCTAAAACGATACGAATTTGATTGAAATGGGAAAAACAATGTCTCAACGTTGTCAAAGCTCGACAACCCACTTCCATCTCTCAAATGGGTATCAAATAACTATTCTGTATTTTTTAACCCATAATTCCACTTCTTCCAAATAGTCTTCATTCGAGGCTGGTCAAACTTGCGCCTAGAATGACCGGAAGTTGAGAAAAAAGGACCCAAGAAGTACATGTTTTCTCCCGTAATTGGGACCACTTGTACAACTCTCAAATAGGTATCCAAATAGGATTTTAGCTTTGGAAATGAAGAATATGTCTTTTCAAAAATCACATTCATTCGAGGTTAACCATAATCAACCCTAAAACAATACGAATTTGATCGAAATGTGAAAAAGAATCCCTCAATGTTATGAGCGCTTGGGAAACCACTTGCATCTCTCAAATGGGTATCAAAAAATTATTTTGTATTTTTAAACCCATAATTCCACTTCTTCCAAATAACCTTCATTCAAGTTGGTCAAACTTGGGCCTAGAATGACCCGAAGTTGAGAAAAAGGGGCCCAATAACTACACGTCTTCTCCCGCTATCGGGACCAATTGTACAATTCTCAATCAGGTATGCAAACATGATTTCATCTTTGGAAACGAAAAAAATTGTCTTTTCAAAAATCACCTTCCTTCAGGGTTAACCAGAATCAACCCTAAAGCAATACGAATTTAGTCAAAATGGGAAAACAAGTGCCTCAACGTTACGAGCGATCAGGAAACCACTTGCATATCTCAAATGCGTATCAAAAAATTATTTTGTATTTTTAAACCCATAATTCCTCTTCTTCCAAATAGTCTACATTCGGGACTGGTCAAACTTGGGCCTAGAATGACCCAAAGTTTAGAAAAAGGAGCCCAAGAACTACACGTCTTCACTCGCTATCAATACTACGTGTACAACTCTCAAATGGGTATCCAAATATGATTTCATATTTGGAAATGAAGAATTTTGTTTTTCAAAAATCACCTTCATTTGGGGTTAACCAGAATGAACCCTAAAACGATACGAATTTGATTGACATGGGTAAATGAATGCCTCAACATTGTGAGATCTCGGGAACCCAGTTGCATCTGTCAAATGGGTATCAAAAAAATATTTTGTACTTTTAAATGCATAATTCCACTTCTTCCAAATCACCTTCATTCGGGACTGGTCAAACTTGGGTCTAGAATGACCCAAAGTTGAGAAAAAGGGGCCCAAGCCCTACACGTCTTCCCTCGCAATCAAGACCAGGTGTACAACTCTCAAATGGGTATCCAAATATGATTTCATTTTTGCAAATGAATAATTTTTCTTTTCAAAAATTAATTTCATTCAGGGTTTATCAGAATCAACTCTAAAACGATACAAATTTGATCGAAATGGGCCAAAGAATGTCTCAATGTTACGAGCGCTCGGGAACCCAGATGCATCTCTCAAATAGGTATAAAAAAATTATTTTGTATTTTTAAAACCATAATTCCACTTCTTCCAAATAGCCTTCATTCGAGGCTGGTCAAACTTGGGCCTGGAATGACTTGAAGTTGAAAAAAAGGGGCCCAAGAACTACATGTCTTCACTTGCAATTGGGACCACGTGTACAAAATCAACCCTAAAATGATACGAATTTGATTGAACTGGGCCAAAGAATGCATCAACATTGCGAGAGCTCGAGAACCCACTTATATCTCTCAAATGGGTATCAAAAATTTATTTTATATTTTTAAACACATAATTCCACTTCTTCAGAATAGCCTTCGTTCGAGGTTGGTAAAACTTGGGCCTAGAATGACCCGAAGTTGTGAAAGAAGCGCCTAAGAATTACACCTCTTCTCCCGCAATCGGGACCACGTGTACAACTCTCAAATGGGTATCCAAATATGATTTAGTCATTGGAAATGAAGAATTTGTTTTTTCAAAAATTACCTTCGTTTTATAGTTTATTTTGGTTAACAAGAATCAACTATAAAACGATAGGAATTTGATCGAAATGGGCCAAAGAATGCCTCAACGTTGCGAGATCTCGGGAACCCACATATATTTCTCAAATGGGTAGTACAAAAATAGTTTATATTTTTAAACCCATAATTTCACTTCTTCTAAATAGCCTTCATTTGGGGTTGGTCAAACTTGGGCCTAAATTGACCTGAAGTTGAGAAAAACGGACCCAAGAACTACACATTTTCGCTCGCAGTTAGGACCAAGTTTACAACTCTCAAATGGTTATCTAAATATGGTTCAATATTTGAAAATGAAAAAATTTTCTTTTCAAAAATCACCTTCATTCGGGGTTAACCAGAATCAACCCTAAAACAATACGAATTTGATCGAAATGGGCCAAAGAATGCCTCAACATTACGAGCGCTCAAGAACCCACTTGGATCTCTCAAATGGGTATCAAAACATTATTTTATATTTTTAAACCCGTAATTTCACTTCTTCTAAATAGCCTTCATTCAGTGCTGGTCAAACTTGGCCCTAGAATGTCCTGAAGTTGAGAAAACCGGGCACAACAACTACACATCTTCACTCGCAATTAGGACCATGTGTACAACTCTCAAATGGGTATCGAAATATGATTTCATAAATGTAAATGAAGAATTTTTCTTTCCAAAAATCACCTTCAATCCAAATCAAACCTAAAACGATACGAATTTGATCGAAATGGGAAAAATAATGACTCAACGTTACAAGAGCTCGGGAACCCACTTGTATCTCTCAAATGGGTATTAAAAAATTATTTTATATTTTTAAACCCATAATTCCACTTCCTCCAGATATCCTTCATTCGGGGCTGGTCAAACTTGTGCCTAAAATGACCCGAAGTTTAGAAAAAGGGGCCCAAGAACTACACATATTTGCTCGCAATTAGGATCATGTGTACAACTCTCAAATGGGTATCCAAATATGATTTCATATTTGCAAATGAAGAATTTTTCTTTTCAAAAATCAACTCCATTTAGGTTTAACCAGAATCGACCCTAAAACGATACAAATTTGATCGAAATGGGCTAAAGAATGCGTCAACGTTACAAGCGCTCGGGAACCCACTTGCATCTCTCAAATAGGTATCAATTTTTTTTTTCTATTTTTAAACCCATAATTCCATTTTTTCTAAATAGCCTTCATTCGGGGATGATCAAACTTGGGTCTAGAATGACCCGAAGTTGAGAAAAAGGGCCCAAGAACTACACGTCTTTTCTCACAATCAAGACCACGTGTACAACTCTCAAACAGGTATCCAATTATGATTTTATATTTTCAAATGAAGAATTTTGTTTTTCAAAAATCACCTTCATTCGGAGTTAACTAGAATCAACCCTAAAATGATACGAATTTGATCGAAATGGGAAAAACAATGCCTCAACGTTGCCAAAGCTCGACAACCCACTTCCATCTCTCAAATGGGTATTAAAAAACTATTCTGTATTTTTAATCCCATAATTCCACTTCTTCCAAATAGTCTTCGTTCAAGGCGGGTCAAACTTGGGCCTAGAATGACCGAAAGTTGAGAAAAAGGGGCCCAAGAAGTACATGTTTTCTCCCGTAATAGGGACCACCTGTACAACTCTCAATTAGGTATCCAAATAGGATTTCATCTTTGGAAATAAATAATTTCTCTTTTCGAATATCACCTTCATTCGTGGTTAACCATAATCGACCCTAAAACAATACGAATTTGATCGAAATAGGCAAATGAAAGCCTCAGAGTTACAAGCACTCGGGAACCCACTTGCATCTTTCAAATGGGTATCAAAAATTACTTTTCATTTTTAAACTCATTATTCCACTTCTTCGAAATAGCCTTCGTTCGAGGCTGGTCAAACTTGGGCCTAGAATGACCCGAGGTTGAGAGAAAAGGGGCCTAAGAACTACACGTCTTTTCCCACAATTGGAAAAATGTGTACAACTCTCAAATGGGTATCCAAATATGATTTCATCTTTCAAAATGAAGAATCTGTCTTTTCAAAAATCACCTTCATTCGGGTTTAACTAGAATCAACCCTAAAATAATACGATTTTGATCGAAATGGGCAAAAGAATGACTCAACGTTACGATTGCTCGGTAACCCACTTGCATATCTCAAATGGATATCAAAACATTATTTTGTATTTTTAAACCCATAATGCCACATCTTCCAAATAGCCTTCATTTGGGGCTAGTCAAACTTGGGCCTCAAATGACCCGAAGTTGAGAAAAAGAGGCCCAAGAACTACACGTCTTCGCTCGCAATCAGGACCACATGTACAACTCTCATATGGGTATCCAAATATGATTTCATATTTGCAAATGAAGAATTTTGTTTTTCAAAAATAAACTTCATTCAGGGTTAACCAGAATTAACCCTAAAACGATACGAATTTGATCGAAATGGGCCAAAGAATGCCTCAATGTTACGAGCGCTCGAGAACCCACTTGGATCTCTCAAATGGGTATCAAAAAATTATTTAATATTTATAAACCCATAATTCCACTTTTTCTAAATTGGCTTCTTTTGGGGCTGGTCAAACTTGGGCCTAGAATGACCCGAAGTTGAGAAAAAGGGGCCCAATAACTACACGTCTTCGCTCGCAATCAAGACCACATGTAAAACTCTCAAATTGGTATCCATATGATTTCTTATTTGCGATTGAATAATTTTGATTTTCAAAAATCACCTTCATTTAGGGTTAGCCAGAATCAACCCTGAAACGATACAAATTTGATCAAAATAGGCCAAAGAATATCTCAACCTTGTGAGATCATTGGAACCAACCGATAACTATTAAATGGGTTTTAAAAAATTATATTATATTTTTAAACCCATAATTCCACTTCTTTCAAATAGCCTTCATTCGAGGCTGGTCAAACTTAGGCCCAAAATGATCCGAAGTTGAGAAAAAGGGGCCTAAGAACTACATGTATTCACTAACAATCAATACCACGTGTACAATTCTCAAATGGGTATCCAAATATGATTTCATATTTGCAAATAAGGAATTTTGATTTTGAAAAATCACCTTGATTCGGGGTTAACCAGAATTAACCCTAAAACAATACGAATATGATCGAAATGTGCCAAAGAATGCCTCAACCCACTTGCATCTCTCAAATGGGTATCAAAAAATTATTTTATATTTTTAAACCCATAATTCCATTCTTCTAAATAGCCTTCCTTCGACGCTGGTCAAACTTAGGTGTAAAATGACTCGAAGTTGAGAAAAAGGGGCCCAAGAACTACACGTCTTCGCTCGCAATTAGGACCACATGTATAACTCTCAAATGGGTATCCAAATATGATTTCATATTTGCAAATAAAAGTTTTGCTTTTCAAAAAAAACATTCATTCGGGGTTAACCAAAATCGATTCTAAAACGATACGAATTTGATCGAAATGGACAAACAAATGCCTTAATGCTATGAGCACTTGGCAACCCACTTTCATCTCTCAAATGGGTATCAAAAAATTATTTTGTATTTTTAAACCCATAATTCCACTAATTCCAAAAAGCCTTCATTCGTGGTTGGTCAAACTTGGGCCTAGAATGACCCGAAGTTGAGAACAATGTGCCCAGAGAATACATGTCTTCGCTCGCACTTGGGACCATGTGTAAAACTGTCAAATGGGTATCCAAATATGTTTTGTATTTTCAAATTAAGAATTTTTATTTTTAAAAATCACATTCATTCTGGGTTAACCAAAATCAATCCTAAAACGATACGCATTTGATCGAAATGGGCCAAAGAATGTCTCAACGTTACGAGGGCTCGAGAACCCACTCATGTCTCTCAAATGGGTATCAAAAACTTATTTTATATTTTTAATCCCATAATTCTACGTTTTCTAAATTGCCTTCATTTGGGGCTCGTCAATCCTGAGCCTAAAATAACCCGAAGTTGAGAAAAAGGGGCCCAAGAAGTACATGTCATCCCTCACAATCAAGACATCGTGTAAAACTCTCAAATGGGTATTCAAATATGATTTCCTATTTGCAAATGAAGAATTTTTCTTTTCAAAAATCACCTTCATTTGGGGTTGACCAGAATCAACCCTAAAATAATACGAATTTGATCAAAATGGGCCAAATCATGCCTCAACATTGTGAGAGCTCGGGAACGCACATGTATCTCTCAAATGGTTATCAAAAAATTATTTTATACTTTTAAACCCATAATTCCACTTCTTCGAAATAGCTTTCATTTGAGGCTGGTCAAACTTGGGCCTAGAATGACTCGAAGTTGAGAAAATAGGACCCAAGAACTACACGTCTTCTCCCGCAATCAAGACCATGTGTACAACTCTCAAATGGGTATCCAAATAGGAATTCATCTTTAGAAATGAAGATTTTGTCTTTTAAAAAGTAACCTTCATTCGGGGAGAACCAGAATCAACCCTAAAATGATACGAAATTGATCGAAACGGGTCAAAGAATGCCACAACGTTATGAGCGCTCATGAACCCACTTGCATCTATCACATGGCTATTCAAAAATGATTTTATATTTTTAAAACCATAATTCCACTTCTTCCAAATTTCCTTCATTCAGGGATGGTCAAACTTGGGCCTGGAATGACCTGAAGTTGAGAAAAAGGGACCCAAGAAGTACATGTCTTAGCCTGCAATCGGGACCATGTGTACAACTCTAAAACTTGTCCCTAGAATGACTTGAAGTTGAGAAAAAGAGGCCCAAGCCCTACATGTCTTCGCTCACAATCAAGACCATGTTTACAAATCTCAAATGGGTATCCTAATATGATTTCATATTTGCAAATGAAGAATTTTGTTTTTCAAAAATCACTTTCATTTGGGATTAAACAGAATCAACCCTAAAATGATATGAATTTTATTGAAGTGGGTCAAAGAATGCCTCAAGGTTACGAGCGCTCAGGAACCTACTTGCATCTGAAAAATAGGTATCGAAAGATTATTTTATATTTTTAAACCCATAATTCCACTTCTTCTAAATTGTTTTCTTTCGGGGCTTTCATAATTGGGACTAAAATGACAAAGAGTTTATAAAAAGGGGCCCAAGAACTACACGTCTTTGCTTGCAGTCAAAATTATGTGTACAAATCTCAAATTGGTAACCAAATATGATTTCATATTTGCAAATAAATAATTTTATTTTTCAAAAGTCACCTTCTTTTGGGGTTAACCAGAATCAACCCTAAAACGATATGAATTTGATCGAAATGGGCAAAATAATTTCACAACGTTGCGAGCACTCGGGAACGCACTTGCATCTCTCAAATGGGTATCAAAAAATTATTTTATATTTTTAAACCCATAATTTCACATCTTCCAATTATCCTTCATTCGCGGCTGGTCAAACTTGGGCCTAGAATTACATGAAGTTGAGAAAAAGGGGCCCAAGAACTGCACGTCTTCGCTTGCAATTAGGACCACGTGTACAACTCCCAAATGTGTATCCAAATATAATTTCATATTTGCAAATGATGAATTTCTCTTTTCAAATATCACCTTCATTCGGGGTTAACTAGAATTGACCCTAAAACAATATGAATTTGATCGAAATGGGCAAATGAATGCCTTAGAGTTATGAGCACTCGAGAACCCACTTGCATCTCTCAAATGGGTATCAAAAAATTATTCTGTATTTTTAAACTCATAATTCCACTTCTTCCAAATAGCCTTCATTCGGGGTTGGTCAAATTAGGGCCTAGAATGACCCGAAGTTGAGAAGAAGGGGTCCAATCCCTACACGTCTTCGCTCGCAATCAAGACCACGTGTACAACTCTCAAATGGGTATCCAAATATGATTTCATTTTTTCAAATGAAGACAAATTATTTTAAAATATCACCTTCATTCAGGGTTAACCAGAATCGACCCTAAAACAATACGAATTTGATCGAAATTGACAAATGAATGCCTCAGAGTTACGAGCACTCGGGAACCCACTTGCATCTTTCAAATGGGTATAAAAAATTATTTTTCATTTTTAAACTCATTATTCCACTTCTTCCAATGAGCCTTCATTCGAGGATAGTCAAACTTGGGCCTAAAATGACCCGAAGTTGAGAAAAAGGGGCCCAAGCCCTACACGTCTTCGCTCGCAATCAAGACCACATGTACAACTCTCAAATGGGTATCCAAATATGATTTCATTTTTGCAAATGAAGAATTTTTCTTTTCAAAAATTACTTTAATTTGGGGTTAATCAAAATCAACTCTAAAACGATATGAATTTGATCAAAATGGGCCAAAGAATGCCTCAATGTTATGAGCGCTCGGGAACCCAGATGCATCTCTCAAATGCGTATCAAAAAATTATTTTGTATTTTTAAAACCATAATTCCACTTCTTCCAAATAGTCTTTATTCAAGGCTGGTCAAAATTGGTCCTGGAATGACCTGAAGTTGAGAAAAAGGGGCCCAAGAACTACATGTCTTCGCTTTCAATCGAGACAATGTGTATAACTCTCAAATGAAGAATTTTTCTTTTCAAGAATCAGATTCATTCGGGGTTAACCATAATCAACCCTTAAACGATACGAATTTGATCGAAATGGGTCAAAGAATGCCTCAAGGTTACGAGTTCTCGGGAACCTGCTTGCATCTGTTAAATGGGTATCGAAAAATTAGCCTTCATACGGGGCTGGTTGATCTAGATTATTTTCGGCAGGAAATGAGAGCGGAGATATAATAAAGAAATGCACAGAGATATCGCGTATATCCAGTAATATAACAGAAATATATCATAGATGCAACCATAAACACATGGATACAGTAATACACGATTTCT
>JASDQU010101558.1:265042-317518 GCA_032191745.1 Picea mariana | reverse complement strand
TTGCAAGAACTACACATCTTTGCTCGCAATCACGACCACATGTACAACTCTCAAATGGGTATCCAAATATGAATTCATATTTGCAAATTAAGAATTTTTCTTTTAAAAAAAAACCTTCATTCAGGGTTAACCAAAATCAACTATAAAACGATAGGAATTTGATCGAAATGGGCCAAAGAATGCCTCAATGTTGCGAGAGCTCGGGAACCCACATATATTTATCAAATGGGTAGTAAAAAAATAGTTTATACTTTTAAACCCATAATTTCACTTCTAAATAGCCTTCATTCGGGGTTGGTCAAACTTGGGCCTAAATTGACCTAGAGTTGAGAAAAATGGACCCAAGAACTACATGTTTTCGCTCGCGGTTAGGACCAAGTTTACAACTCTCAAATGGTTATCTCAATATGGTTCGATATTTGAAAATGAAAAATTTTTCTTTTCAAAAATTACCTTCATTCGGGGTTAACCAGAATCAACCCTAAAACAATACGAATTTGATCGAAATGCGCCAAATAATGCCTCAACATTACGAGTGCTCGAGAACCCACTTGGATCTCTCAAATGGGTATCAAAACATTATTTTATATTTTTAAACCCGTAATTTCACTTCTTCTAAATAGCCTTCATTCAGTGCTGGTCAAACTTGGGCCTAGAATGTCCTGAAGTTGAGAAAACCGGGCCCAACAACTACACATATTCTCTCGCAATTAGGACCATGTGTAAAACTCTCAAATGGGTATTGAAATAAGATTTCATAAATGTAAATGAAGAATTTTTCTTTTCAAAAATCACCTTCAATCCAGATCAAACGTAAAACGATACGAATTTGATCGAAATGGGAAAAATAATGACTCAACGTTACAAGAGCTCAGGAACCCACTTGTATCTCTCAAATGGGTATAAAAAATTATTTTATATTTTTAAACCCATAATTCCTCTTCCTCCAAATAGCCTTCATTCGGGGTTGGTCAAAATTATGCCTAAAATGACCCGAAGTTGAGAAAAAGGGGCCCAAGAACTACACATATTTGCTCGCAATTAGGATCATGTGTAAAACTCTCAAATGGGTATCCAAATATGATTTCATATTTTCAAATGAAGAATTTTTCTTTTCAAAAATCAACTCCATTCGGGGTTAACCAAAATCGACCCTAAAATGATACAAATTTGATCGAAATGGGCTAAAGAATGCTTCAACGTTACAAGCGCTCGGGAACCCACTTGCATTTCTCAAATAGGTATCAAAAAATTATTTTCTATTTTTAAACCCACAATTCCATTTTTTCTAAATAGCCTTCATTCGGGGATGATCAAACTTGGTCCTAGAATGACCCGAAGTTGAGAAAAAGGGCCCAAGAACTACATGTATTTTCTCGCAATCTATACCACGTGTACAACTCTCAAATGGGTATCCAAATAGGATTTCATATTTTCAAATGAAGAATTTTGTTTTTCAAAAATCACCTTCATTCGGAGTTAACTAGAATCAACCCTAAAATGATACGAATTTGATCGAAATGGGAAAAAAAATGCCTCAACGTTGCCAGATCTCAACAACCCACTTCCATCTCTCAAATGGGTATCAAAAAACTATTCTTTATTTTTAAACCCATAATTCCACTTCTTTCAAATAGTCTTCGTTCAAGGCTGGTCAAACTTGGGCCTAGAATGACCAAAAGTTGAGAAAAGGGGCCCAAGAAGTACATGTTTTCTCTTGTAATAGGGACCACCTGTACAACTCTCAAATAGGTATCCAAATATGATTTAATCTTTGGAAATAAAGAATTTCTCTTTACAAATATCACCTTCATTCGTGGTTAACCAGAATCGACCCTAAAACAATATGAATTTGATTGAAATAGGCAAATGAATGCCTCAGAGTTACGAGCACTCGGGAACCCACTTGCATCTTTGAAATGGGTATCAAAAATTATTTTGCATTTTTAAACTCATTATTCTACTTCTTCGAAATAGCCTTCGTTCGAGGCTAGTCAAACTTGGGCCTAGAATAACCCGAGGTTGAGAAAAAAGGGGCCCAAGAACTACACGTCTTTTCCCACAATTGGGAAAATGTGTACAACTCTCAAATGGGTATCCAAATATGATTTCATCTTTCAAAATGAAGAATCTGTCTTTTCAAAAATCACCTTCATTCAGGTTTAACTAGAATCAACCCTAAAACAATACGATTTTGATCGAAATGGGCAAAAGAATGCCTCAATGTTACGAGCGCTCGAGAACCCGCTTGCATATCTCAAATGGATATCAAAACATTATTTTGTATTTTTAAACCCATAATGCCACATCTTCCAAATAGCCTTCATTTGGGGCTAGTCAAACTTGGGCCTCAAATGACCCGAAGTTGAGAAAAAGGGGCCCAAGAACTACACGTCTTCGCTCGCAATCAGGACCACATGTACAACTCTCAAATGAGTATCCAAATATGGTTTCATATTTTCAAATGAAGAATTTTGTTTTTCAAAAATCAACTTCATTCAGGGTTAACCAGAATTAACCCTAAAACGATACGAATTTGATCGAAATGGGCCAAAGAATGCCTCAATGTTACGAGCGCTCAAGAACCCACTTGGATCTCTCAAATGGGTATCAAAAAATTATTTTATATTTATAAACCCATAATTCCACTTTTTCTAAATTGGCTTCTTTCGGGGCTGGTCAAACTTGGGCCTAGAATGACCCGAAGTTGAGAAAAAGGGGCCCAATAACTACACGTCTTCGCTCGCAATCAAGACCACATGTACAACTCTCAAATGGGTATCCAAATATGATTTCTTATTTTCAAATGAAGAATTTTTCTTTTCAAAAATCACCTTCATTCAGGGTTAAATAGAATCAACCCTAAAACGATACGAATTTGATAAAAATAGGCGAAAGAATGCCTCAACCTTGCGAGATCTCCGGAACCAACCGATATCTTTTGAATGGGTTTTAAAAAATTATATTATATTTTTAAACCCATAATTCCACTTCTTCCAAATAGCCTTCGTTCGAGGCTGGTCAAACTTGGGCCCAGAACGACCCGAAGTGTACAAAAAGGGGCCCAAGAACTACATGTATTCACTCACAATCAATACCACGTGTACAACTCTCAAATGGGTATCCAAATATGATTTCATATTTGCAAATAAAGAATTTTGATTTTCAAAAATCACCTTGATTCGGGGTTAACCAGAGTTAACCCTAAAACAATACGAATATGATCGAAATGTGCCAAAGAATGCCTCAACCCACTTGCATCTCTCAAATGGGTATCAAAAAATTATTTTATATTTTTAAACCCGTAATTCCATTCTTCTAAATAGCCTTCCTTCGAGGTTGTTCAAACTTGGGTGTAAAATGACTCGAAGTTAAGAAAAAGGGGCCCAAGAACTACACGTCTTTGCTCGCAATTAGGACCACGTGTATAACTCTCAAATGAGTATCCAAATATGATTTCATAGTTGAAAATGAAAAGTTTTGCTTTTCAAAAAAAACATTCATTCGGGGTTAACCAAAATCGATTCTAAAATGATATGAATTTGATCGAAATGGTCAAACGAATGCCTTAATTCTATGAGCGCTTTGGAACCCACTTTCATCTCTCAAATGGGTATCAAACAATTATTTTGTATTTTTAAACCCATAATTCCACTAATTCAAAAAATCCTTCATTCGAGGTTAGTCAAACTTGGGCCTAGAATGACCCGAAGTTAAGAACAATAGGCCCAAAAACTACATGTCTTCGCTCACAATTGGGACCATGTGTAAAACTGTCAAATGGGTATCCAAATATGTTTTGTATTTTCAAATTAAGAAATTTTATTTTCAAAAATCACATTCATTCTGGGTTAACCAGAATCAATCCTAAAATGATACGCATTTGATCGAAATGGGCCAAATAATGTCTCAACATTACGAGGGCTCAAGAACCCACTAGTGTCTCTCAAATGGATATCAAAAAATTATTTTATATTTTTAATCCCATAATTCTACATTTTCTAAATTGCCTTCATTTGGGGCTGGTCAATCCTGAGCCTAGAATAACCCGAAGTTGAGAAAAAGGGGCCCAATAAGTACATGTCATCCCTCGCAATCAAGACATCATGTACAACTCTCAAATGGGTATTCAAATATGATTTCCTATTTGCAAATGAATAATTTTTTCTTTTCAAAAATCACCTTCAGTCGGGGTTGACCAAAATCAACCCTAAAATGATACGAATTTGATCGAAATGGGCCAAATCATGCCTCAACATTGTGAGATCTCGGGAGCCCACTTGTATCTCTCAAATGGTTATCAAAAAATTATTTTATACTTTTAAACCCATAATTCCACTTCTTCCAAATAGCTTTCGTTTGAGGCTGGTCAAACTTGGGCCTAGAATGACAGGAAGTTGAGAAAACAGGACCCAAGAACTACACGTCTTCACTTGCAATCAAGACCGCATGTACAACTCTCAAATGGGTATCCAAATAATATTTCATCTTTAGAAATGAAGAGTTTGTCTTTTCAAAAATAACCTTCATTCGGGGCAAACCAGAATCAAACCTAAAATGATACGAATTTGATCGAAATGGTTCAAAGAATGCCACAACGTTATGAGCGCTCATGAACCCACTTGCATCTATCACATGGCTATTCAAAAATTATTTTATATTTTAAAAACCATAATTCCACTTCTTCCAAGTTGCCTTCATTGAGGGCTCATCAAACTTGGGCTTGGAATGACCTGATGTTGAGAAAAAGGGACCCAAGAAGTACATGTCTTCGCTTGCAATTGGGACCACATGTACAACTCTAAAACTTGGCCCTAGAATGACTCAAAGTTGAGAAAAAGAGGCCCAAGCCCTACATGTCTTCGCTCACAATCAAGACCATGTGTACAACTCTCAAATGGGTATCCTAATATGATTTCATATTTGCAAATGAAGAATTTTGTTTTTCAAAAATCACTTTCATTCGGGGTTAACCAGAATCAACCCTAAAATGATATGAATTTGAATGAAATGGGTCAAAGAATGCCTCAAGGTTACGAGTGCTCAGGAACCTACTTTCATCTTTCAAATGGGTATTGAAAAATTCTTTTATATTTTTAAACCCATAATTCCACTTCTTCTAAATTGTTTTCTTTCGGGGATTTCATAATTGGGACTAAAATGACAAAGAATTTATAAAACGGGGCCCAAGAACTACACGTATTTACTCGCAATCAAGATTATGTGTACAACTCTCAAATTGGTAACCAAATATGATTTCATATTTTCAAATAAATAATTTTGTTTTTCAAAAATCACCTTCAATTGGGGTTAACCAGAATCAACCCTAAAACGATATGAATTTGATCAAAATGGGAAAAATAATTTATCAATGTTACGAGCACTCGGGAACGCACTTGCATCTCTCAAATTGGTATCAAAAAATTATTTTATATTTTTAAACCCATAATTCCACATCTTCCAATTAGCCTTCATTCGGGGCTGGCCAAACTTGGGCCTAGAATGACGCGAAGTTGAGAAAAAGGGGCCCAAGAACTACACATATTCACTTGCAATTAGGACCACGTGTATAGCTCTCAAATGGGTATCCAAATATACTTTCATATTTGCAAATGAATAATTTCTCTTTTCAAATATCACCTTCATTCGGGGTTTACCAGAATCGACCCTAAAACAATACGAATTTGATCGAAATGGGCAAATGAATGCCTCAGAGTTACGAGCACTCGAGAACCCACTTCCATCTCTCAAATGGGTATCAAAAAATTATTTTTTATTTTTAAACCCATAATTCCACTTCTTCCAAATAGCCTTCATTCGAGGTTGGTCAAACATGGGCCTAGAATGACCCGAAATTGAGAAAAAGGGGTCCAATCCCTACACATCTTCGATCGCAATCAAGACCACGTGTACAACTCTCAAATGGGTATCCAAATATGATTTCATTTTTTCAAATGAAGACAAATTCTTTTCAAATATCACCTTCATTCAGGGTTAACCAGATTCGACCCTAAAACAATACGAATTTGATTGAAATTGGCAAATGAATGCCTCAGAGTTAGGAGCACTCGGTAACCCACTTGCATGTTTCAAATGGGTATAAAAAATTATTTTTCATTTTTAAACTCATTATTCCACTTCTTCCAATGAGCCTTCGTTCGATGCTAGTCAAACTTAGGCCTAGAATGACCCAAAGTTGAGAAAAAGGGGCCCAAGCCCTACATGTCTTTGCTCGCAATCAACACCACGTGTACATGTCTCACATGGGTATCCAAATATGATTTCATTTTTGCAAATGAAGAATTTTTCTTTTCAAAAATTACTTTCATTCGGGGTTAATCAGAATCAACTCTAAAATGATACGACTTTGATTGAAATGGGAAAAAGAATGCCTCAATGTTATGAGCGCTCGGGAACCCAACTGCATCTCTCAAATGGGTATCAAAAAATTATTTTGTATTTTTAAAACCATAATTCCACTTCTTCCAAATAGCCTTTATTCGGGGCTGGTCAAACTTGGGCCTGGAATGACCTGAAGTTGAGAAAAAGGGGACCAAGAACTAAATGTCTTCGCTTGCAATCAGGACAACGTTTATAACTCTCAAATGAGTATCCAAATATTATTTCATATTTGAAAATGAAGAATTTTTCTTTTCAAAAATCTTCTTCATCCAGGGTTAAACAAAATCAACCCTAAAATGATACGAATTTGATTGAAATGGGCCAAAGAATGCCTAAACATTGTGAGAGCTTGGGAACCCACTTATATCTTTCAAATGGGTATCAAAAATTTATTTTATATTTTTAAACACATAATTCCACTTCTTCAGAATAGCCTTCCTTCGAGGCTAGTAAAACTTGGGCCTAGAATGACCCGAAGTTGTGAAAAAAGGGCCTAAGAATTACACGTCTTCTCCCACAATCAGGACCACGTGTACAACTTTCAAATGGGTATCCAAATATGATTTAGTCATTGGAAATGAAGAATTTTTCTTTTCAAAAATCACCTTCATTCAGGGTTAACCAAAATCAACCCTAAAACGACAGGAATTTGATCGAAATGCGACAAAGAATGCCTCTACATTACGAGTGCTTGGGAACCCACTTGTTTATCTCAAATGGGTATCAAAAAATTATTTTGTATTTTTAAACCCATAATTCCACTTTTTCAAAACAACCTTCATTCGAGGCTGGCCAAACTAGGGCCTAGAATGACCCGAAGTTGAGAAAAAAGGGTGCCAAGAACTACACGTCTTCGCTCGCAGTCAAAACCACATGTACAACTCTAAAATGAGTATCCAAATATGATTTCATATTTTCATATGAAGAATTTTTGTTTTCAAAAATCACCCTCATTCGGAGTTAACCAGAATCAACCCTAAAACGATATGAATTTGATCGAAATGGGCCAAATAATGCCTACACTATACGAGAACTCGGGAACCCACCTATATCTCTCAAATGGGTATCAAAAAGTTATTATATATTTTTAACTCATAATTCCACTTCTTCCATATAGGCTTCATTCAAGGCTAGTCAAACTTGGGCCTAGAATGACCCAAAGTTGAGAAAAAGGGGCCCAAGAACTAACGTCTTCTCCCATAACCAAGACCACGTGTACAACTCTCAAATGGGTGTCCAAATATGATTTCATCTTTGGAAATGAAGAAATTTTCTTTTCAAAAATCACCTTCATTTCGAGTTCACCAAAATCAACCCTAAAACAATACAAATTTGATAGAAATGGGCCAAAACTATCTCAACTTTATGAGCGCTCGAGAACCCACTTGCATCTCTCAAATGGGTATCAATTTTTGTTTTTTTTTAATATTATTAAACCCATATTGAAAATTTTCTATATAGCCTTCATTCGGGGCTAGTCAAACTTGGGCCTAGAATGACTCAAAGTTGAGAAAAAAGGTCGCAAGAACTACACATCTTTGCTCGCAATCATGACCACGTGTACAACTCTCAAATGGGTATCCAAATATGATTTCATATTTGCAAATGAAGAATTTTTCTTTTCAAAAATCACCTTCATTCGGAGTTAAACAGAATCAACTATAAAACGATAGGAATTTGATCGAAATGGGCCAAAGAATGCCTCAACGTTGCGAGATTTCGGAAACCCACATATATCTCTCAAATGGGTAATAAAAAATTAGTTTGTATTTTTAAACCCATAATTCCAGTTCTTCTAAATAACCTTCATTCAGGGCTGGTCAAACCTAGGCCTAAAATGACCTGAAGTTGAGAAAAAGGGACCCAAGAACAACACATTTTGGCTCGCAGTTAGGACCAAGTTTACAACTCTCAAATGGTTATATAAATATGATTTCGTATTTTCAAATGAAAAATTTTTCTTTTCAAAAATCACCTTCATTCGGGGTTAACCAGAATCAACCCTAAAACAATATGAATTTGATCGAAATGGGCCAAAGAATGCCTGAACGTTACGAAAAGAATGCCTGAACGTTACGAGTGCTTGAGAACGCACTTGCATCTCTCAAATGGGTATCAGAAAATTATTTATATTTTTAAACCCGTAATTCCACTACTTATAAATAGTGTTCATTTAGTGCTGGTCAAACTTGGGCCTAGAATGACCCTGAAGTTGAGAAAGTGGGGTACAAAAAATACACGTCTTTGCTCGCAATTAGGACCATGTGTACAAATCTCAAATGGGTATCCAACTATGATTTCATAATTGTAAATGAATAATTTTTCTTTTCAAAAATCACCTTCATTCCAGAATCAAACCTAAAACGATACAAATTTGATCAAAATGGGAAAAAGAATGGCTCAATGTTACAAGCACTCGGGATCCCACTTGTATCTCTCAAATGGGTATTAAAAAATTATTTTATATTTTAAAACCCATAATTCCACTTCCTTCAAATAGCCTTCATTCGGGGTGGTCAAACTTGTGCCTAGAATGACCCAAAGTTGAGAAAAGGGGCCCAAGAACTACACATATTTGCTCGCAATTAGGACCATGTGTACAACTCTGAAATGGGTATCCAAACATGATTTCATATTTTCAAATGAAGAATTTTTCTTTTCAAAAATCAACTCCATTCAGGGTTAACCAGAATCGACCCTAAAATGATACAAATTTGATCGAAATGGGCTAAAGAATGCCTCAACGTTACAAGCGCTCGGGAACCCACTTGCATCTCCTAAATAGGTATCAAAAAATTATTTTATATTTTTAAATCCATAATTCCACTTTTTCTAAATAGCCTTCATTCGGGGCCCAAGAACTACACGTCTTTTCTCGCAATCAAGACCACGTGTACAACTCTCAAAGGGGTATCCAAATATGATTTCATATTTTGAAATGAAGAATTTTGTTTTTCAAAAATCACCTCCATTTGGAGTTAACCTGAATCAACCCTAAAACGATACGAATTTGATCGAAATGGGAAAAACAATGCCTCAACGTTGCTAGAGCTCGAAAACAAAATTCCATCTCTCAAATGGGTATGAAAAAACTATTCTGTATTTTTAAACCCATAATTTCACTTCTTCCAAATAGTCTTCATTCGAGGATGGTCAAACTTGGGCCTAGAATGACCGGAAGTTGAGAAAAATGGGCCAAAGAAGTACATTTTTTCTCTCGTAATCGGTACCACCTGTACAACTCTCAAATAGGTATCCAAATATGATTTCATCTTTGGAAATGAAGAATTTGTCTTTTCAAAAATCACATTCATTCGGGGTTAACCATAATCAACCCTAAAACAATATGAATTTGATCGAAATGTGAAAAAGAATCCCTCAATGTTATGAGCGCTTGGGAAACCACTTGCATCTCTCAAATAGGTATCAAAAATTTATTTTGTATTTTTAAAACCATAATTCCACTTCTTCCAAATAGCCTTCATCAAGGGTTGGTCAAACTTAGGCCTAGAATGACCCGAAGTTGAGAAAAAGGGGTCCAAACCCTACACGTCTTTGCTCGCAATCAAGACCACGTGTACAACTCTCAAATGGGTATCCAAATATGATTTCATTTTTTCAAATTAAGACAAATTATTTTCAAATATCACCTACATTTAGGGTTAACCAGAAACAACCCTAAAACAATACAAATTTGATCGAAATTGGCAAATGAATGCCTTAGAGTTACGAGAACTTGGGAACCCACTTGCATCTTTCAAATGGGTATAAAAAGTTATTTTGCATTTTTAAACTCATTATTCCACTTCTTCCAATGAGCCTTCAATCGATTGTAGTCAAACTTGGGCCTAGAATGACCCGAAGTTGAGAAAAAGGGGCCCAAGCCCTACACGTCTTCGCTCGCAATCAATACCACGTGCACAACTCTCAAATGGGTATACTAATATGATTTCATATTTGCAAATGAAGAATTTTTCTTTTCAAAAAACACTTTCATTCGAGGTTAAACAGAATCAACCCTAAAATGATACGAAATTGATTGAAAGGGGCAAAAGAATTCCTCGACGTTATGAGCGGTTAGGAACCCACTTGCATCTCTCAAATGGGTATGAAAAAATTATTTTGTATTTTTAAACTCATAATTCCAATTCTTCCAAATAGCCTTCATTCGAGGCTGGTCAAACTTGGGCTTAGAATGACACAAAATTGAGAAAAAGGGGCCCAAGAACTACATGTCTTCTCCCTCAATCGAGACCACGTGTACAACTCTCAAAAGGGTATGCAAATACGATTTCAGCTTTGGAAATGAAGAATTTGTCTTTTCAAAAATCACCTTCATTCCGAGTTAACCATAATCAACCCTAAAATGATAACAATTTGATCGAAATGGGAAAAAGAATGCCTCAATGTTACGAGAGCTCAGGAACCCACTTGTATCTCTCAAATAAAAAATTATTTTGTATTTTTAAACGGATAATTCAACTTCTTCCAAATAGCCTTCATTCGAGGCTGGTCTAACTTGGGCCCACAATGACCAGAAGTTGAAAAAAAGGGGCCCAAGAACTACACATATTCCCTCACAATTAGGACCACATGTACAACTCTCAAAAGGGTATCCAAATATGATTTCATATTTGCAAATGAAGAATTTTTCTTTTCAAAAATCACCTCCATTCAGAGTTAACCAGAATCAACCCTAAAATGATTCAAATTTGATTGAAATGGGTGAAATAATGCCTCAACGTTGCGAGAGCTCACGAACCACTTACATCTCTCAAATTGGTATCAAAAAATTATTTTGTATTTTTAAACCCATAATTCCACTTCTTCCAAATAACCTTCATTCGAGGCTGGTCAATCTTGGGTCTAGAATGACCCGAAGTTGAGAAAAAGGGGCCCAAGAGCTACACATCTTCTCCTGCAATCACGAACATGTGTACAACTCTCAAATGGGTATCCAAATATGATTTCATATTTGCAAAATAAAAATTTTCTTTTCAAAAATCACCTTCATTTGGGGTTAACCAGAATCAACTCTAAAATGATACGAATTTGATCGAAATGGGCCAAAGAGTGCCTCAACATTACGAGCGATCGGAAACCCACTTGAATGTCTCAAATCGGTATCAAAAAATTATTTTATATTTTTAAACCCATAATTCCACTTTTTCTAAATAGCCTTCATTCGGTGCTGATCAAACTTGGGCCTAGAATGACCTGAAGTTTTGAAAAAGGGCCCAAGAACTACACATCTTTTCTCGCAATCGAGACCACGTGTACAACTCTCAAATGGGTATCCAAATATGATTTCATATTTTCAAATGAAGAATTTTGTTTTTCAAAAATCACCTTTAATCGGAGTTAACCAGAATCAACCCTAAAATGATATGAATTTGATCAAAATGGGAAAAACAATGCCTCAACGTTGCCAGAGCTCGACAACCCACTTCCATCTCTCAAATGGGTATCAAAAAAATATTATGTATTTTTAAACCCATAATTCCACTTCTTCCAAATAGTCTTCATTCAAGGCTGGTCAAACTTGGGCCTAGAATGACCGGAAGTTGAGAAAAAGGGGCTCAAGAAGTACATGTTTTCTCTCGTAATAGGGACCACCTGTACAACTCTCAAATAGGTATCCAAATACATTTTTATCTGTGGAAATAAAGAATTTCTCTTTTCAAATATCACCTTCATTCGTGGTTAACTAGAATCGACCCTAAAACAATACGAATTTGATTGAAATAGGCAAATGAATGCCTCAGAGTTACGGGCACTCGGGAACCCACTTGCATCTTTCAAATGGGTATCAAAAATAATTTTGCATTTTTAAACTCATTATTCCACTTCTTCGAAATAGCCTTTGTTCGAGGCTGGTCAAACTTGGGCCTAGAATGACCCGAGGTTGAGAAAAAAGGGGCCCAAGAACTACATGTCTTTTCCCACAATTGGGAAAAATTGTACAACTCTCAAATGGGTATCCAAATATGATTTCATCTTTCAAAATGAAGAATCTGTCTTTTCAAAAATCACCTTCTTTCGGGTTTAACTAGAATCAATCCTAAAACAATACGATTTTGATCGAAATGGGCAAAAGAATGCCTCAACATTATAAGCGCTCGGGAACCCACTTGCATATCTCAAATGGATATCAAAAAATTATTTTTTATTTTTAAACCCATAATGCCACATATTCCAAATAGCCTTCATTTGGGGCTAGTCAAACTTGGGCCTCAAATGACCCGAAGTTGAGAAAAAGGGGCCCAAGAACTACACGTCTTCGCTCGCAATCAGGACCACGTGTACAACTCTCAAATGGGTATCCAAATATGATTTCATATTTGCAAATGAAGAATTTTGTTTTTCAAAAATCAACTTCATTCGGGGTTAACCAGAATCAACCCTAAAACGATACGAATTTGATCAAAATGGGCCAAAGAATGCCTCAATGTGACAAGCGCTTGAGAACCCACTTGGATCTCTCAAATGGGTATCAAAAAATTATTTTATATTTATAAACCCATAATTCCACTTTTTCTAAATTGGCTTCTTTCGGGGCTGGTCAAACTTGGGCCTAGAATGACCCGAAGTTNTGATTTCATATTTGCAAATGAAGAATTTTGTTTTTCAAAAATCAACTTCATTCGGGGTTAACCAGAATCAACCCTAAAACGATACGAATTTGATCAAAATGGGCCAAAGAATGCCTCAATGTGACAAGTGCTTGAGAACCCACTTGGATCTCTCAAATGGGTATCAAAAAATTATTTTATATTTATAAACCCATAATTCCACTTTTTCTAAATTGGCTTCTTTCGGGGCTGGTCAAACTTGGGCCTAGAATGACCCGAAGTTGAGAAAAAGGGGCCCAATAACTACACATCTTCGCTCACAATCAAGACCACATGTACAACTCTCAAATGGGTATCCAAATATGATTTCTTATTTGCAAATGAAGAATTTTTCTTTTCAAAAATCACCTTCATTCAGGGTTAACCAGAATCAACCCTGAAACGATATGAATTTGATCAAAATAGACCAAAGAATGCCTCAACCTTTCGATATCTCAGGAGCCAACTGATATCTTTTAAATGTGTTTTAAAAATTTATATTATATTTTTAAACCCATAATTCCACTTCTTCCAAATAGCCTTCGTTCGAGGCTAGTCAAACTTGAGCCCAAAACGACCCAAAGTTGAGAAAAAGGGGCCCAAGAACTACATGTCTTCACTCACAATCAATACCACATGTACAACTCTCAAATGGGTATCCAAATATGATTTCATATTTGCAAATAAAGAATTTTGATTTTCAAAAATCACCTTGATTCGGGGTTAACCATAATCAACCCTAAAACAATACGAATATGATCGAAATGTGCCAAAGAATGCATCAACCCACTTGCATCCCTCAAATGGGTATAAAAAAATTATTTTATATTTTAAACCCATAATTCCATTCTTCTAAATAGCCTTCCTTCGAGGCTGGTCAAACTTGGGTGTAAAATGACCCGAAGTTGAGAAAAACGGGTCTAAGAACTACACATCTTCGCTCACAGTTAGGACCACGTGTATAACTCTCAAATGGGTATCCAAATATGATTTCATCTTTCCAAATGAAAATTTTTTCTTTTCAAAAATAACATTCATTCGGGCTTAACCAAAATTGATTCTAAAACGATACAAATTTGATCAAAATGGGAAAATGACTGCCTTAATGCTATGAGCGCTTGGGAACCCACTTTTATCTCTCAAATGGGTATCAAACAAATATTTTGTAATTTTAAACCCATAATTCCACTAATTCCTAAAAGCCTTCATTCGGGGTTGGTCAAACTTGGGCCTAGAATGACCCGAAGTTGAGAACAAGGGGCCCAGGAACAACATGTCTTGGCTCGCACTTGGGACCTTGTGTAAAACTCTCAAATGGGTATCCAAATATGTTTTGTATTTTCAAATTAAGAATTTTATTTTCAAATTAAGAATTTTATTTTCAAAAATCACATTCATTCTGGGTTAACCAGAATCAATCCTAAAATGATATGCATTTGATCGAAATGGGCCAAAGAATGTATCAACGTTACGAGGGCTCGGGAACCCACTCGTGTCTCTCAAATGGGTATCAAAAAATTATTTTATATTTTTAATCCCATAATTCCACGTTTTCTAAATTGCCTTCATTCGGGTCGAAGAATGCCACAACATTATGAGTGCTCATGAACCCACTTGCATCTATCACATGGCTATTCAAAAATTATTTTATATTTTTAAAACCATAATTCCACTTCTTCCAAATTGCCTTGATTCAGGGCTGGTCAAACTTGGGCCTAGAATGACCTGAAGTTAAGAAAAAGGGACCGAAGAAGTACATGTCTTCGCATGCAATCGGGACCACGTGTACAACTCTAAAACTTGGCCCTAGAATGACTCGAAGTTGAGAAAAATAGGCCCAAGCCCTACATGTCTTCGCTCGCAATCAAGACCATGTGTACAACTCTCAATTGGGTATCCTAATATGACTTCATATTTGCAAATGAAGAATTTTGTTTTTCAAAAATCACTTTCATTCGGGGTTAACCGGAATCAACCCTAAAACAATACGAATTTGATCGAAATGGGTCAAAGAATGCCTCAAGGTTACGAGCGCTCGGGAACCTACTTGCATCTGTCAAATGGGTATCGAAAAATTATTTTATATTTTTAAACCCATAGTTCCACTTCTTCTAATTTGTTTTCTTTCAGGGCTTTCATAATTGGGACTAAAATGACGCGAAGTTGAGAAAAAGGGGCCCAAGAACTACACATCCTCCCTTGCAATTAGGACCATGTGTACAGATCTCAAATGCATATCCAAATATAATTTCATATTTGCAAATGAAGAATTTATCTTTTCAAATATCACCTTCATTCAGGATTAACCAGAATCGACCCTAAAACAATACGAATTTGATCGAAATGGGCAAATGAATGCCTCAAAGTTACGAGCACTCGAGAACCCACTTGCATCTCTCAAATGGGTATCAAAAAATTATTTTTTATTTTTAAACCCATAATTCCACTTCTAACAAATAGCCTTCATTCGGGGTTGGTCAAAATTGGGCCTAGAATGACCCGAAGTTGAGAAAAAGGGGTCCAAGCCCTACACATATTTTCTCGCAATCAAGACAACATGTACAACTCTCAAATGTGTATCCAAATATGATTTCATTTTTCAAATGAAGAAAAATTCTCTTCAAATATCACCTTCATTCATGGTTAACCAGAATCGACCCTAAAACAATACGAATTTGATCGAAATTGGAAAATGAATGCCTCAGAGTTATGAGCAGTCGAGAACCCACTTGCATCTTTCAAATGGGTATAAAAAATTATTTTTCATTTTTAAACTCATTATTCCACTTCTTCCAATGAGCCTTCATTCGAGGCTAGTCAAACTTGGGCCTAGAATAACCCAAAGTTGAGAAAAAGTGGCCCAATCCCTACACGTCTTCGCTCGCAATCAATACCACGTGTACAACTCTCAAATGTGTATCCAAATATGATTTCATTTTTACAAATGAAGAATTTTTATTTTCAAAAATTACCTTCATTTGGTGTTAATCAGATTCAACTCTAAAACGATACGAATTTGATCGAAATGGGCCAAAGAATGCCTCAATGTTATGAGCGCTCGGGAACCCAGATGAATCTCTCAAATGGGTATCAAAAAATTATTTTGTATTTTTAAACCCATAATTCCACTTTTTCTAAATAGCCTTCATTCGAGGCTGGCCAAACTAGGGCCTAGAATGACTCGAAGTTGAGAAAAAAGGGGCCCAAGAACTACATGTCTTCGCTCGCAGTCAAAACCACATGTAAAACTCTCAAATGAGTATCCGAATATTATTTCATATTTGCAAATCAAGAATTTTTCTTTTCAAAAATCACACTCATTTGGAGTTAATGAGAATCAACCCTAAAACGATACGAATTTGATCGAAATGGGCCAAAGAATGCCTACACTTTACGAGAACTTGGGAACCCACCTATATCTCTAAAATGGGTATCAAAAAATTATTATAAATTTTTCAACCCATAATTCCACTTCTTCCATATAGGCTTCATTCGAGGCTAGTCAAACTTGGGCCTAGAATGACCCGAAGTTGAGAAAAAGGGCCCCAAGAACTAACTTCTTCTCTCGTAATCAAGACCATGTGTACAACTCTCAAATGGGTGTCCAAATATGATTTCATCTTTGGAAATGAAGAATTTTTGTTTTAAAAAATCACCTTCATTTCGGGTTAACCAGAATTAACCCTAAAACGATACGAATTTGATCGAAATGGGCCAAAGAATGCCTCAATGTTACGAGCGCTCGAGAACCCACTTGGATCTCTCAAATGGGTATCAAAAAATTATTCTATATTTATAAACCCATAATTCCACTTTTTCTAAATTGGCTTCTTTCGAGGCTGGTCAATCATGGGCCTAGAATGACCCAAAGTTGAGAAAAAGGGGCCCAATAACTACACATCTTCACTCGCAATCAAGACTACATGTACAACTCTCAAATGGGTATCCAAATACGATTTCTTATTTGCAAATGAAGAATTTTTCTTTTCAAAAATCACCTTCATTCAGGGTTAACCAGAATCAACCCTGAAACGATACGAATTTGATCAAAATAGGCCAAAGAATGCCTCAACCTTGCGAGATCTCGGGAACCAACTGATATCTTTTAAATGGGTTTTAAAAAAATATATTATATTTTTAAACCCATAATTCCACTTCTTCCAAATAGCCTTCGTTCGAGGCTGGTCAAACTTGGGCCCAGAACGACTTGAAGTTGAGAAAAAGGGGCCCAAGAACTACATGTCTTCACTCACAATCAATACCACGTGTACAACTCTCAAATGGGTATCCAAATATGATTTCATATTTGCAAATAAAGAATTTTGATTTTCAAAAATCACCTTGATTCGGAGTTAACCAGAATAAACCCTAAAACAATATGAATATGATTGAAATGTGCCAAAGAATGCCTCAACCCACTTGCATCTCTCAAATGGGTATCAAAAAATTATTTTATATTTTTAAACCCATAATTCCATTCTTCTAAATAGACTTCCTTTGAGGCTGGTAAAACTTGGGTGTAAAATGACCCGAAGTTGAGAAAAACGGGCCCAAGAACTACACGTCTTCGCTCGCAATTAGGACCACGTGTATGACTCTCAAATGGGTATCCAAATATGATTTCATATTTGCAAATGAAAAGTTTTTCTTTTCAAAAATAACATTCATTCGAGGTTAACCAAAATCGATTCTAAAACGATACAAATTTGATCGAAATGGGAAACGAATGCCTTAATGCTATGAGCACTAGGAAACACACTTTCATCTCTCAAATGGGTATCAAAAAAATATTTTGTATTTTTAAACCCATAATTCCACTAATTACAAAAAGACTTCATTTGGGGTTGGTCAAACTTGGGCCTAGAATGACCCGAAGTTGAGAACAAGGGGCCCAGGAACTACATGTCTTCGCTCGCACTTGGGACCATGTGTAAAACTCTCAAATGGGTATCCAAATATGTTTTGAATTTTCAAATTAAGAATTTTTATTTTCAAAAATCACATTCATTATGGGTTAACCAGAATCAATCCTAAAACGATACACATTTGATAGAAATGGGCCAAAGAATGTCTCAACGTTACGAGGGCTTGGGAGCCCACTCGTATCTCTCAAATGGGTATCAAAAAATTATTTTATATTTTTAATCCCATAATTCCACGTTTTCTAAATTGCCTTCATTCAGGGCTGGTCAATCCTAAGCCTAGAATTACTCGAAGTTGAGAAAAAGGGGCCCAAGAAGTACATGTCATCCCTCACAATCAATACATCATGTACAACTCTCAAATGGGTATTCAAATATGATTTCCTATTTGCAAATGAAGAATTTTTCTTTTCAAAAATCGTCTTCATTCAGGGTTGACCATAATCAACCCTAAAATGATATGAATTTGAACGAAATGGGCCAAATCAAGCCTCAACGTTGCGAGAGCTCGAGAACACACCTGTATCTCTCAAATGGTTATCAAAAAATTATTTTATACTTTTAAACCCATAATTCCACTTCTTCCAAATAGATTTCGTTTGAGGTTGGTCAAACTTGGGCCTAGAATGACCCAAAGTTGAGAAAACAGGGCCCAAGAACTACACGTCTTCTCCCGCAATCAAGACCACATGTAAAACTGTCAAATGGGTATCCAAATAACATTTCATATTTAGAAATGAAGAGTTTGTCTTTTCAAAAATAACCTTCATTCGAGGTGAACCAGAAACAACCCTAAAATGATACGAATTTGATCGAAACGGGTCGAAGAATGTCACAATGTTATGAGCGCTCATGAACCCACTTGCATCTATCACATGGCTATTAAAAACTTATTTTATATTTTTAAAACCATAATTCCACTTCTTCCAACTTGCCTTCATTCAGGGCTGGTCAAACTTGGGCCTGGAATGGCCTGAAGTTGAGAAAAGGGGACCCAAGAAGTACATGTCTTCACTTGCAATCGGGACCACGTGTACAACTCTAAAACTTGGCCCTAGAATGACTCGAAGTTGACAAAAAGAGGCCCAATCACTACATGTCTTCACTCGCAATCAAGACCATGTGTACAACTCTCAAATAGGTATCCTAATATGATTTCATATTTGCAAATGAAGAATTTTGTTTTTCAAAAATCACTTTCATTCGGGGTTAACCAGAATCAACCCTAAAACTATACGAATTTGATCGAAATGGGTCAAAGAATGCCTCAAGGTTACGATCACTCGGGAACCTACTTGCATCTGTCAAATGGGTATCGAAAAATTATTTTATATTTTTAAACCCATAATTCCACTTCTTCTAAATTGTTTTCTTTCGGGGCTTTCATAATTGGGACTAAAATGACAAAGAGTTTATAAAAAGGGGCCCAAGAGCTACACGTCTTTGCTCACAATCAAGATTATGTGTACAACTCTCAAATTGGTAACCAAATATGATTTCAGATTTGCAAATAAAGAAATTTGTTTTTCAAAAATCAACTTCATTTTGGGTTAACCATAATCAACCCTAAAACGATACGAATTTGATCGAAATGGGAAAAAGAATTTCTCAACGTTATGAGCGCTCGAGAAAATTGGTATCAAAAAATTATTTGATATTTTTAAACCCATAATTCCACATCTTCCAATTAGCCTTCATTCGGGGCTGGTCAAACTTGGGCCTAGAATGATGCGAAGTTAAGAAAAAGGGGCCCAAGAACTACACATCTTCGCTTGCAATTAGGACCACATGTACAACTCTCAAATGGGTATTGAAATATAATTTCATATTTTCAAATGAAGAATTTATCTTTTCAAATATCACCTTCATTCAAATGGGTGTAAAAAATTATTTTGCATTTTTAAACTCATTATTCCACTTCTTCCAAATAGCCTTCATTCGAGGCTAGTCAAACTTGGGTCTAGAATGACCCAAAGTTGAGAAAAAGGGGCCCAAGAGCTACACGTCTTCTCCCGCAATCAGGACCACGTGTACAACTCTCAAATGGGTATCCAAATATGATTTCATATTTGCAAAATAAAATTTTTCTTTTCAAAAATCACCTTCATTCGGGGTTAACCAGAATCAACTCTAAAATGATACGAATTTGATCGAAATGGGCCAAAGAATTCCTCAACATTACGAGAGATCGGAAACCCACTTGAATGTCTCAAATTGGTATCAAAAAATTATCTTATATTTTTAAACCCATAATTCCACTTTCTCTAAATAGCCTTCATTCGGGGCTGATCAAACTTGGGCCTAGAATGACCCGAAGTTTTTAAAAGGGGCCCAAGAACTACACGTCTTTGCTCGCAATCAAGACCACATGTACAACTCTCAAACGGGTATCCAAATATGATTTCATATTTTCAAATGAAGAATTTTGTTTTTCAAAAATCACCTTCATTCAGAGTTAACCAGAATCAACCCTAAAACGATACCAATTTGATCAAAATGGGAAAAACAATGCCTCAACGTTGTCAGAGCTCGACAACCCACTTCCATCTCTCAAATGTGTATCAAAAAACTATTTTGTAATTTTAAACCCATAATTCCACTTCTTCCAAATAGTCTTCGTTCAAGGCTGGTCAAACTTGGGCCTAGAATGACCGGAAGTTGAGAAAAAGGGGCCCAAGAAGTACATGTTTTCTCTCATAATTTGGACCACCTGTACAAATTTCAAATAGGTATTCAAATATGATTTCATCTTTGGAAATGAAGAATTTGTCTTTTCAAAAATCACATTCATTCGGGGTTAACCATAATCAACCCTAAAACAATACGAATTTGATCGAAATGTGAAAAAGAATCCCTCAATGTTATGAGCGCTTGGGAAACCACTTGCATGTCTCAAATAGGTATCAAAAACTTATTTTGTATTTTTAAACCCATAATTCCACTTCTTCCAAATAGCCTTCATACGGGGTTGGTCAAACTTGGGCCTAGAATGACCTGAAGTTGAGAAAAGGGGGTCCAAGCCCTACACGTCTTCGCTCGCAATCAAGACCACGTGTACAACTCTCAAATGGGTATCCAAATATGATTTCATTTTTTCAAATGAAGACAAATTCTTTTCAAATATCACCTTCACTCAAGGTTAACCAGAATCGACCCTAAAACAATACGAATTTGATCAAAATTGGCAAATGAATGCCTCAGAGTTACGAGCACTCGGGAACCCACTTGCATCTTTCAAATGGGTATAAAAAATTATTTTTCATTTTTAAACTCATTATTCCATTTCTTCCAATGAGCCTTAGTTCAAGGCTAGTCAAACTTGGGCCTAGAATGACCCGAATTTGAGAAAAAGGGGCCCAAGCCCTACACGTCTTCGCTCGCAATCAATACCACGTGTACAACTCTCAAATGGGTATACTAATATGATTTCATATTTGAAAATGAAGAATTTTTCTTTTCAAAAATCACTTTCATTCGAGGTTAAACAGAATCAACCCTAAAACGATACAAAATTGATCGAAAGGGGAAAAAGAATTCCTCGACGTTACCAGCGGTTGGGAACCCACTTTCATCTCTCAAATGGGTATGAAAAAATTATTTTGTATTTTTAAACTCATAATTCCACTTCTTCCAAATAGCCTTCGTTTGAGGCTGGTCAAACTTGGGCTTAGAATGACACGAAATTGAGAAAAAGGAGCCCAAGAACTACATGTCTTCTCCCGCAATCGAGACCATGTCTACAACTCTCAAAAGGGTATCCAAATACAATTTCATATTTGGAAATGAAGAATTTGTCTTTTCAAAAATCACCTTCATTCTGGGTCAACTATAATCAACCCTAAAATGATAACAATTTGATTGAAATGGGAAAAAGAATGCCTCAACGTTACGAGCGCTCGGGAACCCACTTGTATATCTCAAATAAAAAATTATTTTGTATTCTTAAATGCATAATTCCACTTCTTCCAAATAGCCTTCATTCGAGGCTGGTCCAACTTGGGCCCAGAATGACCAGAAGTTTAAAAAAAGGGGTGCAAGAACTACACATATTCCCTCCCAATCAGGACCACATGCACAACTCTCAAAATGGTATCCAAATATGATTTCATATTTGCAAATGAATAATTTTTCTTTTCAAAAATCACCTCCATTCGGAGTTAACCAGAATCAACCCTAAAACGATACGAATTTGATCAAAATGGGCGAAAGAATGCCTCAAAGTTGCGAGAGCTCACGAACCCACTTGCATCTCTCAAATTGGTATCAAAAAATTATTTTGTATTTTTAAACTCATAATTCCACTTCTTCCAAATAGCCTTCATTCGAGGTTGGTCAAACATGGGTCTAGAATGACCCGAAGTTGAGAAAAAGGGGCCCAATAGCTACACGTCTTCTCCCGCAATCAGGACCACGTGTACAACTCTCAAATGGGTATCCAAATATGATTTCATATTTTCAAAATAAAAATTTTCTTTTCAAAAATCTCCTTCATTCGGGGTTAACCAGAATCAACTCTAAAATGATACGAATTTGATCGAAATGGGCCAAAGAATGCCTCAACATTACGAGTGATTGGAAACCCACTTGAATGTCTCAAATCGGTATCAAAAAATTATTTTATATTTTAAAACACATAATTCCACTTTTTCTAAATAGCCTTCATTCGGGGCTGATCAAACTTGGGCCTAGAATGACCTGAAGTTTTGAAAAAGGGCCCAAGAACTACATGTCTTTTCTCGCAATCAAGACCATGTGTACAACTCTCAAACGAGTATCCAAATATGATTTCATATTTTCAAATGAAGAATTTTTTTTTCCAAAAATCACCTTCATTCAGAGTTAAACAGAATCAACCCTAAAACGATACAAATTTGATCAAAATGGGAAAAACAATGCCTCAACGTTGCCAGAGCTTGACAAACCATTTCCATCTCTCAAATGGTTATCAAAAAACTATTCTGTATTTTTAAACCCATAATTCCACTTCTTCCAAATATTCTTCGTTCAAGGCTGGTCAAACTTGGGCCTAGAATGACTGGAAGTTGAGAAAAAGGGGCCCAAGAAGTACATGTTTTCTCCCGTAATAGGAACCACCTGTACAACTCTCAAATAGATATCCAAATATGATTTCATCTTTGGAAATAAAGAATTTATCTTTTCAACTATCACCTTCATTCCTGGTTAAACAGAATCAACCCTAAAACAATACGAATTTGATCGAAATAGGCAAATGAATGCCTCGGAGTTACGAGCACTCAGGAACCCACTTGCATCTTTGAAATGAGTATCAAAAATTATTTTTCATTTTTAAACTCATTATTCCACTTCTTCGAAATAGCCTTCGTTCGAGGCTGGTCAAACTTGGTCCTAGAATGACCCGAGGTTGAGGAAAAAGGGGCCCAAGAACTACACGTTTTTTCCCACAATTGGGAAAACATGTACAACTCTCAAATGGGTATCCAAATATGATTTCATCTTTCAAAATGAAGAATCTCTCTTTTCAAAAATCACCTTCATTTGGGTTTAACTAGAATCAACCCTAAAACAATACGATTTTGATCGAAATGGGAAAAAGCATGCCTCAACGTTACGAGCGCTCGGGAACCCACTAGCATATCTCAAATGGATATCAAAACATTATTTTGTATTTTTAAACACATAATGCCACATCTTCCAAATAGCCTTCATTCGGGGCTAGTCAAACTTGGGCTTCAAATGACCCGAAGTTGAGAAAAAGGGGCCAAAGAACTACACGTCTTTGCTCGCAATCAGGACCACGTGTACAACTCTCAAATGGGTATCCAAATATGATTTCATATTTTCAAATGAAGAATTTTGTTTTTCAAAAATCAACTTCATTCGGGGTTAACTAGAATCAACCCTAAAACGATACGAATTTGATCGAAATGGGCCAAAGATTGCCTCAATGTTACGAGCGCTCAAGAACCCACTTGGATCTCTCAAATGTGTATCAAAAAGTTATTTTATATTTATAAACCCATAATTCCACTTTTTCTAAATTGGCTTCTTTCAGGGCTGGTCAAACTTGGGCCTAGAATGACCCGAAGTTGTGAAAAAGGGGCCCAATAACTACACATCTTCACTCGCAATCAAGACCACATGTACAACTCTCAAATGGGTATCCAAATATGTTTTCTTATTTGGAAATGAAGAATTTTTCTTTTCAAAAATCACCTTCATTCAGGGTTAACCAGAATCAACCCTGAAACAATACGAATTTGATCAAAATAGGCCAAAGAATGCCTCAACCTTGCAAGATCTCAGGAACCAACCGATATCTTTTAAATGGGTTTTAAAAAATTATATTATATTTTTAAACCCATAATTCTACTTCTTCCAAATAGCTTTCGTTCGAGGCTGGTCAAACTTGGGCCCAGAACGACCCAAAGTTGAGAAAAAGGGGCCCAAGAACTACATGTATTCACTCACAATCAATACCACGTGTACAACTCTCAAATGGGTATCCAAATATGATTTCATATTTGCAAATAAAGAATTTTGATTTTCAAAAATCACCTTGATTCGAGGTTAACCAGAATCAACCCTAAAACAATACGAATATGATCGAAATGTGCCAAAGAATGCCTCAACCCACTTGCATCTCTCAAATGGGTATCAAAAAATTATTTTATATTTTTAAACCCATAATTCCATTCTTCTAAATAGCCTTCCTTCAAGGCTGGTCAAACTTGGGTGTAAAATGACCCGAAGTTGAGGAAAAAGGGGCCCAAGAACTACACGTCTTTGTTCACAATTAGGACCATGTGTATAACTCTCAAATGGGTATCCAAATATGATTTCATATTTGCAAACGAAAAGTTTTTGTTTTCAAAAATAACATTCATTCGGGGTTAACCAAAATCGATTCTAAAACGATACGAATTTGATTGAAATGGGCAAATGAATGCCTTAATGCTATGAGCGTTTGGGAACCCACTTTCATCTCTCAAATGGGTATCAAAAAATTATTTTGTATTTTTAAACCCATAATTCCACTAATTCCAAAATGCCTTCTGTTGGGGTTGGTCAAACTTGGGCTTAGAATGACCCAAAGTTGAGAACAAGGGGCCCAAGAACTACATGTCTTCGCTCGCACTTGGGACCATGTGTAAAACTCTCAAATGGGTATCCAAATATGTTTTGTATTTTCAAATTAAGAATTTTTATTTTCAAAAATCACATTCATTATGGGTTAACCAGAATCAATCCTAAAACGATACGCATTTGATCGAAATGGGCCAAAGAATGTCTCAACGTTACGAGGGTTCGGGAAGCCACTCGTGTCTCTCAAATGGGTATCAAAAAATTATTTTATATTTTTAATCCCATAATTCCACGTTTTCTAAATTGCCTTCATTCGGGGCTGGTTAATCCTGAGCCTAGAATAACCTGAAATTGAGAAAAAGGGGCCTAAGAAGTACATGCCATCCCTCACAATCAAGACATCGTGTAAAACTCTCAAATGGGTATTCAAATATGATTTCCTATTTGCAAATGAAGAATTTTTCTTTTCAAAAATCACCTTCATTCGGGGTTGACCAGAATCAACCCTAAAATGATACGAATTTGATCGAAATGGGCCAAATCATGCCTCAACGTTGCGAGAGCTCAGGAACCCACCTGTATCTCTCAAATGGTTATCAAAAAATTATTTTATACTTTCAAACCCATAATTCCACTTCTTCCAAATAGCTTTCGTTTGAGGCTGGTCAAACTTGGGCCTAGAATGACTCGAGGTTGAGAAAACAGGGCCCAAGAACTACACGTCTTCTCCCACAATCAAGACCACATGTACAACTCTCAAATGGGTATCCAAATAATATTTCATCTTTATAAATGAAGAGTTTGTCTTTTCAAAAATAACCTTCATTCAGGGCAAACAAGAATCAACCCTAAAATGATACGAATTTGATCGAAACGGGTCGAAGAATACCACAACGTTATGAGCGCTCATGAACCCACTTGCATCTATCACATGGCTATTAAAAAATTATTTTGTATTTTTAAAACCATAATTCCACTTCTTTTAAATTGCCTTCATTCAGGGCTGGTCAAACTTGGGCCTGGAATGACCTGAAGTTGACAAAAAGCGACCCAAGAAGTACATGTCTTCGCTTGCAATCGGGACCACATGTACAACTCTAAAAATTGACCCTAGAATGACTTGAAGTTGAGAAAAAGAGGCCCAAGCCCTACATGTCTTCACTCACAATCAAGACCATGTGTACAACTCTCAAATGGGTATCCTAATATGATTTCATATTTGTAAATGAAGAATTTTGTTTTTCAAAAATCACTTTCATTCGGGGTTAACCATAATCAACCCTAAAACGATACGAATTTGATCGAAATGGGTCAAAGAATGCCTCAAGTTTACGAGTGCTCAGGAACCTACTTGCATCTGTCAAATGGGTATCAAAAAATTATTTTATATTTTTGAACCCATAATTCCACTTCTTCTAAATTGTTTTCTTTTGGGGCTTTCATAATTGGGACTAAAATGACAAAGAGTTTATAAAAAGGGGCCCAAGAACTACACGTCTTTGCTCGCAATCATGATTATGTGTACAACTTTCAAATTGGTAACCAAATATGATTTCATATTTGCAAGTAAAGAATTTTGTTTTTCAAAAATCACCTTCATTTGGGGTTAACCAGAATCAACCCTAAAACGATACGAATTTGATCGAAATGGGCAAAATAATTTTTCAACGTTACGAGCGCTCGGGAAAATTGGTATCAAAAAATTATTTGATATTTTTAAACCCATAATTCCACATCTTCCAATTATCCTTCATTCGGGGCTGGTCAAACTTGGGCCTAGAATGATGCAAAGTTAAGAAAAAGGGGCCCAAGAACTACACATCTTCGCTTGCAATTAGGACCACATGTACAACTCTCAAATGGGTATTGAAATATAATTTCATATTTGCAAATGAAGGATTTCTCTTTTCAAATATCACCTTCATTCGGGGTTAACCAGAATTGAACGTAAAACAATACGAATTTGATCGAAATGGGAAAATGAATGCCTCAGATTTACGAGCACTCGAGAACCCACTTGCATCTCTCAAATGGGTATCAAAAAATTATTTTCTATTTTTAAACCCATAATTCCAATTCTTCCAAATAGCCTTCATTCGGGGTTGGTCAAACTTGGGCCTAGAATGACCAGAAGTTGAGAAAAAGGGGTCCAAGCCCTACACGTCTTCACTCGCAATCAAGACCACGTGTACAACTTTCAAATGGGTATCCAAATAAGATTTTATTTTTGCAAATGAAGAATTTTTCTTTTCAAAAATTACTTTCATTCAGGGTTAATCATAATCAACTCTAAAACGATACGAATTTGATCGAAATGGGCCAAAGAATGCCTCAATGTTATGAGCGCTCGGGAACCCAGATGCATCTCTCAAATGGGTATTAAAAAATTATTTTGTATTTTTAAGACCATAATTCCACTTCTTCCAAATAGCCTTTATTCAGGGCTAGTCAAACTTGGGCCTGGAATGACCTGAAGTTGAGAAAAAGGGGCCCAAGAACTACATGTATTCACTTGTAATCGTGACAACGTTTATAACTCTCAAATGATTATCCAAATATGATTTCATATTTGAAAATGAACAATTTTTATTTTCAAAAATCTTCTTCATCCTATGTTAAACAAAATCAACTCTAAAATGATACGAATTTGATTGAAATGGGCCAACGAATGCCTCAACATTGCGAGAGCTCGGGAACCCACTTATATCTCTCAAATTTGTATCAAAAATTTATTTTATATTTTTAAACACATAATTCCACTTCTTTAGAATAGCCTTCGTTTGAGGCTGGTAAAACTTGGGCCTAGAATGACCCGAAGTTGTGAAAAAAGGGGCTCAGCATTACACCTCTTCTCCCGCAATCGAGACCACGTGTACAACTTTCAAATGGGTATCCAAATATGATTTAGTCATTGGAAATGAAGAATTTTTCTTTTCAAAAATCACCTTCAATTGGGGTTAACCAGAATAAATGCTAAAACGACAGGAATTTGATCAAAATGGAACAAAGAATGCCTCTACATTATGAGTGCTTGAAAACCCACTTGATTCTCTCAAATGGGTATCAAAAAATTATTTTGTATTTTTAAATCCATAATTCCACCTTTTCTAAACAGACTTCATTCGAGGCTGGCCAAACTAGGGCCTAGAATGACCTGAAGTTGAGAAAAAAGGGGCCCAAGAACTACACGTCTTCGCTCGCAGTCAAAACCACATGTACAACTCTCAAATGAGTATCTGAATATGATCTCATATTTTCAAATGAAGAATTTTTCTTTTCAAAAATCACCCTCATTCGGAGTTAACCAGAATCAACCCTAAAATGAGATGCATTTGATCGAAATGGGCCAAAGAATGCCTACACTTTACGAGAACTTGGGAACCCACCTATATCTCTCAAATGGGTATCAAAAAATTATTATATATTTTTAAACCCATAACTCCACTTCTTCCGTATATGCTTCATTCGAGGCTAGTCAAACTTGGGCCTAGAATGACCCGAAGTTGAGAAAAAGGGGCCCAAGAACTAACGTCTTCTCCCATAATCAAGACCACGTGTACAAATCTCAAATGCATGTCCAAATATGATTTCATCTTTGGAAATGAATAATTTGTCTTTTCAAAAATCACCTTCATTTCAGGTTAACCAGAATAAACCCTAAAACGATACGAATTTGATCAAAATGGGCCAAAAATATCTCAACGTTATGAGCGCTCTAGAAACCACTTGCATCTCTCAAATGGGTATCAATTTTTTTTATTTTTTTTAATATTATTAAACCCATATTACACTTTTTCTATATAGCCTTCATTTGGGGCTGGTCAAACTTGGGCCTAGAATGACTCGAAGTTGAGAAAAAAGGTCGCAAGAACTACACATCTTTGCTCACAATCATGACCACGTGTACAACTCTCAAATGGGTATCCAACTATTATTTCATATTTGCAAATGAAGAATTTTTCTTTTCAAAAATCACCTTCATTCGGAGTTAACCAGAATCAACTATAAAACGATAGGAATTTGATCAAAATGGGCCAAAGAATGCCTCAAAGTTGCGAGATATTGGAAACCCACATATATCTCTGAAATGGGTAATAAAAAATCAGTTTATATTTTTAAACCCATAATTCCAGTTCTTTTAAATAACCTTCATCTGGGGCTGGTCAAACTTGGGCCTAAAATGACCTAAAGTTGGGAAAAAGGGACCCAAGAACTACACGTTTTCGCTCGCAGTTAGGACCAAGTTTACAACTCTCAAATGGTTATCTAAATATGATTTCATATTTTCAAATGAAAAATTTTTCTTTTCAAAAATCACCTTCATTCGGGGTTAACCAAAATCAAGCCTAAAACAATACGAATTTGATCGAAATGGGCCAAAGAATGCCTCAATGTTACGAGCGCTCGAGAACCCACTTGCATCTCTCAAATGGGTATCAAAAAATTATTTTATATTTTTAAACCTGTAATTCCACTTCTTCTAAATAGCCTTCATTCAGTGCTGGTCAAACTTGTGCCTAGAATGAAATGAAGTTGAGAAAGAGGGGCCCAACAACTACATGTCTTTGCTCACAATTAGGACCATGTGTACAACTCTCAAATGGGTATCCAAATATGATTTCATAATTGTAGATGAAGAATTTTTCTTTTCAAAAATCACCTTCATTCTAGAATCAAACCTAAAACGATAAAAAATTGATCGAAATGGGAAAAATAATCCCTCAACGTTACAAGCACTCGGGATCCCACTTGTATCTCTCAAATGGGTATTAAAAAATTATTTTATATTTTAAAACCCATAGTTCCACTTCCTTCAAATAGCCTTAATTCGAGGTGGTCAAACTTGTGCCTAGAATGACCCGAAGTTGAGAAAAAGGGGCCCAAGAACTACACATATTTGCTCGCAATTAGGACCATGTGTACAACACTCAAATGGGTATCCAAACATTATTTCATATTTTCAAATGAAGAATTTTTCTTTTCAAAAATCAACTCCATTCGGGGTTAACCTGAATCGACCCTAAAATGATACAAATTTGATCGAAATGGGCTAAAGAATGCCTCAACGTTATAAAAAATAAAAAATAAAAAATAAAAAATAAAAAAAAATAAAAAATAAAAAATAAAAAAATTATAAAAAATTGGTATTTTTCATTTTTAAACTCATTATTCCACTTCTTCCAATGACCCTTCATTCGAGGCTAGTCAAACTTGGGCCTAGAATGACCCGAAGTTGAGAAAAAGGGGCCCAAGCCCTACACGTCTTCGCTCGCAATCAATACCACGTGTACAACTCTCAAATGGGTATACTAATATGATTTCATATTTGCAAATGAAGAATTTTGATTTTCAAAAATCACTTTCATTCGAGGTTAAACAGAATCAACCCTAAATCGATACGAAATTGATCGAAAGGGGCAAAATAATTCCTCGATGTTACGAGCGGTTGGGAACCCACTTGCATCTCTGAAATGGGTATGAAAAAATTATTTTGTATTTTTAAACTCATAATTCCACTTCTTCCAAATAGCCTTCATTCGAGGCTGGTCAAACTTGGGCTTAGAATGACATGAAATTGAGAAAAAGGGGCCCAAGAACTACATGTCTTCTCCCGCAATCGAGACCATGTGTACAACTCTCAAAAGGGTATCCAAATACGATTTCAGCTTTGGAAATGAAGAATTTGTCTTTTCAAAAATCACCTTCATTCCGGGTTAACCATAATCAACCCTAAAATGATAACAATTTGATCGAAATGGGAAAAAGAATGCCTCAACGCTACGAGCACTCGGGAACCCACTTGTATCTCTCAAATAAAAAATTATTTTGTATTTTTAAACGCATAATTCCACTTCTTCTAAATAGCCTTCATTCGAGGCTGGTCTAACTTGGGCCCAGAATGACCAGAAGTTGAAAAAAAGGGGCCCAAGAACTACACATATTCCCTTGCAATTAGGACCACATGTACAACTCTCAAAAGGGTATCCAAATATGATTTCATATTTACAAATGAAGAAATTTTCTTTTCAAAAATGACCATGTGTACAAATCTCAAACGGGTATCCAAATATGATTTCATATTTTCAAATGAAGAATTTTGTTTTTCAAAAATCACCTTCATTCGGAGTTAACCAGAATCAACCCTAAAACGATACAAATTTGATCGAAATGGGAAAAACAATGCCTCAATGTTTCCAGAGCTCGACAACCCACTTCCATCTCTCAAATGGGTATCAAAAAACTATTTTGTATTTTTAAACCCATAAATCCACTTCTTCCAAATAGTCTTCATTCAAGGCTGGTCAAACTTGGACCTAGAATGACCGGAAGTTGAGAAAAAGGGGCACAAGAATTACATGTTTTCTCCCGTAATAGGGATCACCTGTAAAACTCTCAAATAGGTATCCAAATATGATTTCATGTTTGCAAATGAAAATTTTTTCTTTTCAAAAATAACATTCATTCGGGGTTAACCAAAATCGATTCTAAAATGATACAAATTTGATCGAAATGGGCAAGCAAATGCCTTAATGCTATGATGGCTTGGGAACCCACTTTCATCTCTCAAATGGGTATCAAAAAATTATTTTTTATTTTTAAACCCATAATTCCACTAATTCCAAAAAGCCTTCATTCGGGGTTGGTCAAACTTGGGCCTAGAATGACCCAAAGTTGAGAACAAGGGGCCCAGGAACTACATGTCTTTGCTCGCACTTGGGACCATGTGTAAAAATCTCAAATGGGTATCCAAATATGTTTTGTATTTTCAAATTAAGAATTTTTATTTTCAAAAATCACATTCATTCAGGGTTAACCAGAATCAATCCTAAAACAATACGCATTTGATCGAAATGGGCCAAAGAATGTCTCAACGTTACGAGGGATCGGGAACCCACTCTTGTCTCTCAAATGGGTATCAAAAATGTATTTTATATTTTTAAACACATAATTCCACTTCTTCAGAATAGCCTTCATTCGAGGCTGGTAAAACTTGGGCCTAGAATGGCCCGAAATTGTGAAAAAAGAGCATAAGCATTACACATCTTCTCCCACAATCGGGACCACATGTACAACTTTCAAATGGGTATCCAAATATGATTTAGTCATTGGAAATGAAGGATTTTTCTTTTCAAAAATCACCTTCATTCGGGGTTAACCAGAATCAACCCTAAAACAACAGGAATTTGATCGAAATGGGACAAAGAATGCCTCTAAATTACGAGCGCTCGGGAACCCACTTGATTCTCTCAAATGGGTATCAAAAAATTATTTTGTATTTTTAAACCCATAATTCCACTTTTTCTAAACAGCCTTCATTCGAGGCTGGCCAAACTAGGGCCTATAATGACCTGAAGTTGAGAAAAAAGGGGCCCAAGAACTACACATCTTCGCTCGCAGTCAAAACCACATGTACAACTCTCAAATGAGTATCCGAATATGATTTCATATTTGCAAATGAATAATTTTTCTTTTCAAAAATCACCCTCATTCGGAGTTAACCAGAATCAACCCTAAAATGATATGAATTTTATCGAAATGGGCCAAAGAATGCCTACACTTTACGAGAACTCGGGAACCCACCTATATCTCTCAAATGAGTATCAAAAAATTATTATGTATTTTTAAACCCATAATTCCACTTCTTCCATATAGGCTTCATTCGAGGCTAGTCAAACTTGGGCCTAGAATGACCCAAAGTTGAGAAAAAGGGGCCCAAGAACTAACTTCTTCTCCCGTAATCAAGACCACCTGTACAACTCTCAAATGGGTGCCCAAATATGATTTCATCTTTGGAAATGAAGAATTTGTCTTTTCAAAAATCACCTTCATTTTGGGTTAACCAGAATCAACCCTAAAACGATACGAATTTGATCGAAATGGGCCAAAAAAATCTCAACGTTATGAGCGCTCGAGAACCCACTTGCATCTCTCAAATGGGTATCAATTTATTTTATTTTATTTTTTTAATACTATTAAACCCATATTACACTTTTTCTATATAGCCTTCATTCGGGGGTGGTCAAACTTGGGCCTAGAATGACCCGAAGTTGAGAAAAAGTTCGCAAGAACTACACGTCTTTGCTAGCAATTATGACCATGTGTACAACTCTCAAATGGGTATCCAAATATGATTTCATAATTGTAAATGAATAATTTTTCTTTTCAAAAATCACCCTCATTCCAGAATCAAACCTAAAACGATACAAATTTGATCGAAATGGGAAAAAGAATGACTCAATGTTACAAGCACTCGGGATCCCACATGTATCTCTCAAATGGGTTTTAAAAAAATATTTTATATTTTAAAACCCATAATTCCACTTCCTTCAAATAGCCTTCATACGGGGTGGTCAAACTTGTGCCTAGAATGACCCGAAGTTGAGAAAAAGGGGCCCAAGAACTACACATATTTGCTCGCAATTAGGACCATGTGTACAACTCTCAAATGGGTATCCAAACATGATTTCATATTTTCAAATAAAGAATTTTGCTTTTCAAAAATCAAATCCATTCGGGGTTAACCATTATCGACCCTAAAATGATACAAATTTGATCGAAATGGGCTAAAGAATGCCTCCATGTTACAAGCGCTCAGAACCCACTTGCATCTCTCAAATAGGTATCAAAAAAATATTTTATATTTTTAAACCCATAATTTCACTTTTTCTAAATATCCTTCATTCAGGGATGATCAAACTTGGGCCTAGAATGACCCGAAGTTGAGAAAAAGGGCCCAAGAACTACACGTCTTTGCTCGCAATCAAGACCATGTGTACAACTCTCAAACAGGTATCCAAATATGATTTCATATTTTCAAATGAAGAATTTTGTTTTTCAAAAATCACCTCCACTTCCATATCTCAAATGGGTATCAAAAAACTATTCTATATTATTAAACCCATAATTTCACTTCTTCCAAATAGTCTTCATTTGAGGCTAGTCAAACTTGGGCCTAGAATGACCGGAAGTTGAGAAAAAGGGGCCCAAGAAGTACATGTTTTCTCCCGTAATCGGGACCACCTGTATAACTCTCAAATGGGTATCCAAATATGATTTCATCTTTGGAAATGAAGAATTTGTCTTTTCAAAAATCACATTCATTCGGGGTTAACCATAATCAACCCTAAAACAATATGAATTTGATCGAAATGTGAAAAAGAATCCCTCAATGTTATGAGCGCTTGGGAAACCACTTGCATCTCTCAAATGGGTATCAAAAAATTATTTTGTATTTTTAAACCCATAATTCCACTTCTTCCAAATAGCCTTCATTCGGGGTTGGTCAAACTTGGGCCTAGAATGACCCGAAGTTGAGAAAAAGGGATCCAAGCCCTACACGTCTTCGCTCGCAATCAAGACCACGTGTACAACTCTCGAATGGGTATCCAAATATGATTTCATTTTTTCAAATGAAGACAAATTCTTTTCAAATATCACCTTCATTCAGGGTTAACCATAATCGACCCTAAAACAATACGAATTTGATCGAAATTGGCAAATGAATGCCTCAGAGTTGCAAGCACTCAGGAACCCACTTGCATCTTTCAAATGGGTATAAAAAATTATTTTTCATTTTTAAACTCATTATTCCACTTCTTCCAATGAGCCTTCATTCGAGGTTGGTCAAACTTGGTCTTAGAATGACACGAAATTGAGAAAAAGGGGCCCAAGAACTACATGTCTTCTCCCGCAATCGAGACCACGTGTACAACTCTCAAAAGGGTATCCAAATACGATTTCATCTTTGGAAATGAAGAATTTGTCTTTTCAAAAATCACCTTCATTCCGGGTTAATCATAATCAACCCTAAAATGATAAAAATTTGATCGAAAGGGAAAAAGAATGCCTCAATGTTACGAGCGCTCGGGAACCCACTTGTATCTCTCAAATATAAAATTGTTTTGTATTTTTAAATGCATAATTCAACTTCTTGCAAATAGCCTTCAGTCGAGGCTGGTCTAACTTGGGCCAGCCCAAGAACTACACATATTCCCTCGCAATTAGGACCACATGTACAACTCTCAAAAGGGTATAAAAATATGATTTCATATTTGCAAATGAAGAATTTTTCTTTTCAAAAATCACCTCCATTCGGAGTTAACCAGAATCAACCCTAAAACGATACGAATTTGATTGAAATGGGCGAAAGAATACCTCAACGTTGCGAGAGCTCACAAACCCACTTTCATCTCTCAAATTAGTATCAAAAAATTATTTTGTATTTTTAAACCCATAATTCCACTTCTTCCAAATAGCCTTCATTCGAGGCTGGTCAAACTTGGGTCTAGAATGACCCAAAGTTGAGAAAAAGGGGCCCAAGAGCTACACGTCTTCTCCCGCAATCAGTACCACGTGTACAACTCTCAAATGGGTATCCAAATATGATTTCATAATTGCAAAATAAAATTTTTCTTTTCAAAAATCACTTTCATTCGGGGTTAACCAGAATCAACTCTAAAATGATACGAATTTGATCTAAATGGGCCAAATAATTCCTGAACATTACGAGTGATCGGAAACCCACTTGAATGTCTCAAATCAGTATCAAAAAATTATTTTATATTTTTAAACCCATAATTCCACTTTTTATAAATAGCCTTCATTCGGGGCCGATCAAACTTGGGCCTAGAATGACCCGAAGTTTTTAAAAAGGGCCCAAGAACTACACGTCTTTGCTCACAATCACGACCATGTGTAAAACTCTCAAACAGGTATCCAAATATGATTTCATATTTTCAAATGAAGAATTTTGTTTTTCAAAAATCACCTTCATTCGAAGTTAACCAGAATCAACCCTAAAACGATATGAATTTGATCGAAATGGGAAAAACAATGCCTCAACATTGCCAGAGCTCGAAAACCCACTTCCATCTCTCAAATGGGTATCAAAAAACTATTCTGTATGACTGGAAGTTGAGAAAAAGGGGCCCAAGATGTACATGTTTTCTCCTGTAATAGGGACCACCTGTACAACTCTCAAATAGGTATCCAAATATGATTTCATCTTTGGAAATAAAAAATTTATCTTTTCAAATATCACCTTCATTCGTGGTTAACCAGAATCGACCCTAAAACAATATGAATTTGATCGAAATAGGCAAATGAATGCCTCAGAGTTATGAGCACTCGGGAACCCACTTGCATCTTTGAAATGGGTATCAAAAATTATTTTGCATTTTTAAACTCATTTTTCCACTTCTTTGAAATAGCCTTCGTTCGAGGCTGGTCAAACTTGGACCTAGAATGACCCGAGGTTGAGAAAAAAGGGGCCCAAGAACTACACATCTTTTCCCACAATTGGGAAAATGTGTACAACTCTCAAATGGGTATGCAAATATGATTTCATCTTTCAAAATGAAGAATTTGTCTTTTCAAAAATCACCTTCATTCGGGTTTAACTAGAATCAACCCTAAAACAATATGATTTTGATCGAAATGGGCAAAAGAATGCCTCAACGTTACAAGCACTCAAGAACCCACTTGCTCAAATGGATGTCAAAACATTATTTTGTATTTTTAAACCCATAATGTCAGAGCTTCCAAATAGCCTTCATTCGGGGCTACTCAAACTTGGGCCTCAAATGACCTGAAGTTTAGAAAAAGGGGCCCAAGAAGTACACGTCTTCGCTCGCAATTAGGACCACGTGTACAACTCTCAAATGGGTATCCAAATATGATTTCATATTTGCAAATGAAGAATTTTTTTTTTCAAAAATCAACTTCATTCGGGGTTAACCAGAATCAACCCTAAAACGATACGAATTTGAAAGAAATGGGTCAAAGAATGCCTCAATGTTACGAGTGCTCGAGAACCCACTTGGATCTCTCAAATGGGTATCAAATTTTTTATATATATTTATAAACCCATAATTCCACTTTTTCTAAATTGGCTTCTTTTGGGGCTGGTCAAACTTGGGCCTAGAATGATCTGAAGTTGAGAAAAAGGGGCCCAATAACTACACATCTTCGCTCGCAATCAAGACCACATGTACAAATCTCAAATGGGTATCCAAATATGATTTCTTGTTTGCAAATGAAGAATTTTTCTTTTCAAAAATCACCTTCATTTAGGGTTAACCAGAATCAACCCTGAAATGATACGAATTTGATCAAAATAGGCCAAAGAATGCCTCAACCTTGCGATATCTCGGGAACCAACCGATATATTTTAAATGGGTTTTAAAAAATTATATTACATTTTTAAACCCATAATTCCACTTCTTCCAAATAGCCTTCGTTCAAGGCTAGTCAAACTTGGGCCCAAAACGACCAGAAGTTGAGAAAAAGGTGCCCAAGAACTACACGTCTTCGCTCGCAATTAGGACCACGTGTATAAATCTCAAATGGGTATCCAAATATGATTTCATCTTTGCAAATGAAAAGTGTTGCTTTTCAAAAATAAAATTCATTCGGGGTTAACCAAAATCGATTCTAAAACGATACGAAATTGATTGAAATGGGCAAACGAATGCCTTAATTCTATGAGCGCTTGGGAACCCACTTTCATCTCTCAAATGGGTATCCAAAAATTATTTTGTATTTTTAAACCCATAATTCCACTAATTCCAAAAAATCCTTCATTCGGGGTTGGTCAAACTTGGGCCTAGAATTACCCAAAGTTGAGAACCAGGGGCCCAGGAACTACATGTCTTCGCTCACAATTGGGACCATGTGTAAAACTCTCAAATGGGTATCCAAATATGTTTTGTATTTTCAAATTAAGAATTTTTATTTTCAAAAATCACATTCATTCTGGGTTAACCAGAATCAATCCTAAAACGATACACATTTGATCGAAATGGGCCAAAGAATGTATCAACGTTACGAGGGCTCGAGAACCCACTCGTGTCTCTCAAATGGGTATCAAAAAATTGTTTTATATTTTTAATCCCATAATTCCACATTTTCCAAATTGCCTTCATTCGGGGTTGGTCAATGCTAAGCCTGGAATAACCCGAAGTTGAGAAAAAGGGGCCCAAGAAGTACATATCATACCTCGCAATCAATACATCATGTACAACTCTCAAATGGGTATTCAAATATGATTTCCTATTTTCAAATGAAGAATTTTGCTTTTCAAAAATCACCTTCATTCGGGGCTGACCAGAATCAACCCTAAAATGATACAAATTTGATCGAAATGGGCCAAATCATGCCTCAACGTTGCGAGAGCTCGAGAACCCACCTGTATCTCTCAAATGGTTATCAAAAAATTATTTTATACTTTTAAACCCATAATTCCACTTCTTCCAAATAGCTTTCGTTTGAGGCTAGTCAAACTTGGGCCTAGAATGACCTGAAGCTGAGAAAACATGGCCCAAGAAATACATGTCTTCTCCCGCAATCAAGACCACGTGTACAACTCTCAAATGGGTATCCAAATAACATTTCATCTTTATAAATGAAGAGTTTGTATTTTCAAAAATAACCTTCATTCGGGGCGAACCAGAATTAACCCTAAAATGATATGAATTTGATCGAAACGGGTCAAAGAATGCCACAATGTTATGAGTGCTCATGAACCCACTTGCATCTATCACATGGCTAGTCAAAAATTATTTTATATTTTTAAAACCATAATTCCACTTCTTTCGAATTGCCTTCATTCAGGGCTGGTCAAACTTGGGCCTGGAATGACCTGAAGTTGAGAAAAAGGGACCCAAGAAGTACATTTCTTCGCTTGCAATCTGGACCACGTGTACAACTCTAAAACTTGACCCTAGAATGACTCAAAGTTGAGAAAACGAGGCCCAAGCCCTACATGTCTTCGCTCTCAATCAAGACCATGTGTACAACTGTCAAATGGGTATCCTAATATGATTTCATATTTGCAAATGAAGAATTTTGTTTTTCAAAAATCACTTTCATTTGTGGTTAACCAGAATCAACCCTAAAACGATACGAATTTGATCGAAATGGGTCAAAGAATTCCTCAAGGTTATGAGCGCTCAGGAACCTACTTGCATCTGTCAAATGGGAATCGAAAAATTGTTTTATCTTTTTAAACCCATAATTCCACTTCTTCTAGATTGTTTTCCTTTTGGGTTTTCATAATTGGGACTAGAATGACAAAGAGTTTATAAAAAGGGGCCCAAGAACTACACGTCTTTGCCCGCAATCAAGATTATGTGTACAAATCTCAAATTGGTAACCAAATATGATTTCATATTTGCAAATAAAGAATTTTGTTTTTCAAAAATCACCTTCATTTGGGGTTAAACAGAATCAACCCTAAAACGATACGAATTTGATCAAAATGGGCAAGAGAATTTCTCAACGTTACGAGTGCTCAGGAATGCACTTGCATCTCTCAAATTGGTATCAAAAAATTATTTTATATTTTTAAACCCATAATTCCACATCTTCCAATTAGCCTTCATTCGGGGCTGGTCAAACTTGGGCCTACAAGGACGCGAAGTTGAGAAAAAGGGGCCCAAGAACTACACGTCCTTGCTTGCAATTAGGACCATGTGTACAGCTCTCAAATGGGTATCCAAATATAATTTCATATTTGCAAATGAAGAAGATCTCTTTTCAAATATCACCTTCATTCGGGGTTAACCAGAATCGACCCTAAAACAATACGAATTTGATCGAAATGGGAAAATGAATGCCTCAGAGTTACGAGCACTCGAGAACCCACTTGCATCTATCAAATGGGTATAAAAAAATTATTTTTTATTTTTAAACCCATAATTCCACTTCTTCCAAATAGCCTTCATTTGGTGTTGGTCAAACTTGGGCCTAGAAAGACCAAAAGTTGAGAAAAAGGGGTCCAAGCCCTACACGTCTTCACTCACAATCAAGACCACGTGTACAACTCTCAAATGGTTATCCAAATATGATTTCATTTTTTCAAATGAACAAAAATTCTTTTCAAATATCACCTTCATTCAGGGTTAACCAGAATCGACCCTAAAGCAATACGAATTTGTTCGAATTTGTCAAATGAATGCCTCAGAGTTACGAGCACTCGGGAACCCACTTGCATCTTTCAAATGGGTATAAAAAATTATTTTGCATTTTTAAACTCATTATTCCACTTCTTCCAATGAGCCTTCATTCGAGGCTAGTCAAACTTGGGCCTAGAATGACCCAAAGTTGAAAAAAAGGGGCCCAAGCCCTAGACGTCTTCGCGTGCAATCAAAACCACGTGTACAACTGTCAAATGGGTATCCAAATATGATTTCATTTTGGCAAATGAAGAATTTTTCTTTTCAAAAATTACTTTCATTCGGGGGTTATCATAATCAACTCTAAAATGATACGAATTTGATCGAAATGGTCCAAAGAATGCCTCAATGTTATGAGTGCTCGGGAACCCAGATGCATCTCTCAAATGGGTATCAAAAAATTATTTTGTATTTTTAAAACCATAATTCCACTTCTTCCAAATAGCCTTTATTCGAGGCTGGTCAAACTTGGGCCTGGAAAGACCTGAAGTTGAGAAAAAGGGGCCTAAGAACTACATGTCTTCGCTTGCAATCGGGACAACGTCTATAACTCTCAAATGAGTATCCAAATATGATTTCATATCTGAAAATGAAGAATTTTTCTTTTCAAAAATCTTCTTCATCCGGGGTTAAACAAAATCAACCCTAAAATGATACGAATTTGATTGAAATGGGCCAAAGAATGCCTCAACATTGCGAGAGCTAGGGAACCCACTTATATCTCTCAAATGGGTATCAAAATTTTATTTTATATTTTCAAACACATAATTCCACTTTTTCAGAATAACATTCGTTCAAGACTGGTAAAACTTGGGCCTAGAATGACCCGAAGTTGTGAAAAAAGGGCCTAATCATTACACGTCTTCTCCCGCAATCGGGACCATGTGTACAAATTTCAAATGCGTATCCAAATATGATTTAGTCATTGGAAATTAAGGATTTTTCTTTTCAAAAATAACCTTCATTTGGGATTAACCAGAATCAACCCTAAAGCGACAGGAATTTGATCGAAATGGGACAAAGAATGACTCTACATTACGAGCGCTCGGAAACCCACTTGCTTCTCTCAAATGGGTATCAAAAAATTATTTTGTACTTTTAAACCCATAATTCCACTTTTTCTAAACAGCCTTCATTCGAGGCTAGCCAAACTAGGGCCTAGAATGACCTGAAGTTGAGAAAAAAGGGGCCCAAGAACTACACGTTTTCGATCGTAGTCAAAACCACATGTACAACTCTCAAATGAGTATCTGAATTTGATTTCATATTTGCAAATGAAGAATTTTTCTTTTCAAAAATTACCCTCATTCGAAGTTAACCAGAATCAACCCTAAAACGATACGAATTTGATCGAAATGAGCCAAAGAATGCCTACACTTTACGAGAACTCGGGAACCCACCTATATCTCTCAAATGGGTACAAAAAATTATTATATATATATTTAAACCCATAATTCCACTTCTTCCATATAGGCTTCATTCGAGGCTAGTCAAACTTGGGCCTAGAATGACCCAAAGTTGGGAAAAAGGGGCCCAAGAACTAACACCTTCTTCCGTAATCAAGACCACGTGTACAACTCTCAAATGGGTGTCCAAATATGATTTCATATTTGGAAATGAAGAATTTGTCTTTTCAAAAATCACCTTCATTTCGGGTTAACCAGAATCAACCCTAAAACAATACGAATTTGATCGAAATGGGCCAAAAATATCTCAACGTTATGAGCGCTTGAGAACCCACTTGCATCTCTCAAATGGGTATCAATTTTTTCTTTTTTTTTTTAATATTATTAAACCCATATTACACTTTTTCTATATAGCCTTCATTCGGGGCTGGTCAAACTCGGGCCTAGAATGACCCGAAGTTGAGAAAAAAGGTCGCAAGAACTACACATCTTTGCTCACAATCACGACCATGTGTACAACTCTCAAATGGGTATCCAAATATGATTTCAAATTTGCAAATGAAGAATTTTTCTTTTCAAAAATCACCTTCATTCAGAGTTAACCAGAATCAACTATAAAACGATAAGAATTTGGTCGAAATGGGCCAAAGAATGCCTCAACGTTGCGAGAGATCGGAAACCAACATATATCTCTCAAATGGGTAATAAAAAATTAGTTTATATTTTTAAACCCATAATTCCAGTTCTTCTAAATAGCCTTCATTCGAGGCTGGTCAAACTTGGGCCTAAAATGAGCTGAAGTTGAGAAAAAGGGACCCAAGAACTACGCGTTTTCGCTCGCAGTTAGGACCAAGTTTACAACTCTAAAATGGTTATCTAAATATGATTTCATATTTTCAAATGAAAAATTTTTCTTTTCAAAAATCACCTTCATTCGGGGTTAACCAGAATCAACCCTAAAACAATATGAATTTGATCAAAATGGGACAAAGAATGCCTCAAAGTTACGAGCGCTCGAGAACCCACTTGCATGTCTTAAATGGGTATCAAAAAATTATTTTATATTTTTAAACCCGTAATTCCACTTCCTCTAAATAGCCTTCATTCAGTGCTGGTCAAACTTGGGCCTAGAATGAACTGAAGTTGAGAAAGTGGGGCCCAAAAACTACACATCTTTGCTCGCAATTAGGACCCTGTGTACAGCTCTCAAATGGGTATCCAAATATGATTTCATAATTGTAAATGAAGAATTTTTCTTTTCAAAAATCACCTTTATTCCAGAATCAAACCTAAAACGATACAATTTGATTGAAATGGGAAAAAGAATGCCTCAATGTTACAAGCACTCAAGATCCCACTTGTATCTCTCAAATGGGTATTAAAAAATTATTTTATATTTTAAAACCCATAATTCCACTTCCTTCAAATAGCCTTCATTCTGTGTTGGTCAAACTTGGGCCTAGAATGACCCGAAGTTAAGAAAAAGGGGTCCAATCCCTACACGTCTTCGCTCGCAATCATGACCACGTGTACAACTCTCAAATGGGTATCCAAATATGATTTCATTTTTTCAAATGAAGACAAATTCGTTTCAAATATCACCTTCATTCAGGGTTAACCAGAATCGACCCTAAAACAATACGAATTTGATCGAAATTGGCAAATGAATGCCTCGGAGTTACGAGCACTCGAGAACCCACTTCCATATTTCAAATGGGTATAAAAAATTATTTTTCATTTTTAAACTCATTATTCCACTTCTTCCAATGAGCCTTCATTCGAGGCTAGTCAAACTTGGTCCTAGAATGACCCGAAGTTGAGAAAAAGGGGCCCAAGTCCTACACGTTTTCGCTCACAATCAAAGCCATGTGTACAAATCTCAAATGGGTATACTAATATGATTTCATATTTGCAAATGAAGAATTTTGCTTTTCAAAAATCACTTTCATTCGAGTTTAAACAGAATCAACCCTAAAACGATACGAAATTGATCGAAAGGGGAAAAAGAATTCCTTGACGTTACAAGCGGTTGGGAACCCACTTCCATCTCTCAAATGGGTATGAAAAAATTATTTTGTATTTTTCAACTCATAATTCCACTTCTTCCAAATAGCCTTCATTTGAGGCTGGTCAAACTTGGGCTTAGAATGAAATGAAATTGAGAAAAAGGGGCCCAAGAACTACATGTCTTCTCCCACAATTGAGACCACATGTACAACTCTCAAAAGGGTATCCAAATACGATTTCAACTTTGGAAATGAAAAATTTGTCTTTTCAAAAATCACCTTCATTCCGGGTTAACCATAATCAACCCTAAAATGATAACAATTTGATCGAAATCGGAAAAAGAATGCCTCAACGTTACGAGCGCTCGGGAACCCACTTGTATCTCTGAAATAATAAAATATTTTGTATTTTTAAACACATAATTCCACTTCTTCCAAATAGCCTTCATTCGAGGATGGTCTAACTTGCGCCCAGAATGACCAAAAGTTGAAAAGAAGGGGCCCAAGAACTACACATATTCCCTTGCAATTAGGACTACATGTACAACTCTCAAAAGGGTATCCAAATATGATTTCATATTTGCAAATGAAGAATTTTTCTTTTCAAAAATCACCTCCATTCGGAGTTAACCATAATCAACCCTAAAACGATACGAATTTGATCGAAATGGGCGACAGAATGCCTCAATGTTGCGAGGGGTCACGAACCCACTTGCATCTCTCAAATTGGTATCAAAAAATTATTTTGTATTTTTAAACCCATAATTCCACTTCTTCCAAATAGCCTTCATTCGAGGCTGGTCAAACTTGGGTCTAGAATGATCCGAAGTTGAGAAAAAGGGGCCCAATATCTACACGTCTTCTCCCGCAATCAGGACCACGTGTACAACTCTCAAATGGGTATCCAATTATGATTTCATATTTGCAAAATAAAAATTTTCTTTTCAAAAATCACCTTCATTCTGGGTTAACCAGAATCAACTCTAAAATGATACAAATTTGATCGAAATGCGCCAAAGAATGCCTCAACATTACTAGCGATCAGAAACCCACTTGAATGTCTCAAATCGGTATCAAAAAATTATTTTATATTTTTAAACCCATAATTCCACTCTTTCTAAATAACCTTCATTCAACGTTGATCAAACTTGGGCCTAGAATGACCCAAAGTTTTGAAAAAGGGCCCAAGAGCTACATGTCTTTGCTCTCAATCAAGACCACATGTACAAATCTCAAACGGGTATCCAAATATGATTTCATATTTTCAAATGAAGAATTTTGTTTTTCAAAAATCACCTTCATTCGAAGTTAACCAGAATCAATCCTAAAACGATACGAATTTGATCAAAATGGGAAAAACAATGCCTCAATGTTGCCAAATCTCAACAACCCACTTCCATCTCTCAAATGGGTATCAAAAAACTATTCTGTATTTTTAAACCCATAATTCCACTTCTTCCAAATAGTCTTAATTCAAGGCTTGTCAAACTTGGGCCTAGAATGACCGGAAGTTAAAAAAAAGGGGCCCAAGAAGTACATGTTTTCTCCCGTAATCGGGACCACCTGTACAACTCTCAAATAGGGATCCAGATATGATTTCATCTTTTGAAATAAATAATTTATCTTTTCAAATATCACCTTCATTCGTGGTTAACCAGAATCGACCCTAAAACAATACGAATTTGATCGAAATAGGCAAATGAATGCCTCGCAGTTACGAGCACTCGGGAACCCACTTGAATCTTTGAAATGGGTATCAAAATTATTTTGCATTTTTAAACTCATTATTCCACTTCTTCGAAATAGCCTTCATTCGAGGCTAGTCAAACTTGGGCCTAGAATGACCCGAGGTTGAGAAAAAAGGTGCCCAAGAACTACACGTATTTTCCCACAATTGGGAAAACGTGTACAAGTCTCAAACGGGTATCCAAATATGATTTCATCTTTCAAAACGAAGAATCTGTCTTTTCAAAAATCACCTTCATTCGTCTTTAACTAGAATCAACCCTAAAACAATACGATTTTGATCAAAATGGGAAAAAGAATGCCTCAATGTTACGAGCGCTCGGGAACCCACTTGCATATCTCAAATGGATATCAAAACATTATTTTGTATTTTTAAACCCATAATGCCACATCTTCCAAATAGCCTTCATTCAGGGCTAGTCAAACTTGGGCCTCAAATGACCCGAAGTTGAGAAAAAGGGGCCCAAGAACTACACGTCTTCTCTTGCAATCAGAACCACGTGTACAACTCTCAAATGGGTATTAAAATATGATATCATATTTGCAAATGAAGATTTTTTTTTTCAAAAATCAACTTCATTCGGGGTTAAACAGAATCAACCCTAAAATGATACGAATTTGATCGAAATGGGCCAAAGAATTCCTCAATGTTATGAGCACTGGAGAACCCACTTGGATCTCTCAAATGGGTATCAAAAAATTATTTTATATTTATAAACCCAGAATTCCACTTTTTCCAAATTGGCTTCTTTTGGGGCTGGTCAAACTTGGGCCTAGAATGACCCGAAGTTGAGAAAAAGGGGCCCAATAACTACACGTCTTCGCTCGCAATCAAGACCACATGTACAAACTTGGGCCTAGAATGACCCAAAGTTGAGAACAAGGGGCCCAGGAACTACATGTCTTCGCTCGCACTTGGGACCATGTGTAAAACTCTCAAATGGGTATCCAAATATGTTTTGTATTTTCAAATTAAGAATTTTTATTTTCAAAAATCACATTCATTCTGGGTTAACCAGAATCAATCATTAAATGATACGCATTTGATCGAAATGGGAAAAAGAATGCCTCAATGTTACGAGGGCTCGGGAACCCACTCGTGTCTCTCAAATGCGTATCAAAAAATTATTTTATATTTTTAATCCCATAATTCCACGTTTTCTAAATTGCCTTCATTCGGGGCTGGTCAATCCTGAGCCTAGAATAACCCGAAGTTGAGAAAAGAGGGCCCAAGAAGTACATTTCATACCTCGCAATCAAGACATCATGTACAACTCTAAAATGGGTATTCAAATATGATTTCCTATTTGCAAATGAAGAATTTTTCTTTTCAAAAATCACCTTCATTCGGGGTTGACCAGAATCAACCCTAAAATGATACGAATTTGATCGAAATGGGCCAAATCATGCCTCAACGTTGCGAGAGCTCGGGAACCCACTTGTATCTCTCAAATGGTTATCAAAAAATTATTTTATACTTTTAAACCCATAATTCCACTTCTTCCAAATAGCTTTCGTTTGAGGCTGGTCAAACTTGGGCCTAGAATGACCCGAAGTAGAGAAAACAGGGCCCAAGAACTACAAGTCTTCTCCCGCAATCAAGACCACGTGTACAACTCTCAAATGGGTACCCAAATAACATTTCATCTTTATAAATAAAAAGTTTTTCTTTCCAAAAATAACCTTCATTCGGGGTGAACGAGAATCAACCCTAAAATGATACGAATTTGATCGAAACAGGTCGAAGAATGCCACAATGTTATGAACGCTCATGAACCCACTTGCATCTATCACATGGCTATTCAAAAATTATTTTATATTTTTAAAACCATAATTCCAGTTCTTCCAAATTGCCTTCATTCAGGGCTAGTCAAACTTGGGCCTGGAATGACCTGAAGTTGAGAAAAAGGGACCCAAGAAGTGCATGTCTTCGCTAGCATTAAGGACCATGTGTACAACTCTAAAACTTGGCCCTAGAATGACACGAAGTTGAGAAAAAGAGGCCCAATCCATACATGTCTTCACTCGCAATCAAGACCATGTATACAAATCTCAAATGGGTATCCTAATATGATTTCATATTTGCAAATGAAGAATTTTGTTTTTCAAAAATCACTTTCATTCGGGGTTAACCAGAATCAACCCTAAAACAATACGAATCTGATTGAAGTGGGTCAAAGAATGTCTCAACGTTACGAGTTCTCGGGAACCTATTTGCAACTGTCAAATGGGTATCGAAAAATTGTTTATCTTTTTAAACCCATAATTCCACTTCTTCTAAATTGTTTTCTTTTGGGGATTTCATAATTGGGACTAAAATGACAAAGAGTTTATAAAAAGGGGCCCAAGAACTACACATCTTTGCTCGCAATCAAGATTATGTGTACAATTCTCAAATTGGTAACCAAATATGATTTCATATTTGCAAATAAAGAATTTTGTTTTTCAAAAATCACCTTCATTTGGGGTTAACCAGAATCAACCCTAAAACGATACGAATTTGATCAAAACGGGCAAAAGAATTTATCAACGTTACGAGCACTCGAGAATGCACTTGCATCTCTCAAATTGATATCAAAAAAGTATTTTATATTTTTAAACCCATAATTCCACATCTTCCAATTAGCCTTCATTCGGGGCTGGTCAAACATGGGCCTAGAATGAAGCGAAGTTGAGAAAAAGGGGCACAAGAACTACATGTCTTCCCTTGCAATTAGGACCGCGTGTACATCTCTCAAATGGGTATCCAAATATAATTTTATATTTGCAAATGAAGAATTTCTCTTTTTAAATATCACCTTCATTCGGGGTTAACCAGAATCGACCCTAAAACAATACGAATTTGATCGAAATGGGAAAATGAATGCCTCAGAGTTACGAGCACTCGAGAACCCACTTGAATCTCTCAAATGGGTATCAAAAAATTATTTTGTATTTTTAAACCCATAATTCCACTTCTTCCAAATAGCCTTCATTCGGGGTTGGTCAAACTTGGGCCTAGAATGACCCAAAGTTGAGAAAAAGGGGTCCAAGCCCTACACGTCTTCTCTTGCAATCAAGACCATGTGTACAACTCTCAAATGGGTATCCAAATATGATTTCATTTTTTCAAATGAACAAAAATTCTTTTCAAATATCACCTTCATTCAGGGTTAACCAAAAGCGACCCTAAAACAATACGAATTTGATCGAAATTGGCAAATGAATGCCTTAGAGTTACGAGCACTTGGGAACCCACTTGCATCTTTCAAATGGGTATAAAAAATTATTTTTCATTTTTAAAATCATTATTCCACTTCTTCCAATGAGCCTTCGTTCGAGGCTAGTCAAACTTGGGCCTAGAATGACCCGAAGTTGAGAAAAAGGGGCCCAAGCCCTACATGTCTTCGCTCGCAATTAATACAACGTGTACAACTCTCAAATGGGTATCCAAATATGATTTCATTTTTTCAAATGAAGAATTGTTCTTTTCAAAAACTACTTTCATTCGGGGTTAATCAGAATTAACTCTAAAACGATATGAATTTGATATAAATGGGCCAAAGAATGCCTTAATGTTATGAGCACTCGGGAACCCAGATGCATCTCTCAAATGGGTATCAAAAAATTATTTTTTATTTTTAAAACCATAATTCCACTTCTTCCAAATAGCCTTTATTCGGGGCTGGTCAAACTTGGGTCTGGAATGACCTGAAGTTGAGAAAAAGGGGCCCAAGAACTACATGTCTTCGCTTGCAATCGGGACAACATGTATAACTCTCAAATGAGTATCCAAATATGATTTCATATTTGAAAATGAAGAATTTTTCTTTTCAAAAATCTTCTTCATCCGGGGTTAAACAAAATCAACCCTAAAATGATATGAATTTGATTGAAATGGGCCAAAGAATGCCTCAACATTGCGAGATCTCAGGGACCCACTTATATCTCTCAAATGGGTATCAAAAAATTATTTTATATTTTTAAACACATAATTCCACTTCTTCAGAAAGCCTTCATTCGAGGCTGGTAAAACTTGGGCCTAGAATGACTCGAAGTTGTGAAAAAAGGGCCTAAGCATTACACGTCTTCTCCTGCAATCGGGACCACATGTACACCTTTCAAATGGGTATCCAAATATGATTTATTCATTGGAAATGAAGGATTTTTATTTTCAAAAATCACCTTCATTCGAGGTTAACCAAAATCAACCCTAAAACGACAGGAATTTGATCGAAATGGGACAAAGAATGCCTCTACATTACGAGCTCTCGGGAACGCACTTGCTTCTCTCAAATGGGTATCAAAAAAATATTTTGTATTTTTAAACCCATAATTCCACTTTTTCTAAACAGCCTTCATTCAAAGCTAGCCAAACTAGGGCCTAGAATGACTTGAAGTTGAGAAAAAAGGGGTGCAAGAACTACACGTCTTCGCTCGCAGTCAAAAACACATGTACAACTCTCAAATGAGTATCCGAATATGATTTCATATTTGCAAATGAAGAATTTTTCATTTCAAAAATCACCTTCATTCGGAGTTAACCAGAATCAACCCTAAAACGATACAAATTTGATCGAAATGGGCCAAAGAATGCCTACACTTTACGAGAACTCAGGAACCCACCTATATCTCTCAAATGGGTATCAAAAAAATATTATATATTTTTAAACCCATAATTCTACTTCTTCCATATAGGCTTGATTCGAGGCTAGTCAAACTTGGGCCTAGAATGACCTGAAGTTGAGAAAAAGGGGCCCAAGAATTAATGTCTTCTCCTATAATCAAGACCACGTGTACAACTCTCAAATGGGTGTCCAAATATGATTTCATCTTTGGAAATGAAGAATTTGTATTTTCAAAAATCACCTTCATTTCGGGTTAACCAAAATCAACCCTAAAACGATACGAATTTGATTGAAATGGGCCAAAAATATCTCAACGTTATGAGCGCTCGAGAACACACTTGCATCTCTCAAATGGGTATCAATTTTTATTTTTTTTTTAATATTATTAAACCCATATTACACTTTTTCTGTTAAGGTCCTAACCCACACATAGGTAGATCAATGTATTCGGATGAAACAAAGGTCAATATTAATAAGGCCTTTCAATAAAATAGAATAAGGCGAATGTAAGAAGACCTAATAGAAGCTTCTGCTTCTAGAAGGATCTTCCTCTAGATGCTTCTCTTAATAGACATATTTAGTATAAATAAGGGTCGAGGGTATGAGAACCCAAGCTTGGAGATTATTGTAACAGAGCGCTGCTCGACTGGAGGTTTCCCCCTCGAAGAGGCCTGTGAACTTTGCTATATGAATCAAAGTGCTATTTCTATTGCTATTTTGTATATCATTTTTGTGTATTGTGAAGATTATGCTGGATATTTTACTGTTATTCTGCCATTTCTAGAATTTTATTTCTGTTCTGCATATTTTATATATCTAGTATCTTGCAAGTGGTATAAGAGCACTTTCCTTGGAAGAAATTGCGGGTATTTTTTTTTCAGGGTAGAGACGTATTCCTACGTCTTTAAGCCACAAAGATCCATCGTTACGCGCATAAATCCGCGGTTGAGGGATTCATACACGCAAGAAATACAAGTGTTTCTTAAGAACACATCTGTTGGCCACCCTTGTAACCCCTTTTGGTACCGCTTCGAGTGGTAGCGCATCAAACAACACCTGTGTACAGATCAACCTAGATTTCCTGAATCCCTCTTTAGATAAACCTATCGGTCGCTGGACTGCTATAGTGTCACCGAGAACAACACTCGAGAATATACTCTCTAGTATCTGGGTAGTCAGGTAGTACGGCTAAGGGTACGGTCTATCCTCTTTAGTTAGTGCCCTGAGATATTGGGCCAAGTACTATTGTTCGACCCCGCACGTATATCAGAGAGTTATAGCATAGGGCAAACCCTTGTCTGTAGAACCCTTGAATACCTAACCCTTGGGGAACATAAACATAAACATTAACAAATTAAACCAACGCGATCTATTGTCGTGCATCTGTGTTCGGGTTGTTAAGTAAAGAATATCTGGTTTAGAATTTGTGGATTTCAGCACTACAACATTCTTCAGACCAAAGTATAACCCCGTAGCTGTAAAAAAAAAAAAAAGTCTGGAAATTTTTCCACCATTATTTGAGACCTATTCCATTAGATTCATCTCTTTTCCCTTATCACATTCATCCATATCATTTTTCTGAAAAATTTTTGACCCCGCCCGCTCCCTTTTCAGTTCAGCCATCCTCATGGCCCATACCCGTAGCCAAGAACTAGTCTTGCTTCAACAACTTACAATCTGGTTTACTCGAGACCCAACAAGAAGTGCAACAACTCAATGCTACTATTGCCTCCCATGATGCATCCATAAATGCCTCAGTAAATGTAGTCATACAGTCCGCAATGGCGGAAGTCAAACACGAACTAACCACCCAGCTCAAATTTTTCTTTGCATCAGTCTACACCAAACTCAAGATCCCTATCGATGACTCTTTTCCTGATGCACCTAAAAACACTGAAGGTGAAACTTCTTCCCATTCCTTTCAACCCCATCACTTTCAAAGGGACATACGCCTTCCACGGGTGGATGTAACCAAATTTGATGGCTCGGACCCCACTGGTTGGGTCACCCAAATGGAACAATATTTCTCTCTCTACAACATTACCGATGACTTGGCCAAACTCCGGTATGGTGTTCTCCATCTAGATCAAGAACGCTGGCAATGGTGGCAATGGAGATAAACTTCCTGTCAAGGGTATATTGCTTGGACCCAATTTGTGGCTGAGCTTTATGAACACTTTGAAACTAACACCAATCATTTGGGCTGTTTGAAAAAATTGAAGAAATCAGGCACAGTAGAAGACTTCATAGCTGCATTTGAGCATCTGGATTTTTGAACAGAGGGCATGACTGATGCTTTCTTTCGAGAGTGTTTTATCAGTGGCCTCAAGGAGGAGATTCAGGCCCATGTCCTCATGGCTCGACCTACGACTTGGGTGGAGGCTACCAAAAAAGATAAAGAAGAACAACAAATTGTTTCCTCTCAAAACCGTAAGCCTTCCTTCATCCCTCGCCCTAAACCAGTAAACCCCACTACTCCCTCTGCCCCATTAAAAATCCAAAAATTGACCAAGGCTGAAATGGTTGAATGCCAACTCAAAGGCCTCTGTTATAATTGTGATGAAAAATATTTCCCAGGCCACAAATGTAAGGAACAAAAGATTTTTATGGCCATCTCTGAGGATATTCCAGAAGAAGATGTTGACACTCCCCTTGTGCCTGAGTCACTAGAAATCATTGACATCAACCCTCCCTCCGACCCTCCCGAAGTGGAACTGATCATTTCCCTCAATTCTCTCACCGGCTTCTCTTCCCCCC
>JASDQU010101558.1:234716-255919 GCA_032191745.1 Picea mariana | reverse complement strand
ATCGGTGACTACCACCTAAAATCCCATATGTTTGCTATTGACATGGGCGGTTGTGACATTGTGTTGGGTGCAGACTGGCTAAGGACTTTGGGTCCCATTCTCATGGATTTTCAGAACTTAACCATGCAATTCGACCAAGGAGGCCACCAATATAAATTTCAAGGCATCACTACTAGTTCAACTGAGGTCATCAATTCTCATCGCATGGAAAAACTGCTCAAAAAAGGTCATTCAGGTGTCATTGCCCAAATCCACGCCATACAAGCCACAGAGACCCCACCAGTGCCCCAAGACCTCCAAGCCCTCCTTTCTAAACATAAAAAGGTATTTTCCACTCCCCAAGGACTCCCTCCTTCCTGCAGTGTCCATGATCATTCCATTCCCCTTGTCCCAGGCAGCCTTCCCCCCAATATACGTCCATATCGCCACCCCTTTGCACAAAAAAATGAAATTGAAAAAATGGTCCAAGAGCTCCTTATTGTCAGCGTCATCCATCCTATTACGAGCCCTTACTCTTCTTTGATCGTCATGGTACAGAAGAAATAAGGTTTGTGGTGAATGTGTCCTGACTTCCGTGCTCTCAAAAAACTAACCATCAAAGACAAATTTCCTATTCCTGTCATTGATGACCTCCTGGATGAATTGAGTGGCACCCAATTCTTTACCAAACTTGATCTTTGCTTGGGCTATCACCAGATACGTATGAAAGAGGCCGACATTCCCAAGACTTCCTTTCACACTCACGAGGGCCACTATGAGTTTTTGGTCATGCCCTTTGGTTTGTGCAATGCCCCCTCCACCTTCCAGAGCCTCATGAACCATGTATTCCGCCCTTTTCTCCGTCATTTTGTCTTAGTTTTCTTTGATGATATCCTCATCTATAGAAAAAATTGGACAGACCATCTTACTCATGTGGATCAAGTTCTCCGCCTACTCTCTCAGCACCAACTTTTCATGAAACAGTCCAAATGTGCTTTTGGTGCCTTAGAAGTAGAATACTTGGGTCATCTGGTGGGAAAGGATGGCGTCAGGGTGGACCCAAAAAAAATTGAAGCTATGCAAGACTGGCCACACCCAAAGACTCTCAAAAGCTTGCGAGGATTTTTGGGCCTCACAGGGTATTATCGCAAGTTCGTTAAGAACTACGGAAAGATTGCAGCACCTCTCACGGTGCTCCTCAAAAAGAACTCTTTCACTTGGACTCCAGCAGCTGCTCAAGATTTTCAAACCTTGAAGACGACCATGTGCACCACTCTATTTCTGGCCCTTCCCGACTTCAAAAAGACCTTTGTGTTGGAATGTGATGCCTCAGGGAAAGGAATCGACTCTATCCTTATGCAAGAGGGTCGACCTTTGGCCTTCACTAGCAAGCAACTGTCAGAAAATAATCTGGGCAAACCCATTTATGAAAAATAAATGTTGGCAATTCTGCATGCCGTTGAGTTGTGGCGTCCGTATCTCTTGGGGCAACGCTTCCAAATTAAGACAAACCATCAAAGCCTCAAGTACTTTCTGGAACAACGCATTTCCTCCCAGGAACAACAAAAATGGGTGACCAAGCTCTTTGGATATGATTATGAGATCATTTACAAGAAGGGAAAAGACAATGTCATGGCGGATGCACTGTCCTGGAAATATGAAGACGAAGGATCCCTTTTTTCTTTTTCCTTCATTGTATCCGATTGGCTCCAAGCTGTGCGCCAGGAATGGCTTCAAGATCCCAAAAGTTCGCATCTGATCTAGCAACTGCAAAACAAGACTCCGAATCCCCTAGGGTACTCCTGGCTCTAGGATGAGCTTCGATACAAAGGCCGCTTGTATTTAAGTAAACAATCCAAGATCAAATCCACAGTGCTTTCTGAGCTTCATGATACACCCATAGCGGGGCACTTAGAGTTCACCAAAACATATGACCGAGTCAAACATTTTTTTTTCTAGGATGGTATGAAACAGGACATCCGTAAGTTTTTCGCTGAATGTGAGGTATGTCAACGCAACAAGGAAGAAACAGTCAAATCTCTAGGCACCCTCCAACTGCTTCCGATTCCCCCTGCTATTTGGAAGGATATCTCTATAGACTTTATTACAGGCTTACCCAAATCAGGGAATAAATCAGTCATAATGGTGGTGGTGGATCGCCTTTCCAAGTATGCTCATTTTTGCGCTCTTCCCCACCCATTTAATGCATTCACGGTGGCTCAAATTTTCATGGACCGGATCTTCAAGCTTCATGGCATGCCGCACTCTATTGTTTCCAATCGAGACCCAACTTTCACAAGCAATTTTTGGCAAGAGTTGTTTAAGCTACAAGGAACACAATTGCATCTCAGCTCAGCTTATCATCCCCAAACTGATGGTCAAACGGAAGTTGTAAACAAGTGTTTGGAAACATATCTGAAGTGCTTTTCCTTTGAAAAACAACACCAGTGGGCTCAATGCTTACCCCTCGTCGAATGGTGGTACAACACTACATACCATACAACCACTCGCATGACTCCTTTTGAAGCAGTCTATGGACATAATCCACCTTCAGTTCTCTCATACTTACCGGGTACCTCGAAGTTCTAGGCGGTTGACCAAACACTTATAGTCCGAGAGGATATCCTTCGTACCCTTAAAGAGAACTTGGTCATGGCACATAATAGAATGAAGCAACAAGCAGATCAAGGTCACTCTGAATGACAATTTTCAGAAGGGGATCAAGTGTTTCTGAGACTGCAACCATATAAGAAAACTTCCCTCAAGGCCGAGCATTGTCAGAAGCTAGCACCCAAATTTTATGTCCCTTACACAGTTCTCAAGCGTGTGGGACAAGTCGCATATTAGTTAGATATTCCCAGTCAGTCGAAGCTACATCCTGTTTTTCATGTTTCATGCTTGAAGAAGGTGATTGGAACTAGGTGCCAAATTCAAACCAACCTTCCAGAGTTAGCTGAAGAAGGATCCATTTGGCTACAGCCAGAAGCAATTTTGGACCAGCGTGAGCATCGCCTGCGTCAGAGAACCATCAAGGAAGTGCTCGTACAGTGGAAAGATATGACTCCAGCAGATGCCACTTGGGAACCAGCTACCATTCTGCATCAGTTTCCACATCTCAAGCCTTGAGGACAAGGTTGTTTTTAAGGGGGAATACATGTTAAGTTCCTAACCCACACATAGGTAGATCAATGTATTCGGATGTAATAAAGGTCAATATTAATAAGGCCTTTCAATAAAATAGAATAAGGCGGATGTAAGAAGACCTAATAGAAGCTTCCGCTTCTAGAAGGATCTTCCTCTAGATGCTTCTCTTAATAGACATATTTAGTATAAATAAGGGTCGAGGGTATGAGAACCCAATCTTGGAGAATTATTGTAATAGAGCGCTGCTCGACTGGAGGTTGCCCCCTCGAAGAGGCTTGTGAAGATTTCTATCTGAATCAAAGTGCTATTTCTATTGCTATTTCATATATCATTTCTGTGTATTGTGAATATTATGCTGGATATTTTACTATTATTCTGCCATTCCTAGCATTTTATTTATGTTCTTCATATTTTATATATCTCGTATCTTGCATTTTATATATAGACTTCATTCGGGGTTGGTCAAACTTGGGCCTAGAATGACCTGAAGTTGAGAAAAAATGTTGCAAGAACTACACATCTTTGCTCGCAATCACGACCACATGTACAAATCTCAAATGGGTATCCAAATATTATTTCATATTTGAAAATGAAGAATTTTTCTTTTGAAAAATCACCCTCATTCGGAGTTAACCAGAATCAACTATAAAACGATAGGAATTTGATCGAAATGGGCCAAATAATGCCTCAACGTTGCGAGAGATTGAAAACCCACATATATCTCTCAAATGGGTAATAAAAAATTAGTTTATATTTTTAAACCCATAATTCCAGTTCTTCTAAATAGACTTCATTCGGGGCTGGTCAAACTTGGGCCTAAAATGACTTGAAGTTGAGAAAAAGGGACCCAATAACTACACGTTTTTGCTCGCATTTAGGACCAAGTTTACAACTCTCAAATTGTTATCTAAATATGATTTCATATTTTCAAATGAAAATTTTCGCTTTTCAAAAATCACCTTCATTCGGGGTTAACTAGAATCAACCCTAAAACAATACGAATTTGATCGAAATGGGCCAGATAATGCCTCAATGTTACGAGTGCTCGAGAACCCACTTGCATCTCTTAAATGGGTATCAAAAAATTATTTTATATTTTCAAACTCGTAATTCCACTTCTTCTAAATAGCCTTCATTCAGTGCTGGTCAAACTTGGGCCTAGAATGACCTGAAGTTGAGAAAGAAGGGCCCGACAACTACATGTCTTTGCTCACAATTAGGACCATGTGTACAACTCTCAAATGGGTATCCAAATACGATTTCATAATTGTGAATGTAGAATTTTGCGTTTCAAAAATCACCTCCATTCCAGAATCAAACCTAAAATGATACAAATTTGATCGAAATGGGAAAAAGAATGCCTGAATGTTACAAGCACTTGGGCTCCCACTTTTATCTCTCAAATGGGTATTAAAAATTTATTTTATATTTTAAAACCCATAATTCCACTTCCTTCAAATAGCCTTAATTCGGGGTGGTCAAACTTGTGCCTAGAATGACCCAAAGTTGAGAAAAAGGGGCCCAAGAACTACACATATTTGCTCGCAATTAAGACCATGTGTACAACTCTCAAATGGGTATCCAAACATGATTTCATATTTTCAAATGAAGAATTTTTCTTTTCAAAAATCAACTCCATTTAGGGTTAACCAGAATCGACCCTAAAATGATACAAATCTGATCGAAATGGGATAAAGAATGCCGCAACGTTACAAGCACTCGGGAACCCACTTGCATCTCTCAAATAGGTATCAAAAAATTATTTTATACTTTTAAACCCATAATTCCACTTTTTCTAAATAGGCTTCATTCGAGGCTGATCAAACTTGGTCCTAGAATGAACCGAAGTTGAGAAAAAGGGCCCAAGAACTACAAGTATTTGCTGGCAATCAAGACCACATGTACAAATCTCAAACGGGTATCAAAATATGATTTCATATTTTCAAATGAATAATTTTGTTTTTTTAAAATCACCTCCATTCAGAGTTAACCAGAATCAAACCAAAAACGATACGAATTTGATCGAAATGGGAAAAACAATGCCTCAATGTTGCCAGAGCTCGACAACCCAATTCCATCTCTCAAATGGGTATCAAAAAACTATTTCATATTTTTAAACCCATAATTTCACTTCTTCCAAATAGTCTTCATTCGAGGCTGGTCAAACTTGGGCCTAGAATGACTGGAAGTTGAGAAAAAGGGGCCCAAGAAGTACATGTTTTTTCCCGTAATCGGGACCACCTGTACAACTCTCAAATAGGTATCCAAATATGATTTCATCTTTGGAAATGAAGAATTTGTCTTTTCAAAAATCACATTCATTCGGGGTTAACCATAATCAACCCTAAAACAATACAAATTTGATCGAAATGTGAAAAAGAATCCCTCAATGTTATGAGCACTTGGGAAACCACTTGCATCTCTCAAATGGGTATCGAAAAATTATTTTGTATTTTTAAACCCATAATTCCACTTCTTCCAAATAGCCTTCATTCGGGGTTGGTCAAACTTGGGCCTGGAATGACCCGAAGTTGAGAAAAAGGGGTCCAATCCCTACATGTCTTCGCTCGCAATCAAGACCAGGTGTACAACTCTCAAATGGGTATCCAAATATGAATTCATTTTTTCAAATCAAGAAAAATTCTTTTCAAATATCACCTTCAATGAGGGTTAACCAGAATCGACTCTAAAACAATACGAATTTGATCGAAATTGGCAAAGGAATGCCTCGGAGTTACGAGCACTCGAGAACCCACTTGCATCTTTCAAATGGGTATAAAAAATTATTTTGCATTTTTAAACTCATTATTCCACTTCTTCCAATGAGCCTTCATTCGAGGCTAGTCAAACTTGGGCCTAGAATGACCCGAAGTTGAGAAAAAGGGGCCCAATCCCTACACGTCTTCGCTCGCAATCAATACCACGTGTACAACTCTCAAATGGGTATACTAATATGATTTTATATTTTCAAATGAAGAATTTTTCTTTTCAAAAATCACTTTCATTCGAGGTTAAACAAAATCAACCCTAAAACGATACGAAATTGATCGAAAGGGGCAAAAGAATTCCTCAACGTTATGAGCGGTTGGGAACCCACTTGCATCTCTCAAATGGGTATGAAAAAATTATTTTTTTTTATTTTTGAACTCATAATTCCACTTCTTCCAAATAGCCTTCATTTGAGGCTGGTCAAACTTAGTCTTAGAATGACACAAAATTGAGAAAAAGGGGCCCAAGAACTACATGTCTTCTCCCGCAATCAAGACCACGTGTACAACTCTCAAAAGGGTATCCAAATACGATTTCAGCTTTGGAAATGAAGAATTTGTCTTTTCAAAAATCACCTTCATTCTAGGTTAACCATAATCAACCCTAAAATGATAACAATTTGATCGAAATGGGAAAAATAATGCCTCAACGTTACGAGCGCTCGAGAACCCACTTGTATCTCTCAAATAAGAAATTATTTTTTATTTTTAAACACATAATTCCACTTCTTCCAAATAGACTTCATTCGAGGCTGGTCTAACTTGGGCCCAAAATGACCAGAAGTTGAAAAAAAGGGGCCCAAGAACTACACATATTCCCTTGCAATTAGGACCACATTTACAACTCTCAAAAGGGTATCCAAATATGATTTCATATTTGCAAATGAAGAATTTTTCTTTTCAAAAATCACCTTCATTCGGATTTAACCATAATCAACCCTAAAACGATACGAATTTGGTCGAAATGGGCGAAAGAATGCCTCAACATTGCGAGAGCTCACGAACCCAGTTGCATCTCTCAAATTGGTATCAAAAAATTAATTTGTATTTTTAAACCCATAATTCCACTTCGTCCAAATAGCCTTCATTCGAGGCTGGTCAAACTTGGGTCTAGAATGACCCGAAGTTGAGAAAAAGGGGCCCAAGAGCTACACGTCTTCTCCCGCAATCAGGACCACGTGTACAAATCTCAAATGGGTATCCAAATATGATTTCATATTTGCAAAATAAAATTTTTCTTTTCAAAAATCACCTTCATTCGGGGTTAACCAGAATTAACTCTAAAATGATACGAATTTGATCAAAATGGTCCAAATAATGCTTCAACATTACGAGTGATCGGAAGCCTACTTGAATGTCTCAAATTGGTATCAAAAAATTATTTTATATTTTTAAACCCATAATTCCACTTTTTCTAAATAGCCTTCATTCGGGGCTAATCAAACTTGGGCCTAGAATGACCCGAAGTTTTGAAAAAGGGCCCAAGAACTACACGTCTTTGCTCTCAATCAAGACAACGTGTAAAACTCTCAAATGGGTATCCAGATATGATTTCATATTTTCAAATGAAGAATTTTGTTTTTCAAAAATCACCTTCATTCGGAGTTAACCAGAATCAACCCTAAAATGATATGAATTTGATCGAAATGGGAAAAATAATGCCTCAACGTTGCTAGAGCTCAACAACCCACTTCCATCTCTCAAATGGGTATCAAAAAACTATTCTGTATTTTTAAACCCATAATTCCACTTCTTCCAAATAGTCTTCATTCAAGGCTGGTCAAACTTGGGCCTAGAATGACCGGAAGTTGAGAAAAAGGGGCCCAAGAAATACATGTTTTCTCCCGTAATAGGGAACACCTATACAACTCTCAAATAGATATCCAAATATGATTTATTCCTTGGAAATAAAGAATTTATCTTTTCAAATATCACCTTCATTCGTGGTTAAGAAGAATCGACCCTAAAACAATACGAATTTGATCGAAATAGGCAAATGAATGCCTCGGAGTTACGAGCACTCGGGAACCCACTTTCATCTTTGAAATGGCTATCAAAAATTATTTTGCATTTTTAAACTCATTATTCCACTTCTTCGAAATAGCCTTCATTCGAGGCTAGTCAAACTTGGGCCTAGAATGACCTGAGGTTGAGATAAAAGGGGCCCAAGAACTACACGTCTTTTCCCACAATTGGGAAAACGTGTACAACTCTCAAATGGGTATCCAAATATGATTTCGTCTTTCAAAATGAAGAATCTGTCTTTTCAAAAATCACCTTCATTCCGGTTTAACTAGAATCAACCCTAAAACAATACGATTTTGATCGAAATGGGCAAAAGAATGCCTCAACATTACGAGCGCTCGGGAACCCACTTTCATATCTCAAATGGATATCAAAACATTATTTTGTATTTTTAAACCCATAATGCCACATCCTCCAAATAACCTTCATTTAGGGCTAGTCAAACTTGGGCCTCAAATGACCCAAAGTTGAAAAAAAGGGGCCCAAGAACTACATGTATTCACTCACAATCAGGACCACATGTACAACTCTCAAATGGAAATCCAAATATGATTTCATATTTGCAAATGAAGAATTTTGTTTTTCAAAAATCAACTTCATTCGGGGTTAACCAAAATCAACCCTAAAACGATACGAATTTGATCGAAATGGGCCAAAGAATGCCTCAATGTTACGAGCGCTTGAGAACCCACTTGGATCTCTCAAATGGGTATCGAAAAATTATTTTATATTTATAAACCCATAATTCCACTTTTTCTAAATTGGCTTCTTTCGGGGCTGGTCAAACTTGGGCCTAGAATGACCAGAAGTTGAGAAAAAGGGGCCCAATAACTACACATCTTTGCTCGCAATCAAGACCACATGTACAACTCTCAATTGGGTATCCAAATATGATTTCTTATTTGCAAATGAAGAATTTTGCTTTTCAAAAATCACCTTCATTCAGGGTTAACTAGAATCAACCCTGAAACGATACAAATTTGATCAAAATAGGCCAAACAATGCCTGAACCTTGCGAGATCTCGGGAACCAACCGATATCTTTTAAATGGGTTTTAAAAAATTATATTATATTTTTAAACCCATAACTTCAATTCTTCCAAAGAGCCTTCGTTCGAGGCTGGTCAAACTTGGGCCTAGAACGACCCGAAGTTGAGAAAAAGGGGCCCAAGAACTACATGTATTCACTCACAATCAATACCACATGTACAAATCTCAAATGGGTATCCAAATATGATTTCATATTTGCAAATAAAGAATTTTGATTTTCAAAAATCACCTTGATTCAGGGTTAACCAGAATCAACCCTAAAACAATACGAATATGACCGAAATGTGCCAAAGAATGTCTCAACCCACTTGCATCTCTCAAATGGGTATCAAAAAATTATTTTATATTTTTAAACCCATAATTCCATTCTTCTAAATAGCCTTCCTTCGAGGCTGGTCAAACTTGGGTGTAAAATGACCTGAAGTTGAGAAAAAGGGGCCCAAGAACTACATGTCTTCGCTCGCAATTAGGACCACATGTATAACTCTCAAATGGGTATCCAAATATGATTTCATATTTGCAAATGAAAAGTATTTCTTTTCAAAAATAACATTCATTCCGGGTTAACCAAAATCGATTCTAAAACGATACGAATTTGATCGAAATGGGCAAACTAATGCCTTAATGCTATGATCGCTTGGGAACCCACTTTCATCTCTCAAATGGGTATCAAAAAATTATTTTTTATTTTTAAACCCATAATTCCACTAATTCCAAAAAGCCTTCATTCGGGGTTGGTCAAACTTGGGCCTAGAATGACCCGAAGTTGAGAACAAGGGGCCCAGGAACTACATGTCTTCGCTCGCACTTGGGACCATGTGTAAAACTCTCAAATGGGTATCCAAATATGTTTTGTATTTTCAAATTAAGAAATTTTATTTTCAAAAATCACATTCATTCTGGGTTAACCAGAATGAATCCTAAAACGATATGCATTTGATCGAAATGGGCCAAAGAATGTCTCAACGTTATGAGGGCTCGGGAACCCACTCCTGTCTCTCAAATGGGTATCAAAAAAATATTTTATATTTTTAATCCCATAATTCTACATTTTCTAAATTGCCTTCATTCGGGGCTGGTCAATCCTAAGCCTAGAATAACCCAAAGTTGAGAAAAAGGGGCCCAAGAAGTACATGTCATCCCTCACAATCAATACATCATGTACAACTCTCAAATGGGTATTCAAATATGATTTCCCATTTGGAAATGTAGAGTTTTTCTTTTCAAAAATCACCTTCATTCGGGGTTGACCAGAATCAACCCTAAAATGATACGAATTTGATTGAAATGGGCAATCATGCCTCAACGTTGCGAGAGCTCGGGAACCCACCTGTATCTCTCAAATGGTTATCAAAAACTTATTTTATACTTTTAAACCCATAATTCCACTTCTTCCAAGTAGCTTTCGTTTGAGGCTGGTGAAACTTGGGCCTAGAATGATTCAAAGTTCAGAAAATAGGGCCCAAGAACTACACGTCTTCTCCCGCAATCAAGACCATGTGTACAACTCTCAAATGGGTACCCAAATAACATTTCATATTTAGAAATGAAGAGTTTGTCGTTTCAAAAATAACTTTCATTCGGGGTGAACCATAATCAATCCTAAAATGATACGAACTTGATCGAAACCGGTCGAAGAATGCCACAACGTTATGAGCGCTCATGAACCCACTTGCATCTATCACATGTCTATTCAAAAATTATTTTATATTTTTAAAACCATAATTCCACTTCTTCCAAATTGCCTTCATTCAAGGCTAGTCAAACCTGGGCCTGGAATGACCTGAAGTTGAGAAAAAGGGACCCAAGAAGTACATGTCTTCGCTTGCAATCGGGACCACATGTACTACTCTAAAACTTGGCCCTAGAATGAATTGAAGTTGAGAAAAAGAGGCCCAAGCCCTACATGTCTTCGCTTGCAATCAAGACCATGTGTACAACTCTCAAATGGGTATCCTAATATGATTTCATATTTGCAAATGAAGAATTTTGTTTTTCAAAAATCACTTTCATTCAGGGTTAACAAGAATCAACCCTAAAACAATACGAATTTGATCGAAATGGGTCAAATAATTCCTCAAGGTTACGAGCGCTCGGGAACTTACTTGCATCTATCAAATGGGTATCGAAAAATTATTTTATATTTTTAAACCCATAATTCCACTTCTTCTAAATTGTTTTCTTTCGGGGCTTTCATAATTGGGACTAAAATGACAAAGAGTTTATAAAAAGGGGCCCAAGAACTACATGTCTTTGCTCGCAATCAAGATTATGTGTACAACTCTCAAATTGGTAACCAAATATGATTTCATATTTGCAAATAAAGAATTTTGTTTTTCAAAAATCACGATACGAATTTGATCGAAATGGGCAAAAGAATTTCTCAATGTTGCGAGCGCTCGGGAATGCACTTGCATCTCTCAAATTGGTATCAAAAAATTATTTTATATTTTTAAACCCATAATTCCACATCTTCCAATTAGCCTTCATTCGGGGCTGGTCAAACTTGGGCCTAGAAGGACGCGAAGTTGAGAAAAAGGGGCCCAATAACTACACATCTTCGCTTGCAATTAGTTCCACGTGTACAGCTCTCAAATGGGTATCCAAATATAATTTCATATTTGCAAATGAAGAATTTATCTTTTCAAATATCGACTTCATTCGGGGTTAACCAAAATCGACCCTAAAACAATACAAATTTGATCGAAATGGGAAAATGAATGCCTCAAAGTTACGAGCACTCGAGAACCCACTTGCATCTCTCAAATGGGTATCAAAAATTTATTTTGTATTTTTAAACCCATAATTCCACTTCTTCCAAATAGCCTTCATTCGGGGTTGGTCAAACTTGGGCCTAGAATGACCCAAAGTTGAGAAAAAGGGGTCCAATCCCTACACGTCTTCGCTCGCAATCAAGACCCCGTCAACTCTCAAACGGGTATCCAAATATGATTTCATTTTTTCAAATGATGATAAATTCTTTTCAAATATCACCTTCATTCAGGGTTAACCAGAATCGACCCTAAAACAATACGAATTTGATCGAAATTGGCAAATGAATGCCTCAGATTTACGAGCACTTGGGAACCCACTTGCATCTTTCAAATGGGTAGAAAAAATTATTTTTCATTTTTAAACTCATTATTCCACTTCTTCTAATGAGCCTTCGTTCGAGGCTAGTCAAACTTGGGCCTAGAATGACACGAAGTTGAGAAAAAGGGGCCTGAGCCCTACATGTCTTTGCTCACAATCAAGACCATGTGTACAACTCTCAAATGGGTATCCAAATATGATTTCATTTTTGCAAATGAAGAATTTTTATTTTCAAAAATTACTTTCATTCGGGGTTAATCAGAATCAACTCTAAAATGATATGAATTTGATCGAAATGGTCCAAAGAATGCCTCAATGTTATGAGCGCTCGGGAACGTAGATGCATCTCTCAAAAGGGTATCAAAAAATTATTTTGTATTTTCAAAACCATAATTCCACTTCTTCCAAATAGCCTTTATTTGGGGCTGGTCAAACTTGGGCCTGAAATGACCTGAAGTTGAGAAAAAGGGGCCCAAGAACTACATGTCTTCGCTTGCAATCGAGACAACGTGTATAACTCTCAAATGAGTATCCAAATATGATTTCATATTTGAAAATAAATAATTTTTCTTTTCAAAAATCTTCTTCATCCGGGGTTAAACAAAATCAACCCTAAAATGATACGAATTTGATTGAAATTGGCCAAAGAATGCCTCAAGATTGCGAGAGCTCGGGAACCCACTTATATCTCTCAAATGGGTATCAAAATTTTATTTTATATTTTAAAACACATAATTCCAGTTCTTCAGAATAGCCTTCATTAGAGGCTGGTAAAACTTGGGCCTAGAATGTCCCGAAGTTGTGAAAAAAGGGCCTAAGCATTACACGTCTTCTCCCGCAAACGGGACCACATGTACAACTTTCAAATGGGTATCCAAATATGATTTAGTCATTGGAAATGAAGGATTTTTCTTTTCAAATATCACCTTGTTAGCATTAGAAGTCACTCCTGGATTGCTTGCAGGAGCAGAGCCTGACACCCATCAGTTTAATGTCACGATTTGTTTAAAAAGGGGTGATCAAATGGAAGCACACTCGGAACAATCTTGTCTCAACTCTGAAACTAGGCTAGGTATGTATGACGAGTGAGGTATTGATAAAATTCAAACAGTGAGTTGTATTAAGGGTGAGTAGGGGGAAGACTTGCATGAGAAAAGTGCGAAGGTCTATCATAAACATTAGGTTTGTAACAGACTGAAGGAGAAAGAATTCAAACGCAAGATCCTCTTACATTCAAACACAAAAGACAAGAGAATACAATAATGTCACAACAAATCCTTTATCATAACATCACTGCAACAATCCACATGAATCATTCGATCATGAACTCTCTGATATAAGACGAAAACATAGATTGAAAAAGGAAACTATTTGTCATAAAACAAGAAATCTCAAACACAGAGGCACCACTCAGAGAACTAGAATGGTTGCTGAAACTTTACAGTAGGGAGCTGAGCTCTACCATCGATAGATACAAAAATGGCGATAACGCCTTCATATACTCAGAACAACAACAACAGCAAAATCAAGACACTGCATTGAAAGCTTTGCATCTGCATGGCTTTCTGACAGTCAACCTCTGGAAGGTTGTGCAACTTATGTCAGACGCAATCTGACTCTTTGATAGTTCCAACGGTGAATTGACGTGCCTTTAATTCATTGTCGTGCTTTCCCATTATGGAGGAGGTGATGTCTAACCACCACCAACCGCTTCAATAACTGCTTCATCGGGATTGAGGATGGCCCGGCCAACTCGGCACCTTCGGGACGTGGAGGGCCTCCCTCGCTGCCACCTGGAATAAATGACTAGCTCAAAGAATTGGCGTAGAGGCCAACGCGAAAGGTAGGGCACGGGAATGGAGTGATGGGGCCAAAATAGCAGTGAGTGGAGCAAGAAGCGATGAGGGAGCGAGAGAGGCTATAGGGGAGACACATGGCGAAAAGGCGATAAGTGGAGGAAGCAGGAGGGTAGATGTGATGGACACATTTTAGTGGGAGGCTGACATGGAGGGGAAGAGACATGTGGTAGGTGGTGAGTGGATGATGAGATGGGGAAAGGACCACCTGAACCAAAGAGGGGAGGTGGATGAATGATACACGACAGCAGGAGAAAGGTGGTTCTGGAAGATGACATGACGAGAGAAGGGCCCACACAGTCTAAACATAGAGCAGCTAAGAATGATGGGATCGTGTGAGCGCCATTGATCCAGGTGCTAAGATCTCGGCCGTCGAAAAGTTGCGCACCCGATTCCGGACCCCCCCCCCTCCCCCCGCTCCGCTTAAAGGTAGAAAGGAAAGGGGGGTTCGGAATTGCCTTTATCGCCGTTGATCTGGGCGCGCTGATCTGGACCGTTGAAGAGATGTGCCCCCGATTCYGGACCCCCCCCTCCGCTTAAAGGTAGAAAGGCRGGGGGTGTCCRRAATCTCATATGTGTCGTTGATTTGGGCGCGCGGATGCGCGCCGTCCATATCCGTTCACTGTTTAACACGGGCACATTTACATTCAAAAATTAGGACAAGTGGGTTTAAACCCATTCTTTTGCATTCTAACCCCCTTACAAGAAATATCATTAACATTTGGCTCCATGGGGCTTAGAGTCATCCCTGTGACGCTCTAAGAACTCTTTTGTAGATTCAGTGCCTTTGTTGTTGGGCTATGGAGTCATTTATTAGTCCGAAAAACAAAAGAGAAACAATATTTACAAAACAAAACAAAAAGAGCCGACTGCGGCTCACAAAAAACATTTTTTCAAGAAATGCCCATTTACTGGGCTGCTAAAAACTTCTTTGCCTTCCAGATCCTACAACCTGTAAGTGTTGTTTGAAAATACTTCAAGGATCTTGAAAGGCCCAAACCAGAGGGCATCAAACTTGTCGTGCTTGCCCCTGTCCTACCTGGGTGCGTCCCAATTGAGTACCAGGTCACCCTGCTTGAATTCTTTCTTTCTGTTCTTCCTGTCAAAATCCTATTTGATCTTCTGCTGATGATTGCAGGCTCTATCCATGACCTGTTCTCTGATCTGCTGCACTTCAACCATCTGATAAATCCTTCTGAGAACATGGTTAGATCCCCCTTCAAAGTCCTGGAGGAGATTTTCCACAGGTAAGGCGAGTTGAGTGGGGAAAACGGCCTCTATTCCATAAACAAGTTGGAAAGGAGAGACACCCAGAGATTTCTTAGTTGTCACCCGACCGGCCCAGAGAGAAAATTTGAGCTTTGAGTCCCAGGCCCTTTTATTGTCCTCCAGTAGCTTCTTAATAAGCTTGATCAGACTCTTATTGGAGGAATCTGACAGTCCATTTCCTTGAGGATAGTAGGGAGTGGAGTGAATCAGTGAAATCTCAAAACGTTCACAGAACTTGACCAGAGGCTCAGACCGAAACGGGGAGGCATTGTCAGTGACAATTTTGCTAGGGCAGCCAAATCTAGCTATAATATCTTCCAGGAAGATGATAATCACTTTGTGAGAAGTGCTTTTGGTAGGGACAACTTCTATCCATTTGGTGAAGTAGTCGGTCGCAGTCAAAATCCATCGGTGTTGGCCACTTGAGGGAGGATGATTTCCCCGATGAAGTCCAATCCCCACTGCTAAAAGGGTGCAGAGACTACCACAGGATTTAATGGCAGGGATTTGAGCTGTTGCTTTCCTGAGAATTTTTGGCATTTAATGCAAGCTCTGATTTCTCTGTAGACATCGTGAAATAAGGTGGGCCAGTAGTATCTAGCCCGAAGGATCTTGTGAGTTGTGGTCTTCCAAAAATGATGACCTCCGTAGAGACCACTATGAAAGTCAAACATAACCTTCTGGGCTTGCTGCGGGTTCAGACATCTTAGAAATACCCCCAGAGGGTCCTTCCAGTACAAAGCTTGGTCAATGAGGCAATATCTGACCGCTTTGATATTTAAAGCTCTTGCCTTGCTTTTTTCCATCCCATCAGGAGGCCTCAATTCTTGTAGAAAGTACAAGATATCCTTGTACCAAGTGCATGCGGCTAGTGGTAAGGCATTCTGGGACTGCGCGTGGGATGACTCAGCTTGCTCATTGATGAAATTTATTCCCAAGGCTCTGCAATTTGATTCAGCCAACAACTTGGCTAAACCCTGCCCCTTTATCATCTTGGTGGGATTGATTTCCATATCGAACTCTATAATTTTGGCAATCCACTTACCTCTTCTTCCATCTATGTCAGGCTGTATAAGAATGTCCTTCACAGAGGTTGAAGGGACATATGCAGTGATTTTTTAGTGTAATACATAGACTCTGAAAGATTTAAGAGCCTTCACCAGGGCATAGGCCTACTTCTCCCTGATCTCGTACCGGAGTTCTGCATCTCTCAGTGCCTTGCTAAAGAAAGAAATAGGCTGTTCTTGCCCCTGATCATTTTTCTGCAATAAGACTGCTGCTATTGTATCATAGGAAGCAAAAGAAAAAATCAAGAAATATTTAGAATAATCAGGACTGATAAGCACAGGTGCCTCAGTCAACGCTTTCTTTATTTGGACAAAATATTCCCTAGGTTCAGCCATCCATTTCACTTCTTTTCCCTTCCTGAGCATGGATGTGATGTGTTTCACCAACTCAGCAAAATTTGAGACAAATCTCCTCAGAAAATTTATCCTCCCCAAAAAGGCCTGAACTTCCTTCTTAGATCTGGGAAGTGGACATGGTCTGAAGTGCTTCTACCCTGCCATGATCAATTCTCACCTCCTCTGCTGATACTATATGGCCTAATAGTTTTCCCTCCTGCATAGCAAACAATGATTTCTTGGGGTTTAAAGATAGGCCATACCTTCGACACTTCCTGAAAACCTTCTTCAAGTGGCAGCGGTGCTTGTTATCAGTCTTGGAAAAGACTGTTATGTCATCTAGGTAAATCACCACAAACTTATCATTTTCCCTGATGAAGGCTATGTCCATGGCTCGCTGAAATGTGGTTCCCGCATTCATAAATCCGAAGGGCATTTTGGCATACATGAATGTGCCCCAAGGAGTGGTGAAAGTTGTTTTTTCTTGGTCCTTAGGCATGACTGATATCTGATTGTAACCAGAGAAACCATCAATCATGGATATTCTGGAAGCACCAGTGACCTTCTGCAATATGTGCTCCATGTTGGGCATGGGATCATTGTCTTTCCTTGAGCTCCTGTTCAGGTTCCTGAAATCAACGCAGAGCCTGATTTCGCCGCTTTTCTTCCTTACTGGGACCAAGTTGGCCACCCAGTCAGAATATCTCAAGGGGACAATGATTTGGGCGTCTAGCATCTTCTTCACTTCTTTCTTCATGACAGGTAGCAGCATGGGATTTATCTATCTTAGCTTCTACTTGAATGGCCTAGCCTCTTCTTTCAGTGGGATATTGTGCTCAATAACTGATGTGTCGTATGTTTTGAGGTCTTCGTAGGTCCATGCAAACACATCAGCAAACTCCTTCAGGAACTTAGTATATCCGGCTCTCTGCTCCTCAGTCAAACTCCTTGACAGCTTGACCAATTTAGGCTCCTCAGGTGTGCCTATGTTGCACTCAGATGTGTCATCATCATCACCTGAGACTTTACCCTTCACTACCACATCATTTCCATTGAACAATATTTCTAATGGGATTAGTCCTTTTGGTATGTGATTTCTTAGTAGCTGAATAATCTGGTGGTCAACAATTTTATTCAAAAACTCCCCAGGGTGACGATCAGGTTCTCCTTCAATGTCAGGATCCTCATCCATGTGTAATGCAGAAAAGTCATCAATGGATTGAAGAAACTTTTCGATCTCCTGGTCATCCTCAAATACCTTCCAATGTCTGACATTGTCTAGTACATAGGGTCTATACTTTATTTCAACATCGGATCCAACAGTGGGCAGTGCAGGAACTTCGAGCACACTAGCTGTGAAAGATAAAAAGTTGGCTGGAGCATTTTCTTCCCTTGGAATGAAAGAGATGTTAAAAGCCAGGAAGAAATTATCAACTAGGTCCCATACCTCATTTCTGTAATTCTTGAGTCGAGGATGCTTAGCCTGATAAACATTTTTGACCTGCTGGACAATCAATTCTACATCCCCGAACACAACCATCTCCTTAATTCCCATTTCCTTTACATCTCTTAACCCCAGAACCAGAGCTTCATACTCTGCCACATTGTTGGTGACTTCTAATTCCAGCCTGTATGACAGAGAGATGTTCTCTTGACAAGGGGACACGAATACTATCCCGACACCTGCACCCATACTGGAGGAAGATCCATCAAAGAACATCTTCCAAACAGAGGTGGTTGGAGGGGGTGTCTCCTAATTAAGAATGGGCTGCTTTCTGATCTGTAAAGGAGCCTCAGGGGTGTGGGTGAGCTGTAGTAAACTGGAGCCTAAATCAGTGTCCAAGGCATAGATGGGGTGATTGGTAGGGTTGGCTTCATCACTGATTATGTAGGCCAGTTGGTCTTCTCTGTACAGTCTCCTATGCTCCCCCCCAAACACTAGAATGGTGGCATATGTGAGATCCATTTGCAAGGTTCCCCCCAGTCTCTTTATCCAAGATCTTGACAACAACATGCCAAACTTAGGGGGGACATCAGCTACCACAATATCCATGACCATACTCTTCATGGGCAGCTGAAACAGGGAAACTACCAGGTCCTTGATGACTCCCAAACAATGAACCCTCCTGGAGTCGAAAGAATAGAGGTCATGATAGGCGGGTGACTTCTAGTCCCAATTCTTCCATGATAGTTTTGGGCATGAGGTTGTGAGAGGCCCCTGAATCCATAAGGCAATTATGCAACACTTTGTCATGTATGTTCAGGGATGTGTAGAAGGGAGGGGATGAATCATCTTTGTCTTCTACCATGGGACCTAGGACAAATGCAGGCCTTTCATCTTGGAGGTTTATGGAGTCTGTGAGAGGGTATGAGGCTTCAGATTTCAACAGCTCAGAGAAGCATTTTTTGAATTCCCCATGTTTAATTAACTCAGTGAGTGGCACAGGAATTCTGATCTTTTGAATCTCATGTTCGAAATTGAAAGAAGACATAGGCTTTGGGATTTCTCTAATTTTAGGAACATGATTATGGGCAATGGGAGAGAGAGGTTGAGCCTTCTTACCTCTTTGAGCATCTTCTACTTCATTAGCAGGTTTCTCTGTTCTAGTGGATTGCTCAGGAACATCAGGTGTTGCTCCCCTTTTGTCAGACCTCAGGTTGTACCTGCCTCGACCGCCACTAGCTTTGTCTCCCTTGCTCAATTCATTTAGTTGACCATCCATGAGAGACTCTTCATAAGCAGTATGAGTGAGATGAGGAAAAGGAGGAGTGTCTTCTAAGCAGTGGATTTTAGGCTCAGGCTCGTCTGTTTCCCCTTCTTCTTCATCAGCCACAAAATTGTTCTAAAAGGGAGCCTGAATCCTTTAGTCATCCATGTCTCTTCCTTTCTCTCTGTGTATAGTTGGGGGAGTAATATAATTTGGCCTTCTGAAACCCCCTTTGTTCTCAACACCCTGAGGGCCCTTGTTCACCTGCTTCCTTTCCACCTTCAATCTCTCCATCTCTTCCTTCATGAAGTTCATCACTTGGGTTAGCTCATTTACTTGAGGGTGGGGCAGTGATGGGCCGGAAGTTGAGGCTTCCGATTTTTCCTTTCTTCTGTCTGTGTTGGCCTGGTTCCTTAGCCTGTTAGCTGCTAATATGTTGGATTCCACTTCTATAGCTACATATTGCATCTGAGCTAAAGAGGTGGCTCTTCTTTCTCTTAATAAGAGACAAAAATCAGGGTCAAATGTACTAGCATATGAAATTTGAGCAGAGGCTTCTGAGGGTTTGATCTCTGCAGGAATCTTGTTATACATTTTATTGAATCTTTTGGAGAAGTCAGAGACAGACTCTCTATCCATTTTCTTCAGATCCCCAAACTCTATCATGTAATACATATAATCCTTCTTGTCTCCCCACTGTCTCAGGAAAACGCTATCCAGAGCCTCAATCCCAATAATAGATCCGGGGGCTAGTCCTCTAAACCATTTCCTGACCTCACCCTCCAGGCTCTGGACAAAGAATCTCATCCAGACATCTTCATTTTCAATGTTTAGGTTGTCTGCATAACTGTAAAAAGAAGCCAAGTTCTCCTTGGCAGTTATGTCTCCCTCCCCACTGAACTTAGGCATGTACTTCAAGTAGTCTCCAGTAGGGAGAGGATTCATAGGATGTGGTAGGATTAGAGGAGCATATCTAGAAGCAACTATGGAGTCCATTCTATTCAGAGGGGGATTAGCACCAGCCATAGGAATATTAGGTAGAGGAGAACTCAGAGGAGAAGGAGTATGGACAGGAGATGTCGAAAAAGAGTTTCTGGGAGGAGACAATGGAGAAAACAGGGAGAGAGCTAAGGGACCCGTATGTGCAGATGCTTCTCTCCATGCAGTAGTAGCAATAAGAGGAGGGGTGGTGAAACCTTCAGAGGCTTGAGGTCTATGTTGATGCACAACTTCCAGGGAGGGGGGAGTGACAAGGATCTCTCTTTCTGATACCAGACTAGGAGGAGAAAACTCAGCAGGAACACTCCCGAAATTAAAAAAACGGGAAACCTCAGAGGAAGGACGACTAGGAAGCTGAGTAAGAAAATGGAGTTCTCACAGAAGGGGAAGGCGTATTACCTATTTCGATGATGGAAACTTCTTTCGCAAAGCTCTTTCCCTTTCTGTGCCACGATTCCGAGTCAGCTTCTGGTGTAGCTAAAGGCAAGTGTGGATTAGACCTCATGTGTCTGCCTCTCGAAGCCACAATTGATAGAGCAGGTTCTCCCCAGCGGAGTCATCAAAATGGAGTCGCCAGGTGCACAGTAGCAATATTCAAGTTCTGATATCTGATGCACCTTCAGAATCAATTGATCTTTGTCGTTCAAACCCGGGGAAAATATTCAAATTCATCCCAGGCAACGGCGCCAGAAATGTTAGCGTCAGAAGTCACTCCTGGATTGCTTGCAGGAGCAGAGCCTAACACCCATCAGTTTAATGTCACAATTTTTTTAAAAAGGGGTGATCAAATGGAAGCACACTCGGAACAATCTCGTCTCAACTCTGAAACTAGTCTAGGTATGCATGACGAGTGAGGTCTTGATAAACTTCAAACAGTGAGTTGTATTAAGGGTGAGTAGGGGGAAGACTT
>JASDQU010101558.1:145968-229965 GCA_032191745.1 Picea mariana | reverse complement strand
GATCGATAGATACAAAAATGGCGATAACGCCTTCATATACTCAGAACAACAACAACAGCGAAATCAAGACACTGCATTGAAATCTTTGCGTCTGCATGGCTTTCTGACAGTCAACCTCTGGAAGGTCGTGCAACTTATGTCAGATGCAATCTGACTCTTTGACAATTCCAATGATGAATCAATGTGCCTTTAATTCATTACCATGCTATCCCATTATGGCGGAGGCGATGTCTAACCACCACCAACCGCTTCAATAACTGCTTCATCGGGATTGAGGATGGCCCAGCCAACTCGGCACCTTCGAGACATGGAGGGCCTCCCCCGCTGCCACCTAGAATAACTGACTGGCTCAAAGAATTGGCGTGGAGGCCAGCGCAGAAGGTAGGGCACGGGAACGGAGTGATGGGGCCAAAACAACGGGGAGCGAAGCAAGAAGCGATGAGGGAGCGAGAGAGGCTATAGGGGAGACACATGGCGAAAAGGCGATAAGTGGAGGAAGCAGGAGGGTAGATGTGATGGACACATTTTAGTGGGAGGATGACGTGGAGGGGAAGAGACACATGGTAGGTGGTGAGTGGACGATGAGATGGGGAAAGGACCACCTGGACCAAAGAGGGGAGGTGGATGGATGATACACGGCAGCAGGAGAAAGGTGGTTCTGGAAGATGACATGATGGGAGAAGGGTTCACGTAGTCTAAACACAGAGCAGCTGAGAATKATGGGATCGCGTGAGCGCCGTTGATCCGGGCGCTAAGATATCGGCCATCAGAAAGATGCGTGCCCGATTCCGGACCCCCCCCCCTCCGCTTAAAAGTAGAAAGGAAGGGGGGTCTGGAATTTCCTTTATCGCCATTGATCCGAGCATGCTGATCTGGAGCGTTGAAGAGATGCGCCCCTGATTCCGGACCCCCCCCCTTCGCTTAAAGGTAGAAACGCGGGGGGGGTCTGAAATCTCATATGTGTCGTTGATTTGGACGCGCAGATGCACACCGTCCAGATCCGTTCACTGTTTAACACGGGCACATTTACATTCAAAACTTAGGACAAGTGGGTTTTAACCCATTCTTTTGCATTCTAACCCCCTTACAAGAAATATCGTTAACACACCTTCATTCGGGATTAACCAGAATCAACCCTAAAATAATAGGAATTTGATCGAAATGGGACAAATAATGCCTCTACATTACGAGCACTCAGGAACCCACTTGCTTCTCTCAAATGGGTATCAAAAAATTATTTTGTATTTTTAAACCCATAATTCCACTTTTTCTAAACAATCTTCATTCGAGGCTAGCGAAACTAGGGCTTAGAATGACCTGAAGTTGAGAAAAAAGGGGCCCAAGAACTACATGTCTTCTCTCCCAGTCAAAACCACATGTCCAACTCTCAAATGAGTATCCGAATATGATTTCATATTTTCAAATGAAGAATTTTTTGTTTCAAAAATCACCCTCATTTGGAGTTAACCAGAATCAACCCTAAAACAATATGAATTTGATCGAAATGGGCCAAAGAATGCCTACACTTTACGAGAACTCGGGAACCGACCTATATGTCTCAATTGGGTATCAAAAAATTATTATATATTTTTAAACCCATAATTCCACTTCTTCCATATAGGCTTCATTCGAGGCTAGTCAAACTTGGGCCTAGAATGACCCGAAGTTGAGAAAAAGGGGCCCAAGAACTAACGTCTTCTCCCATAATCAAGACCACATGTACAACTCTCAAATGGGTGTCCAAATATGATTTCATCTTTGGAAATGAAGAATTTGTCTTTTCAAAAATCACCTTCATTTCAGGTTAACCAGAATCAACCCTAAAATGATAGGAATTTGATCGAAATGGGCCAAAAATATCTCAATGTTATGAGCGCTCGAGAACCCATTTGCATCTCTCAAAAGGATATCAATTTTTTTTTTTTGTAATATTATTAAACCCATATTACACTTTTTCTATATAGCCTTCATTCAGGGATGGTCAAACTTGGGCCTAGAATGACCCGAAGTTGAGAAAAAAGGTCGCAAGAACTACACATCTTTGCTCGCAATCATGACCACATGTACAAATCTCAAATGGGTATCCAAATATGATTTCATATTTGAGAATGAATAATTTTTCTTTTCAAAAATCACATTCATTCGGATTTAACCAGAATCAACTATAAAATGATAGGAATTTGATCAAAATGGGCCAAAGAATGCCTCAACGTTGCGAGAGATTGGAAACCCACATATATCTCTCAAATGGGTAATAAAAAATTAGTTTATATTTTTAATCCCATAATTCCAATTCTTCTAAATAGCCTTCATTCGAGGCTGGTCAAACTTGGGCCTAAAATGACCTGAAGTTGAGAAAAAGGGACCCAAGAACTACACGTTTTCGCTCGTAGTTAGGACCAAGTTTACAACTCTCAAATGGTTATCTAAATATGATTTCATATTTTCAAATGAAATTTTTTTCTTTTCAAAAGTCACTTTCATTCGGGGTTAACCAGAATCAACCCTAAAACAATACAAATTTCATCGAAATGGGCCAAAGAATGCCTCAACTTTACGAGCGCTCGAGAACCCACTTGCATCTCTCAAATGGGTATCAATTTTTTTTTTTATATTTTTAAACCCGTAATTCCACTTCTTCTAAATAGCCTTCATTCAGTGTTGGTCAAACTTGGGCCTAGAATGACCTGAAGTTGGGAAAGCGGGGCCCAAAAACTATACGTCTTTTCTCGCAATTAGGACCATGTGCACAACTTTAAAATGGGTATCCAAATATGATTTCATAATTGTAAATGAATAATTTATCTTTTCAAAAATCACCTTCATTCCATAATTAAACCTAAAATGATACAAAACTGATCGAAATGGGAAAAAGAATGCCTCAATGTTACAAGCACTTGGGATCCCACTTGTATCTCTCAAATGGGTATTAAAAAATTATTTTATATTTTAAAACCCATAATTCCACTTCCTTCAAATAGCCTTCATTCGGGGTGGTCAAACTTGTGCCTAGAATGACCCGAAGTTGAGAAAAAGGGGCCCAAGAACTACACATATTTTCTCGCAATTAGGACCATGTGTACAACTCTCAAATGGATATCCAACCATGATTTCATATTTTCAAATGAAGAATTTTGATTTTCAAAAATCAACTCCATTCGGGGTTAACCAGAATCGACCCTAAAATTATAAAAATTTGATCAAAATGGGCTAAAGAATGCCTCAATGTTACAAGTGCTCGGGAACCCACTTGCATCTCTCAAATAGGTATCAAAAAATTATTTTATTTTTTTAAACCCATAATTCCACTTTTTCTAAATAGCCTTCATTCGGGGCTGATCAAACTTGGGCCTAGAATGACGTGAAGTTGAGAAAAAGGGCCCAAGAACTACACGTCTTTGCTCGCAATCAAGACCACGTGTACAACTCTCAAATGGGTATCCGAATATGATTTCATATTTTCAAATGAAGAATTTTGTTTTTCAAAAATCACCTCCATTCGGAGTTAACCAGAATCAACCCTAAAACGATACAAATTTGATCGAAATGGGAAAAACAATGCCTCAACGTTGCCAGAGCTCAACACCCACTTCCATCTCTCAAATGGGTATCAAAAAACTATTCTGTATTTTTAAACCCATAATTCCACTTCTTCCAAATAGTCTTCATTCGAGGCTGGTCAAACTTGGGCCTAGAATGACCGGAAGTTGAGAAAAAGGGGCCCAAGAAGTACATGTTTTCTCATGTAATCGGGACCACCTGTACATCTCTCAAATAGGTATCCAATTATGATTTCATATTTGGAAATGAAGAATTTGTCTTTTCAAAAATCACATTCATTCGGGGTTAACCATAATCAAACCTAAAACAATACGAATTTGATCGAAATGTAAAAAAGAATACCTCAATGTTATGAGCACTTGGGAAACCACTTGCATCTCTCAAATGGGTATCAAAAAATTGTTTTGTATTTTTAAACCCATAATTCCACTTCTTCCAAATAGCCTTCATTCAAGCTAGTCAAACTTGGGCCTAGAATGACCCGAAGTTGAGAAAAAGGGGCCCAATAACTACACATCTTCGCTCGCAATCAAGACCACGTGTACAACTCTCAAATGGGTATCCAAATATGATTTCATTTTTTCAAATGAAGACGAATTCAATTCAAATATCAACTTCATTCAGAGTTAACCAGAATCAACCCTAAAACAATACGAATTTGATCAAAATGGGAAAAACAATGCCTCAACGTTGCTAGAGCTCGACAACCCACTTCCATCTCTCAAATGGGTATCAAAAAACTATTCTATATTTTTAAACCCATAATTTCACTTCTTCCAAATAGTCTTCATTCGAGGCTGGTCAAACTTGGGCCTAGAATGACCCGAAGTTGAGAAAAAGGGGCCCAAGAAGTACATGTTTTCTCTCATAATCGGGACCACCTGTACAACTCTCAAATAGGTATCCAAATATGATTTCATCTTTGGAAATGAAGAATTTGTCTTTTCAAAAATCACATTCATTTGGGGTTAACCATAATCAACCCTAAAACAATACGAATTTGATCTAAATGTGAAAAAGAATCCCTCAATGTTATGAGCGCTTGGGAAACCACTTGCATCTCTTAAATGGGTATCAAAAAATTATTTTGTATTTTTAAACCAATAATTCGACTTCTTCCAAATAGCCTTCATTCGGGGTTGGTCAAACCTAGGCCTAGAATGGCCCGAAGTTGAGAAAAATTGGTCCAAGCCCTACACGTCTTCGCTTGCAATCAAGACCATGTGTACAACTCTCAAATGGGTATCCAAATATAATTTCATTTTTTCAAATGAAGATAAATTCTCTTCAAATATCAACTTCACTAAGGGTTAACCAGAATCGACCCTAAAACAATACAAATTTGATAGAAATTGGCAAATGAATGCCTCAGAGTTATGAGCACTGGAGAACCCACTTGCATCTTTCAAATGGGTATAAAAAATTATTTTTCATTTTTAAACTCATTATTCCACTTCTTCTAATGAGCCTTCGTTCGAGGCTAGTCAAACTTGGGCCTAGAATGACCCGAAGTTGAGAAAAAGGAGCCCAAGCCCTACACGTCTTCGCTCGCAATCAATACCACATGTACAACTCTCAAATGGGTATACTAATATGATTTGATATTTACAAATGAAGAATTTTGCTTTTCGAGAATCACTTTCATTCGAGGCTAAATAGAATCAACCCTAAAACGATACGAAATTGATCGAAAGGGGCAAAAGAATTCCTCGACGTTACGAGCAGTTGGGAACCCACTTGCATCTCTCAAATGGGTATGAAAAAATTATTTTGTATTTTTAAACTCATAATTACACTTCTTCCAAATAGCCTTCGTTCGAGGCTGGTCAAACTTGGGCTTAAAATGACACGAAATTGAGAAAAAGGGGCCCAAGAACTACATGTCTTCTCCCGCAATCGAGACCACGTGTACAACTCTCAAAAGGGTATCCAAATACAATTTCATCTTTGGAAATGAAGAATTTGTCTTGTCAAAAATCACCTTCATTTTGGGTTAACCAGAATCAACACTAAAATGATACGAATTTGATCGAAATGGGCCAAAAATATCTCAACGTTATGAGTGCTTGAGAACCCATTTGCATCTCTCAAATGGGTATCAATTTTTATTTTTTTTAATATTATAAAACCCATATTACACTTTTTCTATATAGCCTTCATTCGGGGTTGGTCAAACTTGGGCCTAGAATGACCCGAAGTTGAGAAAAAAGGTCGCAAGAACTACACATCTTTGCTCGCAATCATGACCACGTGTACAAATCTCAAATGGGTATCCAAATATGATTTCATATTTGCAAATGAAGAATTTTTCTTTTCAAAAATCACCTTCATTTGGTGTTAGCCAGAATCAACTATAAAATGATAGGAATTTGATCGAAATGGGCCAAAGAATCCCTCAATGTTGCGAGATATCGGAAACCCACATATATCTCTCAAATGGGTAATAAAAAATTAGTTTATATTTTTAAAACCATAATTCCAGTTCTTCTAAATAGCCTTCATTCGAGGCTGGTCAAACTTGGGCCTAAAATGACCTGAAGTTGAGAAAAAGGGGCCCAAGAACTACACGTTTTCGCTCGCAGTTAGGACCAAGTTTAAAACTCTCAAATGGTTATCTAAATATGATTTCATATTTTCAAATGAAATTTTTTTCTTTTCAATAGTCACCTTCATTTGGGGTTAAGCAGAATCAACCCTAAAACAATACAAATTTCATCGAAATGTGCCAAAGAATGCCTCAACGTTACGAGCGTTTGAGAACCCACTTGCATCTCTCAAATGGGTATCAAAAAATTATTTTATATTTTTAAACCCGTAATTCCACTTCTTCTAAATAGCCTTCATTCAGTGCTAGTTAAACTTGGGCCTAGAATAACCTGAGGTTGAGAAAGCGGGTTCCAACAACTACACATCTTTGCTCGCAATTAGGACCATGTGTACAACTCTAAAATGGGTATCCAAATATGATTTCATAATTGTAAATGAATAATTTTTCTTTTCAAAAATCACCTTCATTCTAGAATCAAACCTAAAACGATACAAATTTGATCAAAATGGGAAAAAGAATGCCTCAATGTTACAAGCACTCGGGATCCCACTTGTATATCTCAAATGGGTGTTAAAAAAATATTTTATATTTTAAAACCCATAATTCCACTTCCTTCAAATAGCCTTCATTCGAGGTGGTCAAACTTGTGCCTAGAATGACCTGAAGTTGAGAAAAAGGGACCCAAGAACTACACATATTTGCTCGCAATTAGGACCATGTGTACAACTCTCAAATGGGTATCCAAACATGATTTCATATTTTCAAATGAAGAATTTTGCTTTTCAAAAATCAACTCCATTCGGGGTTAACCAGAATCGAACCTAAAATGATACAAATTTGATCAAAATGGGCTAAAGAATGCCTCAATGTTACAAGCGCTCGGGAACACACTTGCATCTCTCAAATAGGTATCAAAAAATTATTTTATATTTTTAAACACATAATTCCACTTTTTCTAAATAGCCTTCATTCGGGGCTGATCAAACTTGGGCCTAGAATGACCCGAAGTTGAGAAAAAGGGCCCAAGAACTACACGTATTTTTTCGCAATCAAGACCACGTGTACAACTCTCAAACAGGTATCCAAATATGATTTCATATTTTCAAATGAAGAATTTTGTTTTTCAAAAATCGCCTCCATTCGGAGTTAACCAGAATCAACCCTAAAACGATACGAATTTGATCGAAATGGGAAAAACAATGCCTCAACGTTGCCAGAGGTCGACAATCCACTTAAATCTCTCAAATGGGTATCAAAAAACTATTCTTTATTTTAAAACCCATAATTTCACTTCTTCCAAATAGTCTTCATTCGAGGTTGGTCAAACTTGGGCCTAGAATGACCCAAAGTTGAGAAAAAGGGGCCCAAGAAGCACATGTTTTCTCTCGTAATCGGGACCACCTGTAGAACTCTCAAATAGGTATCCAAATATGATTTCATCTTTGGAAATGAAGAATTTGTCGTTTCAAAAATCACATTCATTCGAGGTTAACCATAATCAACCCTAAAACAATACGAATTTGATCGAAATGTGAAAAAGAATCCCTCAATGTTATGAGCGCTTGGCAAACCACTTGTATCTCTCAAATGGGTATCAAAAAATTATTTTGTATTTTTAAACCCATAATTCCACTTCTTCCAAATAGCCTTCATTTGGGGTTGGTCAAACTTGGGCCTAGAATGACCCGAAGTTGAGAAAAAGGGGTCCAAGCCCTACACGTCTTCGCTCGCAATCAAGACCACGTGCACAACTCTCAAATGGGTATCCAAATATGATTCGATTTTTTCAAATGAAGACAAATTATTTTCAAATATCAACTTCATTCAGGGTTAACCAGAATCGACACTAAAACAATACGAATTTGATCGAAATTGGCAAATGAATGCCTCAGGGTTATGAGCACTCGAGAACCCACTTGCATGTTTCAAATGGGTATAAAAAAATATTTTGCATTTTTAAACTCATTATTCCACTTCTTCCAATGAGCCTTTGTTCGAGGCTAGTCAAACTTGGGCCTAGAATGACCTGAAGTTGAGAAAAAGGGGCCCAAGCCCTACACGTCTTCGCTCGCAATCAATACCACGTGTACAACTCTCAAATGGTTTTACTAATATGATTTGATATTTGCAAATGAATAATTTTTCTTTTCAAAAATCACTTGCATTCGCGGTTAAATAGAGTCAACCCTAAAACGATATGAAATTGATCGAAAGGGGCAAAAGAATTCGTTGACGTTACGAGCGGTTGGGAAGCCACTTGCATCTCTCAAATGGGTATCAAAAAATTATTTTGTATTTTTAAACTCATAATTCCACTTCTTCCAAATAGCCTTTGTTCGAGTTTGGTCAAACTTGGGCTTAGAATGACACAAAATTGAGAAAAAGGGGCCCAAGAACTACACGTCTTCTCCCACAATCGAGACCACTTGTACAACTCTCAAAAGGGTATCCAAATACGATTTCATCTTTGGAAATGAAGAATTTTTCTTATCAAAAATCACCTTCATTATGGGTTAACCATAATCAACCCTAAAATGATAACAATTTGATCGAAATGGTAAAAAGAATGCCTCAACGTTACGAACGCTCGATAACCCACTTGTATCTCTCAAATAAAAAATTATTTTGTATTTTTAAATGCATCATTCCACTTCTTCCAAATAGCCTTCATTCGAGGCTAGTCTAACTTGGGCCTAGAATGACCAGAAGTTGAAAAAAAGGGGCCCAAGAACTACACATATTCCATCGGAATTAGGACCACATGTACAACTCTCAAAAGGGTATCCAAATATGATTTCATATTTGCAAATGAAGAATTTTTCTTCTCAAAAATCACCTCCATTCCGAGTTAACCAGAATCAACCCTAAAACGATACGAATTTGATCGAAATGGGTGAAAGAATGCCTCAACGTTGCGAGAGCTCACAAACCCACTTGCATCTCTCAAATTGGTATCAAAATATTATTTTGTATTTTTAAACCCATAATTCCACTTCTTCCAAATAGCCTTCATTCAAGGTTGGTCAAACTTGGGCCTAGAATGACCCGAAGTTGAGAAAAAGGGGCTCAAGAGCTACACGGCTTCTCCCGCAATCAGGACCACATGTACAACTCTCAAATGGGTATCCAAATATGATTTCATATTTGCAAATAAAATTTTTCTTTCCAAAATTCACTTTCATTCGGGGTTAACCAGAATCAACTCTAAAATGATACGAATTTAATCGAAATGGGCCAAAGAATGCCTCAACATTACGAGCGATCGGAAACCCACTTGAATGTATAAAATCGGTATCAAAAAGTTATTTTATATTTTTAAACCCATAATTCCACTTTTTTTAAATGGCCTTCATTCGGGTCTGATCAAACTTGTGCCTAGAATGAACTGAAGTTTTGAAAAAGGGCCCAAGAACTACACGTCTTTGCTCGCAATCAAGACCACATGTACAACTCACAAACGGGTATCCAAAAATGATTTCATATTTTCAAATGAAATTTTGTTTTTCAAAAATCACCTTCATTGGGAGTTAACCATAATCAACCCTAAAACGATACGAATTTGATTGAAATGGGAAAAACAATGCCTCAATGTTGCCAGAGCTCGACAACCCACTTCCATCTCTCAAATGGGTATTAAAAAAATATTATGTATTTTTAAACCCATAATTCCACTTCTTCCAAATAGTCTTCGTTCAAGGTTGGTCAAACTTGGGCCTAGAATGATCGGAAGTTGAGAAAAAGGGGCCCAAGAAGTACATGTTTTCTCCTGTAATGGGGACCACCTGTACAAATCTCAAATAGGTATCCAAATATGATTTCATCTTTGGAAATAAATAATTTATCTTTTCAAATATAACCTTCATTCATGGTTAACTAGAATCGGCCCTAAAACAATACGAATTTGATCAAAATAGGCAAATGAATGCCTCGAAGTTACGAGCACTCGGGGACCCACTTGCATATTTCAAACGGGTATCAAAAATTATTTTGCATTTTTAAACTCATTATTCCACTTCTTCGAAATAGCCTTCGTTCGAGGCTGGTAAAACTTGGGCCTAGAATGACCCGAGGTTGAGAACAAAGGGGCCCAAGAACTACACGATTTTTCCCACAATTGGGAAACTATGTACAACTTTCAAATGGGTATCCAAATATGATTTCATCTTTCAAAATGAAGAATCTGCCTTTTCAAATATCACCTTCATTCGGGTTTAACTAGAATCAACCCTAAAATAATAAGATTTTGATCGAAATGGGCAAAAGAATGCCTCAACGTTACGAGTGCTCAGGAACCCACTTGCATATCTCAAATGGATATCAAAACACTATTTTTTATTTTTAAACCCATAATGCCACATCTTCCAAATAGCCTTCATTTGGGGCTAGTCAAACTTGGGCCTCAAATGACCCAAAGTTGAGAAAAAGGGGCCCAAGAACTACACTTCTTCGCTCGCAATTAGGACCACATGTACAACTCTCAAATGGGTATCCAAATATGATTTCATATTTGCAAATGAAGAATTTTGTTTTTCAAAAATCAACTTCATTCGGGGTTAACCAGAATCAACCCTAAAACGATACGAATTTGATCGAAATGGGCCAAAGAATGCTTCAATATTATGAGCACTCGAGAACCCACTTGGATCTCTCAAATGGGTATCAAAAAATTATTTTATATTTATAAACCCATAATTCCACTTTTTCTAAATTGGCTTCTTTCAGGGCTAGTCAAACTTGGGCTTAGAATGACACGAAGTTGAGAAAAATGGGCCCAATAACTACACATCTTCGCTCACAATCAAGACCACATGTACAACTCTCAAATGGGTATCCAAATATGATTTCTTATTTGCAAATAAAAAAATTTTCTTTTCAAAAATCACCTTCATTAAGGGTTAACCAAAATCGACCCTGAAACGAATCAAATTTGATCAAAATAGGCCAAAGACTGCCTCAACCTTGAGAGATCTCGAGAACCAACCGATATCTTTTAAATTGGTTTTAAAAAATTATATTATATTTTTAAACCCATAATTCCTCTTCTTCCAAATAGCCTTTGTTTGAGGATGGTCAAACTTGGGCCCAAAACGAACCGAAGTTGAGAAAAAGGGGCCCAAGAACTACATGTCTTCACTCACAATCAATACCACGTGTACAACTTTCAAATGGGTATCCAAATATGATTTCATATTTGCAAATAAAGAATTTTGATTTTCAAAAATCACCTTGATTCGGGGTTAACCAGAATCAACCCTAAAACAATATGAATATGATCGAAATGTGCCAAAGAATGCCTCAACCCACTTGCATCTCTCAAATGGGTATCAAAAAATTATTTTATATTTTTAAACCCATAATTCCATTCTTTTAAATAGCCTTCTTTCGAGGCTGGACAAACTTGGGTGTAAAATGACCCAAAGTTGAGAAAAAGGGGCCCAAGAACTACATGTCTTCGCTCGCAATTAGGACCACATGTATAATTCTCAAATGGGTATCCAAATATGATTTCATATTTGCAAATGAAAAGTTTTGCTTTTCAAAAATAACATTCATTCGGGGTTAACCAAAATCGATTATAAAACGATACGAATTTGATCGAAATGGGCAAACGAATGCCTTAATGCTATGAGCGCTTGGGAACCCACTTTCATCTCTCAAATGGGTATCAAAATATTATTTTGTATTTTTAAACCCATAATTCCACTAATTCTAAAAAGCCTTCATTCGGGGTTGTTCAAACTTGGGCCTAGAATGACTCGAAGTTGAGAACAAGGGGCCCAGGAACTACATGTCTTCGCTCGCACTTGGGACCATATGTAAAACTCTCAAATGGGTATCCAAATATGTTTTGTATTTTCAAATTAAGAATTTTTATTTTCAAAAATCACATTCATTCTGGGTTAACCAGAATCAATCCTAAAACGATACGCATTTGATCGAAATGGGCCAAAGAATGTCTCAACGTTATGAGGGCTCGGGAACCCACTCGTGTCTCTCAAATGGGTATCAAAAAATTATTTTATATTTTTAATCCCATAATTCCACATTTTCTAAATTGCCTTCATTCGGGGCTGGTCAATCCTAAGCCTAGAATAACCCGAAGTTTAGAGAAAGGGGTCCAAGAAGTACATGTCATCCCTCTCAATCAAGACATCATGTCATCCCTCTCAATGGGTATTCAAATATGATTTCCTATTTGCAAATGAAGAATTTTTCTTTTCAAAAATCACCTTTAGTCGGGGTTGACCAGAATCAACCCTAAAATGATACGAATTTGATCGAAATGGGCCAAATCATGCCTCAATGTTGCGAGAGCTCGGGAACCCATCTGTATCTCTCAAATGGGTATTAAAAAATTATTTTATACTTTTAAACCCATAATTCCACTTCTTCCAAATAGCTTTCGTTTGAGGCTGGTCAAACTTGGGCCTAGAATGACCCAAAGTTGAGAAAACAGGGCCCAAAAACTACGCGTCTTCTCCCGCAATCAAGACCACGTGTACAACTCTCAAATGGGTATCCAAATAACATTTCATCTTTAGAAATGAAGAGTTTGTATTTTCAAAAATAACTTTCATTTGGGGCGAACCAAAATCAACCCTAAAATGATACGAATTTGATCGAAATAGGTTGAATAATGCCACAACGTTATGAGCTCTCATGAACCCACTTGCATCTATCACATGGCTATTCAAAAAATATTTTATATTTTTAAACCATAATTCCACTTCTTCCAAATTGCCTTCATTTAGGGCTGGTCAAACTTGGGCCTGGAATGACCTGAAGTTGAGAAAAAGTGACCCAAGAAGTACATGTCTTCGCTTGCAATTGGGACCACGTGTACAACTCTAAAACTTGGCCCTAGAATGACTCAAAGTTGAGAAAAAGAGGCCCAAGCCCTACATGTCTTCGCTCGCAATAAAGACCATGTGTACAACTCTCAAATGGGTATCCTAATATGATTTCATATTTGAAAATGAAGAATTTTGTTTTTCAAAAATCACTTTCATTCGGGGTTAACCAAAATAAACCCTAAAACGATACAAATTTGATCGAAATGGGTCAAAGAATGCCTCAAGGTTACGAGCGCTCGAGAACCTACTTGCATCTGTCAAATGGGTATCGAAAAATTATTTTATATTTTTAAAGCCATAATTCCACTTCTTCTAAATTGTTTTCTTTCAGGGCTTTCATAATTGGGACTAAAATGACAAAGAGTTTATAAAAAGGGGCCCAAGAACTACATGTCTTTGCTCGCAATCAAGATTATGTGTACAACTCTCAAATTGGTAACCAAATATGATTTCATATTTGAAAATAAAGAATTTTGTTTTTCAAAAATCACCTTCATTTGGGGTTAACCAGAATCAAGCCTAAAACGATACGAATTTGATCGAAATGGGAAAAATAATTTCTCAAGGTTACGAGTGCTCGGGAACACACTTGCATCTCTCAAATTGGTATCAAAAAATTATTTTATATTTTTAAACCCATAATTCCACATCTTCCAATTAGCCTTCAATCGGGGCTGGTCAAACTTGGGCCTAGAATGACACGAAGTTGAGAAAAAGGGGCCCAAGAAATACACATCTTCGCTTGCAATTAGGACCACATGTACAGCTCTCAAATGGGTATCCAAATATAATTTCATATTTTCAAATGAAGAATTTCTCTTTTCAAATATCATCTTCATTCGGGGTTAACCAGAATCGACCCTAAAACAATACGAATTTGATTGAAATGAGCAAATGATTGCCTCAGAGTTACAAGCACTCGAGAACCCACTTGCATCTCTCAAATGGGTATCAAAAAATTATTTTTTATTTTTAAACCCATAATTCCACTTCTTCCAAATAGGCTTGATTAGGGGTTGGTCAAACTTGGGCCTAGAATGACCCGAAGTTGAGAAAAAGCGGTCCAAGCCCTACACGTCTTCGCTCGCAATCAAGACCACATGTACAACTCTCAAATGGGTATCCAAATATGATTTCATTTTTTCAAATGAAGACAAATTCTTTTCAAATATAATCTTCATTCAGGGTTAACCAGAATCGACCCTAAAACAATACGAATTTGATCGAAATTGGCAAATGAATGCCTCGGAGTTACGAGCACTTGAGAATCCACTTGCATCTTTCAAATGGGTATAAAAAATTATTTTTCATTTTTAAATTCATTATTCCACTTCTTCCAATGAGCCTTCGTTCGAGGCTAGTCAAACTTGGGCCTAGAATGAGGTGAAGTTGAGAAAAAGGGGCCCAAGCCCTACACGTCTTCACTCGCAATCAATACCACGTGTAGAACTCTCAAATGGGTATTCTAATATGATTTGATATTTGCAAATGAATAATTTTTCTTTTAAAATATCACTTTCATTCGAGGTTAAATAGAATCAACCCTAAAACGATACGAAATTGATCGAAAGGGGCAAAAGAATTCCTCGACGTTACGAGCGGTTGGGAACCCACTTGCATCTCTCAAATGGGTATGAAAAAATTATTTTGTATTTTTAAACTCATAATTCCACTTCTTTCAAATAGCCTTCGTTCGAGGCTGGTCAAACTTGGGCTTAGAATGACACGAAAATGAGAAAAAGGGGCCCAAGAACTACACGTCTTCTCCTGCAATTGAGACCATGTGTACAACTCTCAAAAGGGTATCCAAATACGATTTCAGATTTGGAAATGAAGAATTTTTCTTTTCAAAAATCACCTTCATTCTAGGTTAACCATAATCAACCCTAAAATGATAACAATTTGATCGAAATGGTAAAAAGAATGCCTCAACGTTACGAACGCTCAGGAACCTACTCATATCTCTCAAATAAAAAATTATTTTGTATTTTTAAATGCATAATTCCACTTCTTCCAAATAGCCTTCATTCGAGGCTGGTCTAACTTGGGCCTAGAATGACCAGAAGTTGAAAAAAAGGGGCCCAATAACTACACATATTCCCTCGCAATTAGGACCACATGTACAACTCTCAAAAGGGTATCCAAATATGATTTCATATTTGCAAATGAAGAATTTTTCTTTTCAAAAATCACATCCATTCGGAGTTAACCAGAATCAACCCTAAAACGATATGAATTTGATCGAAATGGGTGAAAGAATGCCTCAACGTTGCGAGAGCTCACGAACCCACTTGCATCTCTCAAATTGGTATCAAAAAATTATTTTGTATTTTTAAACCCATAATTCCACTTCTTCCAAATAGCCTTCATTCGAGGCTGGTCAAACATGGGTCTAGAATGACCCGAAGTTGAGAAAAACGGGCCCAAGAGTTACACGTCTTCTCTCGCAATCAAGACCACGTGTACAACTCTCAAATGGGTATCCAAATATCATTTCATATTTGCAAAATAAAAATTTTCTTTTCAAAATTCACCTTCATTCGGGGTTAACCAGAATCAACTCTAAAATGATACGAATTTGATCTAAATGGGCCAAAGAATGCCTCAACATTACGAGTGATTGGAAACTCACTTGAATGTCTCAAATCGGTATCAAAAAATTATTTTATATTTTTAAACCCAAGATTCCACTTTTTTTAAATGGCCTTCACTCGGGGCTGATCAAACTTGTGCCTAGAATGAACCGAAGTTTTGAAAAAGGTCCCAAGAACTACACGTCTTTGCTCACAATCAAGACCATGTGTACAACTCTTAAATGGGTATCCAAATATGATTTCATATTTTCAAATGAAGAATTTTGTTTTTCAAAAATCACCTTCATTCGGAGTTAACCAGAATCAACCCTAAAACGATACGAATTTGATCGAAATGGGAAAAACAATGCCTCAATGTTGCCAGATCTCGACAACCCACTTCCATCTCTCAAATGGGTATCAAAAAAATATTATGTATTTTTAAACCCATAATTCCACTTCTTCCAAATAGTCTTCGTTCAAGGCTGGTCAAACTTGGGCCTAGAATGACCGGAAGTTGAGAAAAAGGGGCCCAAGAAGTACATGTTTTTTACTGTAATGGGGACCACCTGTACAACTCTCAAATAGATATCCAAATATGATTTCATCTTTGGAAATAAAGAATTTCTCTTTTCAAATATAACCTTCATTCGTGGTTAACCAGAATCGACCCTAAAACAATACGAATTTGATCAAAATAGGCAAATTAATGCCTCAGAGTTACGAGCACTCGGGAATCCACTTGCATCTTTCAAATGGGTATCAATTTTTTTTTTGCATTTTTAAACTCATTATTCCACTTCTTCGAAATAGCCTTCGTTCGAGGCTGGTAAAACTTGGGCCTAGAATGACCCGAGGTTGAGAAAAAAGGGGCCCAAGAACTACACGTCTTTTCCCACAATTGGGAAAACGTGTACAACTCTCAAATGGGTATCCAAATATGATTTCATCTTTCAAAATGAAGAATCTGTCTTTTCAAATATCACCTTCATTCGGGTTTAACTAGAATCAACCCTAAAACAATACGATTTTGATCGAAATGGGCAAAAGAATGCCTCAACATTACGAGCGCTCAGGAACCCACTTACACAACTCAAATGGATATCAAAACATTATTTTGTATTTTTAAACCCATAATGCCACATGTTCCAAATAGCCTTCATTCGGGGCTAGTCAAACTTGGGCCTCAAATGACTCGAAGTTGAGAAAAAGGGGCCCAAGAACTACACGTCTTCACTCGCAATCAGGACCACGTGTACAACTCTCAAATGGGTATCCAAATATGATTTCATATTTGCAAATGAAGAATTTTGTTTTTCAAAAATCAACTTCATTCGGGGTTAACCAGAATCAACCCTAAAACAATACGAATTTGATCAAAATGGGCCAAAGAATGCCTCAATGTTATGAGCGCTCGAGAACCCACTTGGATCTCTCAAATGGGTATCAAAAAATTATTTTATATTAATAAACCCATATTTCCACTTTTTCTAAATTGGCTTCTTTCGGGGCTGGTCAAACTTGGGCCTAGAATGACCTGAAGTTGAGAAAAATGGGCCCAATAACTACACATCTTCACTCGCAATCAAGACCACATGTACAACTCTCAAATGGGTATCCAAATATGATTTCTTATTTGCAAATGAAGAATTTTTCTTTTCAAAAATCACCTTCATTCATGGTTAACCAGAATCAACCCTGAAACGATGCGAATTTGATCAAAATAGGCCAAAGAATGCCTCAACCTTGAGAGATCTCCGGAAGCAACCAATATCTTTTAAATGGGTTTTAAAAAATTATATTATATTTTTAAACCCATAATTCCTCTTCTTCCAAATAGCCTTCGTTCGAGGCTGGTCAAACTTGGGCCGAGAATGACCCAAAGTTGAGAAAAAGGGGCCCAAGAACTACATGTCTTCACTCACAATCAATACTATGTGTACAACTCTCAAATGGGTATCCAAATATGATTTCATATTTGCAAATAAATAATTTTGATTTTCAAAAATCACCTTGATTCGGGGTTAAACAGAATCAACCCTAAAACAATACGAATATGATCGAAATGTTCCAAATAATGCCTCAACCCACTTGCATCTCTCAAATGGGTATCAAAAAATTATTTTATATTTTTAAACCCATAATTCCATTCTTTTAAATAGCCTTCCTTCGAGGCTGGTCAAACTTGGGTGTAAAATGACCCGAAGTTGAGAAAAAGGGGCCCAAGAACTACACGACTTCGCTCGCAATTAGGACCACGTGTATAACTCTCAAGTGGGTATCCACATATGATTTCATATTTGCAAATAAAAAGTTTTTATTTTCAAAAATAACATTCATTCAGGGTTAACCAAAATCGATTATAAAACGATACGAATTTGATCGAAATGGGCAAATGAATGCCTTAATGATATGAGCACTTGGGAAACCACTTTCATCTCTCAAATGGGTATCAAAATATTATTTTGTAGTTTTAAACCCATAATTCCACTAATTCCAAAAAGCCTTCATTTAGGGTTGGTCAAACTTGGGCCTAGAATGACTCGAAGTTGAGAACAAGGGGCCCAGGAACTACATGTCCTCGCTCGCACTTGGGACCATGTGTAAAACTCTCAAATGGGTATCCAAATATGTTTTGTATTTTCAAACTAAGAATTTTTATTTTCAAAAATCACATTTATTCTGGGTTAACCAGAATCAATCCTAAAACGATACGCATTTGATCGAAATGGGCCAAAGAATGTCTCAACGTTACGAGGGCTCGAGAACCCACTCGTGTCTCTCAAATGGGTATCAAAAAATTATTTAATATTTTTAATCCCATAATTCCACGTTTTCTAAATTGCCTTCATTCAGGGTTGGTCAATCCTGAGCCTAGAATAACCCGAAGTTGAGAGAAAGGGGTCCAAGAAGTACATGTCATCCCTCTCAATCAAGACATCGTGTACAACTCTCAAATGGGTATTCAAATGTGATTTCCTATTTGCAAATGAAGAATTTTTCTTTTCAAAAATCACCTTCATTCGGGGTTGACCAGAATCAACCCTAAAATGATACGAATTTGATCGAAATGGGCCAAATCATGCCTCAATGTTGCGAGAGCTCAGGAACCCACTTGTATCTCTCAAATCGGTATCAAAAAATTATTTTATACTTTTAAACCCATAATTCCACTTCTTCCAAATAGCTTTCGTTTGAGGCTGGTCAAACTTGGGCCTAGAATGACCCAAAGTTGAGAAAACAGGGCCCAAGAACTACGCATCTTCTCCCGCAATCAAGACCATATGTACAACTCTCAAATGGGTATCCAAATATGATTTCTTGTTTGCAAATGAAGAATTTTTCTTTTCAAAAATCACCTTCATTCAGGGTTAACCAGAATCAACCCTGAAATGATACGAATTTGAGCAAAGTAGGCCAAAGAATGCCTCAACCTTGTGAGATCTCGGGAACCAACTGATATCTTTTAAATGGGTTTTAAAAAATTATATTATATTTTTAAGCCCATAATTCCACTTCTTCCAAATAGCCTTCGTTCGAGGCTGGTCAAACTTGGGCCGAGAACGACCCGAAGTTGAGAAAAAGGGGCCCAAGAACTACATGTCTTCACTCACAATCAATACCACATGTACAACTCTCAAATGGGTATCCAAATATGATTTCATATTTGCAAGTAAAGAATTTTGATTTTCAAAAATCACCTTGATTCGGGGTTAACCAGAATCAACCCTAAAACAATACGAATATGATCGAAAAGTGCCAAAGAATGCCTCAACCCACTTCCATCTCTCAAATGGGTATCAAAAATTTACTTTATATTTTTAAACCCACAATTCCATTCTTCTAAATAGCCTTCCTTCAAGGCTGGTCAAACTTGGGTGTAAAATGACCCGAGGTTGAGAAAAAGGGGCCCAAGAACTACACATCTTCACTCACAATTAGGTCCACTTGTATAACTCTCAAATGGGTATCCAAATATGATTTCATGTTTGCAAATGAAAAGTTTTGATTTTCAAAAATAACATTCATTCGGGGTTAACCAAAATCGATTCTAAAACGATACGAATTTGATCGAAATGGGCAAACAAATGCCTTAATGCTATGAGCGCTTGGGAACCCACTTTCATCTCTCTAATGGGTATCAAAAAATTATTTTGTATTTTTAAACCCATAATTCCACTAATTCCAAAAAGCCTTCATTTGGGGTTGGTCAAACTTAGGCCTAGAATGACCCGAAGTTGAGAACAAGGGGCCCAGGAAATACATGTCTTCGCTCGCACTTGGGACCATGTGTAAAAGTATCAAATGGGTATCCAAATATGTTTTGTATTTTCAAATTAAGAATTTTTATTTTCAAAAATCACATTCATTGTAGGTTAACTAGAATCAATCCTAAAACGATAGGCATTTGATCGAAATGGGCCAAAGAATGTCTCAATGTTACGAGGGCTCGGGAAACCACTCGTGTCTCTCAAATGGGTATCAAAAAATTATTTAATATTTTTAATCCCATAATTCCACATTTTCTAAATTGCCTTCATTCCGGGTTGGTCAATCCTAAGCCTAGAATAACCCGAAGTTGAGAAAAAGGGGCCCAAGAAGTACATGTCATCACTTGCAATCAAGACATCGTGTACAACTCTCAAATGGGTATTCAAATATTATTTCCTATTTGAAAATGAAGAATTTTGCTTTTCAAAAATAACCTTCAGTCGAGGTTGACCAGAATCAACCCTAAAATGATACGAATTTGATCGAAATGGGCCAAATCATGCCTCAACGTTGCGAGAGATCGGGAACCCACCTGTATCTCTCAAATGGTTATCAAAAAATTATTTTATACTTTTAAACCCATAATTACACTTCTTCCAAATAGCTTTCATTTGAGGATGGTCAAACTTGTGCCTAAAACGACCCGAAGTTGAGAAAAAAGGGCCCAAGAACTACACGTCTTCTATTGCAATTAGGACCACGTGTACAGCTCTCAAATGGGTATCCAAATATAATTTCATATTTACAAATGAATAATTTCTCTTTTCAAATATCACCTTCATTCGGGGTTAACCAGAATCAACCCTAAAACGATACGAATTTGATCGAAATGGGCCAAAGAATGCCTACAATTTACGACAACTCGAGAACCCACCCATATCTCTCAAATGGGTATCAAAAAATTATTATATATTTTTAAACCCATAATTCCACTTCTTCCATATAGGCTTCATTCGAGGCTAGTCAAACTTGGGCCTAAAATGACCCGAAGTTGAGAAAAAGGGGCCCAAGAACTAACGTCTTCTCCCGTAATCAAGACCACGTGCACAACTCTCAAATGGGTGTCCAAATATGATTTCATCTTTGGAAATGAAGAATTTGTCTTTTCAAAAATCACCTTCATTTCGGGTTAACCAGAATCAACCCTAAAACGATACGAATTTGATCGAAATGGGCCAAAAATGTCTCAATGTTATGAGCACTCGAGAACCCACTTGCATCTCTCAAATGGGTATCAAAAAATTATTTTATATTTTTAAACCCGTAATTCCAGTTCTTCTAAATAGCCTTCATTTAGTGCTGGTCAAACTTGGGCCTAGAATGACCTGAAGTTGAGAAATCGGGGCCCAACAACTACACGTCTTTGCTTGCAATTAGGACCATGTGTACAACTCTCAAATGGGTATCCAAATATGATTTCATAATTGTAAATGAAGAATTTTTCTTTTCAAAAATCACCTTCATTCCAGAATCAAACCTAAAACGATATAAATTTGATCGAAATGGGAAAAAGAATGCCTCAATGTTACAAGCACTTGGGAACCCACTTGTATCTCTCAAATGGGTATTAAAAAATTATTTTATATTTTAAAACCCATAATTCCACTTCCTCCAAATAGATTTCATTCGGGGTGGTCAAACTTATGCCTAGAATGACCCGAAGTTGAGAAAAAGGGTCCCAAGAACTACACATATTTTCTCGCAATTAGGACCATGTGTACAACTCTCAAATGGGTATCCAAACATGATTTCATATTTTTAAATGAAGAATTTTTCTTTTCAAAAATCAACTCTATTCGGGATTAACTAGAATCGACCCTAAAATGATACAAATTTGATCGAAATGGGCTAAATAATGCCTCAACGTTACAAGCGCTCGGGAACCCACTTGCATCTCTCAAATAGGTATCGAAAAATTATTTTATATTTTTAAACCCATAATTCCACTTTTTCTAAATAGGCTTCATTCCAGGCTGATCAAACTTGGGACTAGAATGACCTGAAGTTGAGAAAAAGGGCCTAAGAACTACACGTTTTTGCTCGCAATCAAGACCATGTGTACAACTCTCAAAAGAGTATCCAAATATGATTTCATATTTTCAAATGAAGAATTTTTTTTTTCAAAAATCACCTCCATTCAGAGTTAACCAGATTCAACCCTAAAAGGATACGAATTTGATCGAAATGGGAAAAACAATGCCTCAATGTTGCCATAGCTCGACAACCCACTTCCATATCTCAAATGGTTATCAAAAAACTATTCTGTATTTTTAAACCCATAATTCCACTTCTTCCAAATAGTCTTTGTTATCGCACAGTTTGTAGCTAGGAGCAAAGGCTATAAAGTAGAAGGCCAAACTGGTGTAATAGGGACCTACCCCACCCAATGTCAGCACAATGGGGAGGTCCTTTCTGTTTAGGGAGGCTAGACCCAAGGGATATGTCCTTGGCAATCTGGGGTTTGAAAGGGAAAGGATCAAAGGATTAAGGCTAGGTTTCATTTTCACAGATTACCGCCCAAAGAGATAGTCAAATGAAGTATAACTATGAAGGAGGCACCTGCTTTCGAGACAAAACAACAATAAACTAGTATGTGCAATAATGGTGAATACTTCATAAATCAATGACTATCCAAATTCAATATATATGAGCAAATACAACAGTAAATATTGACGGAGTCAATGTTTGCAATAATCGCAATGGCAATATGATGTTACTTATCAATAAATGCTGGAACAATATAGCATCCAATGAATATAATCACTCCTTGAACCAAATCAATGCTTTAAATAGCATTCAGTTGCTCAAATACAATAGATTGTTGCACCAAGATAAAGTATGAAGAAATGCAATAGATACAATATGAAGCCAACATTTTGTTAATTAGCCTATGAAGGATTATCAGTTCATCAACATCTATCAAGATGACCAAGCCCAAAGTATATCCAATCAACAATTTGTTCATTAAATGCTTGATGTCATCATTTAATTGCTTATTATTAGTCAAAAGGGTGTTGCGTCAGCTATGACGTCAGCCTAGGTTAGCAGTGTTAGGTTTAGTTAGGGTTTCAAAAACTAAAGTTTGGAAGATGGTTTTGTACACTAGAAACTCAACATTGGAGATATTACCAGTGCCTTAGGGTAAATGGAGTCAAAAGAAAGGGCACAAAATCTCGGGAAGATTTAAAACTTAGAGACTGGAAGGTAGGGTTCTATGGTGGTGCAATGGCAGGGCCCTAGAATCAATACCCTAAGGGAAAGAGGCTCACTCCGGTGTTTCTTAAGCAAGGCCTCATGCTCTTTCCTCCTTCTCTAAATACACTTGGCAAAACGGCTAGCTCAAAGTATAAATTTAAGGGAAAAGGTGTTGCAAAGGCAAGGCCTTCAAACCCTAGAAGGTGAAACCCTAGGTGTAGTTAAACTAGGCCTAGGACGTCTCCTCTTTTCAAACTACAACTTCAAGGCTAGCTCAAAAAAAATAAATAAAAGTGTAGCAACGGCTAGGCTATGTCTTCTTTTTTCAATGGCTGAAAATTATTTCTCAACATGGGGACATATAGAAATGACCTACTTATGTGCTTGCTACCTAGGGTTTTAAATTCAACAATTTATAAGAAAATGAAAGAATACTAACCTACAACCATTCAATCAAGAAGTTTTGCAGGAAAAAACACTTACATATCATGAAGAAAAGCACATGCAAACCCTAGTTGTAAACCTTCCATGAGATAAATGCCATAAATGCCAAGAGAAATCCTCCTCCAAGAGTAGCGCCTCAGTTAAAACACCAAAAATACCCAAGATAGGGTGCAAGTATTTAGATCTCACAAGAGAGTGAGTTGTGTTATATCCAAATGAGGGAAAAACGTCCTCAATATATATCAATCCATGACCTTTAATTTACAAAATAGGTCATTAAAACAACCGAAAAGGCTGACTACAAAATTTACACTGTTTTTACATTAACTACTAAGTAAAATACACAGAATGAGCAAAAGGTGGGACGTCAAGCCCCTCTGAGGGAGACGTTGGCCCTTTTTGGGCTAGTCCAGCATCCAGAAGTCAGGCATTAGCCCTTCTAGGGCTCCTCCAAGCTGCTACATGTTCCAGCAACTCATCAAATTGCCACATGCTTCAAGGTGACATCCATCTCTCCTGGGTAACGACATGTCCATCAAGAGGAAAATGTTCCATCTGAAGTGGGTCATCCCCCCTAGGCCGGGCTCAGCCGAAGTGTCCTGGTGGAATGTCATTCTTTTCTTACATGCAAAGGATCATCATGTCAATGTCCTATCTCTGCCATCCCAGCAACCATCTGATGGGCTCTTCAACCCCATGGAGGTCTGAGCTAATCATCTCCCCATGTGTACCAGTCCATTAGTACATGTCCATCGGGCATGGTACTGCACATCAAAACTTCACCCTCCATGGGTTCATTAGTCCTCAGGATTATAGAAATGTCAATCATATTTCATCATTAATTTTATCAAATGCATGCATAAAACCTCTAGCATATCATCTAATATCTCAAAGACGTTACACTGACCTACTATACAAAGCTGAAGGAAAAGACAAGGCAACCTATTGGGCCAACATCCACAAGAAAAGGAAAGTTCCCAAAGGATATCATCCAAGCCATGTAACATGAGGTGGTGTGGTCTAAGGATGTCCAGACACAGTGAAAACTGGGGGAGGGTATTATCTGTGGGTGCCTTTGTAAGAGGTGAGTTGTACCTATCATGGATGCAGTTCTTTCCAAGCCCTTTATTGCCTTTTATTCTTTCTTTTATTTATTGCTTTTTTCTTTCTTCAAGGTCTAACTAGAGGACATTGCCTTGGCGTGGTGACCAGAGCTGATAGTGTTACCCACGAGTATTTTCACAAAAATGATAAGGCTGGCTCGTGATGAGACCCCCTTTCCCTTGGCCATGCAACCAAGGGTCATTTCCCTGACGTGGTGACCAGATAATGGTAATTTCATACTGCTAGATACCTATGAACATAATGGGTCGGCTCGTGATGAGACCTCCCATCCTCTTGGTTAGGTCTTGTTTTATTATTTTTCTTTGGGTCCCTTTGTTTCTTATCAAGAGGCATTTTATTGCCTTCTCGGGGATCCCTGGACGAGGCATCTCTAGGTTTTATTCTTATGGCTTTTATCTTTTACCAACTGCTTTTATCTCCTGGGCCTTTAGCCCCTTCTTCCCACAGGACAATGTGTAACCCCTCAAATAGGTCATCCTAATGCTCGGACTAGGGGAATGGGATGGATGAATGGGAAACAAGATGTAAAATGATATTACGGTGGGAGCGGACGATGGATCTTCAGATCTCCCCTGGTGGCTAACCAGAACCTATGGATACAAGCTTGCTAGGGCACCTCATTTATCCCCCCAACCATGGTCAAGTGGGTTAGTGTAAGATCCAAGTAGTTGTCAGAAATGTAAGGGACCTGATGCATACATTTGAAAGTTATAATGATCAAACATGACACATACCATGGTACCTGGACCAATTACCTCATGGAGCAAGAGTCTTTTCCGATGCAAGTCCAAGCCGATGGTGATGGATGCTGCTGCTGCTGACAGGACAGGTTTGATGAAGAAGAAAAAGGATGGTCCCTCCAGGGCCATGCTCAGGTCAATCCTGCTCTCGATACTCCATGTCTAGGACCTGTGGGCCTCGAGACATGATCTCCTATTTATCCCATGAAATCAAGGATAACATGTAGCTCCAACTCGGGGACATGTGTTCACCGTAGAGTGCATGAGAACCTCAACATCTTTGGCATAAACTTGCAGACCTGCTCACACTCGAATAGGGCATTAGCAACAAAGGTGGGGTGGTATTGCCACCCCGCAAATATGATATATATATATATATGGAGTAATCATAAGTGCGAATAGAAAGTGAAATACTTACTTGTACTTACCTATTGGTTGCATGTTGGTGTAGTCAAACAACCAGTGAAGCCAACCCAACAACGTTCCTTGATACCTACCTTTTTGATTCATCATAAACCAAAACAGTGAAAAATCAAGCACAAAAATGTCATGAGTTAGAATATATATCATATCATCGGGAATCTCAAAGTCTAACTCATGGAGGCGAGTGGGAGGGAGAAAATCTTTCCAAGTCCATCTCTGAGGAAAGTATTCAATCCACTTCAAGAAAGGGTCATGAAAAATGCAAGGCTCAGAAAACTGACCAAAGGGGCCTGCAAATTGGCTACCTAAGACATCCTCACATTCTGAAGTCAAGGAAGGGATCGAAAAAGATGTAGCAGATGACTGGCAAACTATCAAGGGAAAGTTGAAAAACTGGGATAATTGACTCAAGCTTGCAGTACCCAACCAACCCTTGGAGTCTAGGGTTTGCCTAGGAGGAAACTCAACATAAAAAGGGTACTTCCCAACTACCCTTTAATGGAAAAGCACGGTAAAGTAATAACAGGTGGCTGGAGTGAAAAGTCATGAGAGTCCTTCTTTAGGTAGACAACGTTTTTACTCCTATCAAAATCTGAGTATAGTGGCGATTGATAGTCATCTTCATAGGGTAAATCTAAGTGCTCAGAGGAGTACTCATCAAAGGCCTCAAGGTAAGACCGGAAATCATTAGGCAAATGTTGTACTTGGTCAACCTTGGGTGTTTGTGGAGAGTCAGTGAAAATCTCATCTCCCTGTTGCCACTGTTCAAGAGCTTGCTATGATAATTGCGAAGGCAACACTTGGAGATGACTTTTTATGTCATAGATGGGATCTGTATCATAACCTAATGCATCCCACCTACATCTTCCAACATGTATGAACTCATCGAAATCAGCTATGTCAGTATCAGTATCATAACATGGAGGAGTCAAAACCAGGGATGATGTTAAGGATGGAAATTTATTTTAAAATGTAGAAACCTTGGTGAATCTTACTAATCCTTCATATGCCAATTATAAATGTTTGGCGGAATTTTTGTAAAAAAATTCAAATTTCTAAGGATTTTATATAGTTTATCTAAAATTTTGGTGATTTTTAAGGTAAAATAATTTTTTCCTTTAGAATATGGGCCAATCATTTTTAGAATAGCGAATCTTTTTTTGGGAAAAACCATGGAAAATTAGCCCATGAGCGAAATTTAGCCCCTAAAATCATCCCTGGTCAAAACATCCAATACTTCTGTACTCTCTGTATCATAAGGTAAAGAACCACTAAAAAATTTAAAAGGGGAATAATTTACCTTGCTTAATCCTTCCTGTGTAAGAGCTTCAAGTATTTGGATATCTTCATTAGGTGGAAGATATGCCTCTACATCTTCAATCTTGAGACATAGGGGATCTAGCTTGTTCAAGGGTTCCATTCCTTCTTCATTCTCCGAGTCATAGAACAAGGTATCATCAAAATAATGAAAATGAATTACCTCATTCTCTTCATCTTGTGCAGGGGGGAAAGGATCTTGGAGAACTTCATCAGACTGAGGAGCGATTACTGGTGCTTCATCCTCATAATTCATGTTTCTGGTTATATATTCGTTGCATTCTATTGGATTATGGGAGAGGTCTTTCTCCTCTTCAAGGGGTTGACAATGGTCTTCATAAACCTTGTCTCTTATATCAGAGGATTCTCGGTATTGATCATGATAAGATCTCTTGAGATCTTCTACAATCTCAGTGGTGAATCCTTTGTGGTGTAAGGTTACCATGAGGTTTTGAAGGACATCTTCATATGTTTGGAAATCCATCTTAGTAAGGTCTATAAACCTACAGATGAGGTGTATGAAAGATGATATACCCCTGTCCTTGAAAAAAATCTTAAAATGATTTTGTAAGTAGGATGGCATAGTGAGTAAGAACAACTTTATAAGAGCATCCTCTCCTCCCAACTTTATCTCGCTCAAACACTCCAAAAAGTTTACTATGTGAGGAGCTGGGAGGCCCAAATACGTTGGAGAGTTGTCTAGCCATTTTGTATCAAAGTAATTTGGGTATCCTTGAAAACTTCTGAAATCAATACTCGGATACATTTGCTCCCAGTGTGCCATGATCCCATAACTTGAAAATATCACAAAAAGTAATGTGGCACACTAAGAAATATTAGTGGAGTCGCCAGATAGTTTTCCTGAAACTACCAAAGAAAAGGGGAATAAAAGCCTAGTGGAGTCGCCAGGTAAGCTTGTAAGAGAAAAGGTCTTTGAGGCAAGGCTTACCAAAAGATTTTTCATTGAGGAAGATTGACTCAGTGTTCCCCGGCAACAACGACAAAATGTTATCACACAGTTTGTAGCTAGGAGCAAAGGCTATAAAGTAGAAGGCCAAACTGGCGTAACAGGGACCTACCCCACCCAATGTCACCACAATGGGGAGGTCCTTTCTGTTTAGGGAGGCTAGACCCAAGGGAGACGTCCCTGGCAATCTGGGGTTTGAAAGGGAAAGGCTCAAAGGATTAAGGCTAGGTTTCCTTTTCACAGATTACCACCCAAAGAGATAGTCAAATGAAGTATAACTATGGAGGAGGCACCTGCTTGCGAGACAAAACAACAATAAACTAGTACGTGCAATAATGGTTAATACTTCATAAATCAATGACTATCCAAATTCAATATATATGAGCAAATACAACAGTAAATATTGACGGAGTCAATGTTTGCAATAATCACAATGGCAATATGATGTTACTTATCAATAAATGCTGGAACAATATAGCATCCAATGAATATAATCACTCCTTGAACCAAATCAATGCTTTAAATATCATTCAGTTTCTCAAATACAATAGATTGTTGCGTCAAGATAAAGTATCCTAGGGGTGACGTCAGCTTCTTAGGGTTAGTACTTTTATTTAATAAGTAATGCAATAGATACAATACGAAGCCAAAGTTTTTTTAATTAGCCTATGAAGGATTATCATTTCATCAACATCTATCAAGATGACCAAGCCCAAAGTATATCCAATCAACAATTTGTTCAGTAAATGCTTGACATCATCATTTAATTGCTTATTATTAGTCAAAAGGGTGTTGCATCAGCTATGATGTCAGCCTAGGTTAGCAGTGTTAGGGTTAGTTAGGGTTTCAAAAATTAAATTTTGGAAGATGGTTTTGTACACTAGAAACTCAACGTTGGAGATATTACTAGTGCCTTAGGGTAGATGGAGTCAAAAGCAAGGGCACAAAATCTCGGGAGGATTTAAAACTTAGAGACTAGAAGGTAGGGTTCTATGGTGCTATAATGGCAGGGCCCTAGAATCAATACCCTAGGGGAAAGAGGCTCACTCCAGTGTTGCTTAAGCAGGGCCTCATGCTCTTTCCTTCTTCTCTAAATACACTTGGCAAAACGGCTAGCTCAAAGTATAAATTTAAGGGAAAAGGTGTTGAAAAGGCAAGGCCTTAAAACCCTATAAGGTGAAACCCTAGGTGTAGTTCAACTAGGCCTAGGACATCTCCTCTTTTCAACCTACAACTTCGACACTAGCTTAATAAAAAGAAAGAAAAGTGTAGCAACGACTAGTCTATGTCTTCTTTTTTCAATGGCTAAAAATTATTTCTCAACATGGGGACATATAGAAATGACCTACTTATGTGCTTGCTACCTAGGGTTTTAAATTCAGCAATTTATAAAAAAATGCAAGAATACTAACCTACAACCATTCAATCAAGAAGTTTTGTAGGAAAAAACACTTACATATCATGAAGAAAAGCACATGCAAACCCTAGTTGTAAACCATCCATGAGATAAATGCCATAAATTCCAAGAGAAATCCTCCTCCAAGAGTAGCGCCTCAGTTAAAACACCAAAAATACCCAAGATAGGGCGCAAGTATTGAGATCTCACAAGAGAGTGAGTTGTGTTATATCCAAATGAGGTCAAAACGTCCTCAATATATATCAATCCATGACCTTTAATTTACAAAATAGGTCATTAAAACAGCCGACAAGGCTGACTACAAAAATTACACTGTTTTTACATTAACTGCTAAGTAAAAGACACAGAATGAGAAAAAGGTGGGACATCAAGCCCCTCTGAGGGAGACATTGGCCCTTTTTGGGCTAGTCCAGCATCTAGAGGTTATGCGTTAGACCTTCTAAGGATCCTCCAAGCTGCCACACGTGCCAGTAGCTCATCAAACTGCCACATGCTTCAAGATGACGTCCATCTCTCCTGGGTAACGTCATGTCCATCAAGAGGAAAACGTTCCCTCTGAAGTGGGTCATCCCCCCTAGGCCGGGCTCAGCCGAAGTGTCCTGGGTGGAACGTCCTTCTTTTCTTGCATGCAAAGGCTAATCATGTCAACATCCTGTCTCTCCCATCCCAAAAACCATATGATGGGCTCTTNTCATGTCCATCAAGAGGAAAACGTTCCCTCTGAAGTGGGTCATCCCCCCTAGGCCGGGCTCAGCCGAAGTGTCCTGGGTGGAACGTCCTTCTTTTCTTGCATGCAAAGGCTAATCATGTCAACATCCTGTCTCTCCCATCCCAAAAACCATCTGATGGGCTCTTCATCCCCATGGAGGTCCGAGCTAATCATCTCCCCATGTGTACCGATCCACTGGTACCTCTCCGTCGGGCATGGTCCTGCACATCAAAACTTCGCCCTCCATGGGTTCATTAGTCCTCAGGCTCATAGCAATGTCAATCATATTTCATCATTAATTTTATCAAATGGATGCATAAAACCCCTAACATATCATCTAATATCTCAAAGATGTTACACTGACCTACTATACAAAGCTGAAGGAAAAGACAAGGCAACCTATTGGGCCAGCATCCACAAGACAAAGAAAGTTCCCAAAGGATATCATCCAAGCCATGTAACATGAAGTGGTGTGGTCTAAGGATGTCCAGACACAATGAAAACCAGGGGTGGGTATTATCCGTGGGTGCCTTTGTAGGAGGCGAGATGTACTTGTCATGGATGTAGTTCTTTCCAAGCCCTTTATTGCCTTTTATTCTTTCTTTTATTTATTTCTTTTTTCTTTCTTCAAGGTCTAACTAGAGTACACTGCCTTGGCATGGTGACCAGAGATGACAGTGTTACCCACGAGTATTTTCATGGAAATGATAAGGCTGGCTTGTGATGAGACCCCCTTTCTCCTGGCCATGCAACCAAGGGTCATTGCCCTGGCGTGGTGACCAGATAATGGCAATGTCATACTTATAGATACCTATGAACATAATGGGCTAGCTCATGATGAGACCTCCCATCCTCTTGGTTAGGTCTTGTTTTATTATTTTTCTTCGGGTCCCTTTGTTTCTTATCGAGAGGCATTTTATTGCCTTCTCAGGGATCCCTGGATGAGGTATCTCTAGGTTTTATTCTTATGGATTTTATTTTTTACCAGCTGCTTTTACCTTCTGGGCCTTTAGCCCCTTCTTCCCATAGGACAAAGTGTAACCCCTCAAATAGGTCATCCTAATGCCTGGACTAGGGGAATGGGATGGATGAATGGGAAAAAAGATATAAAATGATATTATGGTGGGAGTGGACGATGGCTCTTCAGATCTCCCCTGGTGGCTAACCAGAACCTATGGATACAAGCTTGCTAGGGCACCCCATTTATCCCCCCAACCATGGTCAAGTGGGTTAGTGTAAGATCCAAGTAGTTGTCAAAAATGTAAGGGACCTGATGCATACATCTGAAAGTTATAATGATCAAACATGACACATACCATGATACCTGGACCAATTACCTCATGGAGCAAGAGTCTTTTCTGATGCAAGTCCAAGTCGATGGTGATGGATGTTGCTGCTACTGAAAGGACATGTCTTATGAATAAGAAGAAGGATGGGCCCTCCAGGGCCATGCTTGGGTCAATCCTGCTCTCGGTACTCCATGTCTAGGAATTGTGGGCCTCGAGACATGATCTCCTAGTTATCCCATGAAATCAGGGATAACAGTCTTCATTCGAGGTTGATCAAACTTGGGCCTAGAATGACTGGACGTTGAGAAAAAGGGGCCCAAGAAGTACATGTTTTCTCCCGTAATCGAGACCACCTGTACAACTCTCAAATAGGTATCCAAATATGATTTCATCTTTGGAAATGAAGAATTTGTCTTTTCAAAAATCACATTCATTTGGGGTTAACCATAATCAACCCTCAAAAATGATAACAATTTGATCGAAATGGGAAAAAGAATTCCTCAACGTTATGAGCGCTCGAGAACCCACTTGTATCTCTCAAATAAAATAAAAAATTGTATTTTTAAACGCATAATTCCACTTCTTCCAAATAGCCTTCATTGAAGGCTGGTCTAACTTGGGCCCAGAATGACCAGAAGCTGAAAAAAAGGGGCCCAAGAACTACACATATTCCCTTACAATTAGGACCACATGTACAACTCTCAAAAGGGTATCCAAATAGGATTTCATATTTGCAAATGAATAATTTTGCTTTTCAAAAATCACCTCCATTCGGAGTTAACCAGAATCAACCCTAAAACGATACGAAATTGATCGAAATGGGAAAAAGAATGCCTCAACATCGCGAGAGCTCGAGAACCTACTTGCATCTTTAAATGAGTATCAAAAAGTTATTTTTTGTTTTTAAACCCATAATTCCACTTCTTCCAAATAGCCTTCATTTGAGGCTGGTCAAACTTGGGTGTAGAATGACCCGAAGTTGAGAAAAAGGGGCCCAAGAACTACACTTCTTCTCCCGCAATCGGGACCACTTGTATAATTCTCAAATGGGTATCCAAATATGATTTCATCTTTGGAAATGAAGAATTTATATTTTCAAAAATCACCAGCATTCGGAGTTAACCATAATCAACCCTAAAACAATACGAATTTGATCGAAATTTGCCAAAGAATGCCTCAACATTATGAGCGCTACGGAACCCACTTCCATCTCTCAAATGGGTATCAAAAATTTATTTTGTATTTTTAAACCCATAAATTCACTTCTTCCAAATAGCCTGCATTCGAGGTTGGTCAAACTTGGGCCTAGAATGACCCTAAGTTGATAAAAAGGTACCTAAGAAGTACAGGTCTTCGCTCAAAAGTAAGACCACCTGTACAACTCTCAAATGGGTATCCAAATATGATTTCATATTTGCAAAGGAATAATTTTTCTTTTCAAAAAACACCTTCGTTCTGAGTTAACCAAAATCAACCCTAAAACGATACGAATTTGATTGAAATAGGCAAAATGATGCCTCAACGTTGCAACAACTCGGGAACCCACCTATATTTGTCAAATGGGTATCAAAAAATTATTTTATATTTTTATACCCATAATTCCACTTTTTTCAAATTATCTTCGTTCAAGGTTGGTCAAACTTGGGCCTAAAATGACTTGAAATTCATTAAAAGGGGCCCAAGAACTACACGTCTTCTCCCACAATCGGGACCACGTGTACAACTGTCAAATGGGTATCCAAATATGATTTCTTCTTTGGAGTTAACAAGAATAAACCCTAAAATGATATGAATTTGATCGAAATGGGCCAAACAATGTCTCAACATAGCGATATCTCGCGGACCACCTATATCTCTCAAATGGGTATAAAAAACTTATTTTATATTTTTAAACCCATAATTCCACTTATTCTAAATAGCCTTCATTCGGGGCTGGTCAAACTTGGGCCTAGAATGACATGAAGTTGATAAAAAGGTTCCCAAGAACTACATGTATTCACTCGCAATTAGTACCACGTGTACAACTCTCAAATGGGTATCCAAATATGACTTCATATTTGCAAATGAAGATTTTTTTCTTTTCAAAAATACCATTCATTCGTGGTTAACGAGAATCAACCCTAGAACGATACGAATTTTATTGAAATGGGAAAAAGAATGCCTCAACGTTACGAGCGCTCAGAAACGCACTTGCATCTCTCAAATTGGTATCAAAAAATTATTTTTTATTTTTAAACCCATAATTCCACATCTTCTAACTAGCCTTCATTCGGGGCTGGTCAAACTTGGGACTATAATGACACAAAGTTGAGAAAAATGGGCCCAAGAACTACATGTCTTCACTTGCAATTAGGACCACATTTACAACTCTCAAATGGGTATCCAAATATGATTTCATATTTGCAAATGAAGAATTTTTCTTTTCAAATATCACCTTCATTCGGGGTTAACCAAAATCGACCCTAAAACGATACGGATTTGATCGAAATGGGAAAATGAATGCCTCAACATTATGAGCACTCGGGCACCCACTTGCATCTCTCAAATGGGTATCAAAAAATTATTTTGTATTTGTAAACCCATAATTTCACTTCTTCCAAATAGCCTTCATTCGAGGCTGGTCAAACTTAGGCCTAGAATGACCCGAAATTGAGAAAAAGGGGCCCAAGCCCTACACGTCTTTGCTCGCAATCAAGACCACACGTAAAACTCTCAAATGGGTATCCAAATATGATTTCATTTTTGCAAATGAATAATTTTTCGTTTCAAAAATTACTTTCATTCGAGGTTAATCAGAGTCAACTCTAAAACGATACAAATTTGATCGAAATGGGTCAAAGAATGCCTCAATGTTATGAGTGCTCGGGAACCCATATGCATCTTTCAAATGGGTATAAAAAAATTATTTTGTATTTTTAAAACCATAATTCCACTTCTTCCAAATAGCCTTCATTCGGGGTTGGTCAAACTTGGGCCTGGAATGACCTGAAGTTGAGAAAAAGGGGCCCAAGAACTACATGTCTTCACTTGCAATCGGGACCACGTGTACAATTCTAAAATGGGTATCCAAATATGATTTCATATTTGAACATGAAGAATTTTGCTTTTCAAAAATCTCCTTCATTCGGGGTTAAACAAAATCAACCCTAAAATGATACGAATTTGATTGAACTAGGCCAAAGAATATATCAACATTGCGAGAGCTTGGGAACCCACTTATATCTCTCAAATGGGTATCAAAAATTTATGTTATATTTTTAAACAGATAATTCCACTTCTTCAGAATAGCCTTCGTTCGAGCTGGTAAAACTTGGGCCTGGAATGACCTGAAGTTGTGAAAAAAGGGCCTAAGAATTTCACCTCTTCCCCCACAATCAGGACCACGTGTACAACTCTCAAATGGGTATCCAAATATGATTTAGTCTTTGCAAAAGAAGAATTTTTCTTTTCAAAAATCACTTTCATTCGGGGTTAACCAGAATCAACCCTAAAACGATACGAATTTGATCGAAATGGGCCAAAGAATGCCTACACTTTACGAGAACTTGGGAACCCACCTATATCTCTCAAATGGGTATCAAAAAATTATTATATATTTTTAAACCCATATTTCTACTTCTTCCATATAGGCTTCATTCAAGGCTAGTCAAAATTAGGCCTAGAATGACTCGAAGTTGAGAAAAACGGGCCCAAGCACTACACGTCTTCTCCCGTAATCAGGACCACATGTACAACTCTTAAATGGGTATCCAAATATGATTTCATCTTTGGAAGTGAAGAATTTTTCTTTTCAAAAATCACCTTCATTTGGGGTTAACTAGAATCAACCCTAAAACGATACGAATTTGATCGAAATGGGCCAACAATGCCTCAACGTTACGAGCGCTCAGAAACCCACTTGCATCTCTCAAATAGGTATCTATTTTTTTATTTTAATTTTTAAACTCATATTCCACTTTTTCTATATAGCCTTGATTCGGGGCTGGTCAAACTTGGGCCTAGAATGACCCAAAGTTGGGAAAAAAGGTCGCAAGAACTACACATCTTTGCTCACAATCATGACCACATGTACAACTCTCAAATGGGTATCCAAATATGATTTCATATTTGCAAATGAAGAATTTTTCTTTTCAAAAAAAACTTTCATTCGGGGTTAACCATAATCAACTATAAAACGATAGGAATTTGATCGAAATGGGCCAAAGAATGCCTCAACGTTGCAAGAGCTCGGTAACCCACATATATTTCTCAAATGGGTAATAAAAAAATAGTTTATATTTTTAAACCCATAATTTCACTTCTTCTAAATAGCCTTCATTCGGGGTTGGTCAAACTTGGGCCTAAAATGACCTAAAGTTGAGAAAAAGGGACCCAAGAACTACATGTTTTCTCTCACAGTTAGGACCAAGTTTACAACTCTCAAACGGTTATCTAAATATGGTTTCATATCTGCAAATGAAAAAAAATTCTTTTCAAAAATCACCTTCATTCGAGGTTAACTAGAATTAACCCTAAAACAATACGAATTTGATCGAAATGGGCCAAAGAATGCCTCAACGTTATGAGCGCTCGAGAACCCACTTGGATCTCTCAAATGGGTATCAAAAAATTATTTTATATTTTTAAACCCATAATTTCACTTCTTCTAAATAGCCTTCATTCAGTGCTGGTCAAACTTGGGCCTAGAATGTCCTGAAGTTGAGAAAACTAGGCCTAACAACTACACATCTTCACTCGCAATTAGGACCATGTATACAACTCCCAAATGGGTATCGAAATATGATTTCATAATTGTAAATGAAGAATTTTGCTTTTCAAAAATCACCTTCAATCCAGAATCAAACCTAAAACGATACGAATTTGATCGAAATGGGAAAAAGAATGACTCAATGTTACAAGCACTCAGGAACCCACTTGTATCTCTCAAATGGGTATTAAAAAATTATTTTATATTTTTAAACCCATAATTCCACTTCCTCCAAATAGCCTTCATTCAGGGCTGGTCAAACTTGTGCCTAAAATGACCCGAAGTTGAGAAAAAGGGGCCCATGAACTACACATATTTTCTCACAGTTAGGACCACGTGTACAACTCTCAAATGGGTATCCAAATATGATTTCATATTTTCAAATGAAGAATTTTGCTTTTCAAAAATCAACTCCATTCGGGGTTAACCAAAATCGGCCCTAAAACGATACAAATTTGATAGAAATGGGCTAAAGAATGCTTCAACGTTACAAGCGCTCGGGAACCCACTTGCATCTCTCAAATAGATATCAAAAAATTATTTTATATTTTTAAACCCATAACTCCACTTTTTATAAATAGCCTTCATTCAGGGCTAATCAAACTTGGGCCTAGAATGACCCGAAGTTGACAAAAAGGGCCCAAGAACTACACGTATTTGCTCGCAATCAAGACCAAGTGTACAACTCTCAAACGGGTATCCAAATATGATTTCATATTTTCAAATGAAGAATTTTGTTTTTAAAAAACCACTTTCATTCAGAGTTAACTAGAATCAACCCTAAAACGATACGAATTTGATCGAAATGGGAAAAAAAATGCCTCAACGTTTCCAGAGCTCGACAACCCACTTCCATCTCTGAAATGGGTATCAAAAAAATATTTTGTATTTTTAAACCCATAATTCCACTTCTTCCAAATAGTCTTCATTCGAGGTTGGTCAAACTTGGGCCTAGAATGATCGGAAGTTGAGAAAAAGGGCCCCAAGAAGTACATGTTTTCTCCCGTAATAGGGACCAACTGTACAACTCTCAAATAGGTATCTAAATATGATTTCATCTCTGGAAATAAAGAATTTCTCTTTTCATATATCACCTTCATTCGTGGTTAACTAGAATCGACCCTAAAAAAATACAAATTTGATCGAAATAGGCAAATGAATGCCTCAAAGTTACCCTAACACGATACGAATTTGATCAAAATGGGCCAAAGAATTCCTCAATGTTATGAGTGCTCGAGAACCCACTTGGATCTCTCAAATGGGTATCAAAAAATTATTTTATATTTATAAAACCATAATTCCACTTTTTCTAAATTGGCTTCTTTCGGGGCTGGTCAAACTTGGGCCTAGAATGACCCGAAGTCGAGAAAAAGGGGCCCAATAACTACACGTCTTCGCTCGCAACCAAGACCACATGTACAACTCTCAAATGGGTATCCAAATATGATTTCTTATTTGAAAATGAAGAATTTCACTTTTCAAAAATCAACTTCATTTAGGGTTAACTAGAATCAACCTTGAAACGATACGAATTTGATCAAAATAGGCCAAAGAATGCCTCAATCGTGTGAGACCTCGGGAACCAACCGATATCTATTAAATGGGTTTTAAAAAATTATATTATATTTTTAAACCCATAATTCCACTTCTTCCAAATAGCCTTCGTTTGAGGCTGGTCAAACTTGGGCCCAGAACGACCCGAAGTTGAGAAAAAGGGGCCCAAGAACTACATGTCTTCACTCAGAATCAATACCATGTGTACAACTCTCAAATAGGTATCCAAATATGATTTCATATTTGCAAATAAAGAATTTTGATTTTCAAAAATCGACTTGATTCAGGGTTAACCAGAATCAACCCTAAAATAATACGAATATGATCGAAATGTGCCAAAGAATGCCTCAATCCAGTTGGATCTCTCAAATGGGTATCAAAAAATTATTTTATATTTTTAAACCCATAATTCCATTCTTCTAAATAGCCTTCCTTTGAGGCTGGTCAAACTTGGGTGTAAAATGACCCGAAGTTGAGAAAAAGGGGCCTAAGAACTACACGTCTTTGCTTGCAATTAGGACCACGTGTATAACTCTCAAATGGGTATCCAAATATGATTTCATATTTGCAAATGAAAAGTTTTTCTTTTCAAAAATAACATTCATTCGGGGTTAACCAAAATCAATTCTAAAATGATACGAAATTTATCGAAATGGGAAAACGAATGCCTTAATGCTATGAGCGCTTGGGAACCCACTTTCATCTCTCAAATGGGTATCAAAAAATTATTTTGTATTTTTAAACCCATAATTCCACTAATTCCAAAAAGCCTTCATTCGGGGTTGGTCAAACTTGGGCCTAGAATGACCCGAAGTTGAGAACAAGGGGCCCAGGAACTACATGTCTTTTCTCGCACTTGGGACCATGTGTAAAACTCTCAAATGGGTATCCAAATATGTTTTGTATTTTCAAATTAATAATTTTTATTTTCAAAAATCACATTCATTCTGGGTTAACCAGAATCAATCCTAAAACGATACGCATTTGATAGAAATGGGCCAAAGAATGTCTCAACGTTATGAGGGCTTGAGAACCCACTCGTGTCTCTCAAATGGGTATCAAAAAATTATTTTATATTTTTAATCCTATAATTCCATGTTTTCTAAATTGCCTTCATTCGGGGATGGTCAATCCTGAGCCTAGAATAACCGGAAGTTGAGAAAAAGGGGCCCAAGAAGTACATGTCATCCCTCGCAATCAAGACATCATGTACAACTCTCAAATGGGTATTCAAATATGATTTCCTATTTGCAAATGAAGATTTTTGCTTTTCAAAAATCACCTTCATTCGGGGTTGACCAGAATCAACCCTAAAATGATACGAATTTGATCGAAATGGGCCAAATCATGCCTCAACGTTGCGAGAGCTCAGGAACCCACCTGTATCTCTCAAATGGTTATCAAAAAATTATTTTATACTTTTAAACCCATAATTCCACTTCTTACAAATAGCTCCCGTTTGAGGCTGGTCAAACTTGGGCCTAGAATGACCTGAAGTTGAGAAAACAGAGCCCAAGAACTACACATCTTCTCTCGCAATCAATACCACATGTACAACTCTCAAATGGGTATCCAAATAAGATTTCATCTTTAGAAATTAAGAGTTTGTCTTTTAAAAAATAACCTTCATTCGGGGCGAACCAGAATCAACCCTAAAATGATACGAATTTGATCGAAACGGGTAGAAGAATGCCACAACGTTATGAGTGCTCATGAACCCACTTGCATCTATCATATGGCTATTCAAAAATTATTTTATATTTTTAAACCCATAATTCCACTTTTTCTAAATAGCCTTCTTTATGGGGGGCTTGTCAAACTTGGGCCTAAAATGACCCGAAGTTGAGAAAAAGGGGCCCAAGAACTACACATCTTCGTTCGCAATTAGGACCACATGTAAAACTCTTAAATGGGTATCCAAATACGATTTTATATTTGCAAATGAAGAATTTTTCTTTTCAAAAATCACCTTCATTCGGGGTTAACCAAAATCAACCCTAAAACGATACGAATTTGGTCGAAATGGGCAAACGAATGCCTCAACTCTACGAGCGCTCGGGAACCCACTTGCATCTCTCAAATGGGTATCAAAAAATTATTTTTTTATTTTTAAACCCAGAATTTCAATTCTTCCAAATAGCCTTCATTCGGGGCTGGTCAAACTTGGGGCTAGAATGACCTGAAGTGGACAAAAAAGCCCAAGAACTACACATCTTCGGTCGCAATTAAGACCATGTGTACAACTCTCAAATGGGTATCCAAATATGATTTAATATTTGCAAATGAAGAATATTGCTTTCTAAAAATCACCTTGATTCGGGGTTACCGAGAATCAACCCTAGAACAATATGAATTCCACTTCTCAAAATGCGAGAGATCAGGAACCAACCTATATCTCTCAAAGGGGTATCAAAAAATTATATTATATTATTAAATCCATATTTCCACTTCTTCCAAATAGCCTTCATTCGAGGCTGGTCAAAATTGGGCCTAGAATGACCCGAAGTTGAGAAAAAGGTGCCCAAGAACTACACATCTTCTCCCATAATCAGGACCACGTGTACAACTCTCAAATGGGTATCTACTTATGATTTCATGTTTGGAAAAGAAGAATTTGTCGTTTCAAAAATTCCCTTCATTCGGGGTTAACCAGAATCAACCCTAAAATGATACAAATTTGATCAAAATGGGCCAAAGAATGCCTCAATGTTATGAGCGCTTGGGAACCCACTTGCATCTCTCAAATTGGTAGCAAAAAAATATTTTATATTTTTAAATCTATAATTTCACTTTTTCTAAATAGCCTTCATTCGGGGCTAGTTAAAATTGGACCTATAATGACCTGAAGTTGAGAAAAAGGGGCCCAATAACTACACGTCTTCGCTTGCAATCAATACCGCATGTACAACTCTCAAATGGGTATCCAAATATGATTTCATATTTGGAATTGAAGAATTTGTCTTTTTAGAAATCACCTTCTTTCGGGGTTAACCAGAATCAAGTTTAAAACGATATGAATTAGATCAAAATGGGCAAAAGAATGCCTCAACGTTACGAGTTATGGAGAACCCACTTGCATCTCTTAAATGGGTATCAAAAAATTGTTTTGTATCTTTAAAACCATAATTCCACTTCTTCCAAATAGCCTTCATTCAGGGCTGGTCAAACTTGGGCCTAGAATGACCCAAATTTGAGAAATAGTGGCCGAAGAACTACATGTATCTGCTCATAATCAAGACTACGTGTACAACTCACAAATGGGTATCCAAATATGATTTCATATTTGCAAATAAAAACTTTTGCAACCAGAATCAACCCTAAAACGATATGAATTTGATCGAATTGGGCCAAAGAATGCCTCAATGTTGCGAGAGGTTAGGAACCCACCTATATCTCTCAAATTGGTATCAAAAAATTATATTATATTTTTGAAACCATAATTCCACTTCTTCCAAATAGACTTCATTCGAGGCTAGTCAAACTTGGGCCTAGAATGACCCGAAGTTGAGAAAAAGGGGCCCAGTAACTACATGTCTTCTCCCACAATCAGGACCACTTGTACAACTCTCAAATGGGTATCGAAATATGATTTCATCTTTGGAAATGAAGAATTTATCTTTTCAAAAATCACCTTCATTTGAGGATAACCAAAATCAACCCCAAAGCGATTCGAAGTTGATCGAAATGGGCCAAAGATTGCCTCCACGTTATGAGCACTCAGGAACCCACTTCCACCTCTCAAATGGGTATCAAAAAATTATTTTATATTTTTAAACCCATAATTTAACTTTTTTCTAAATAGCCTTCATTCAGGGCTGGTAAAACTTGGGCCTAGAATGACCTGAAGTTGAGAAAAAGGGGTGCAAGAACTACATGTCTTCGCTCACAATTAGGACCACAACTACAAGTCTCAAATGGGTTTCAAAAATAACCTTCATTCAGGGTTAATTAGAATCGATCCTAAAATGATACGAATTTGATCGAAAGGGGAAAAAAATGCCTCAACATTACAAGTGCTTGGGAACCCACTTGCATCTCTCAAATGGGTATCAAATAATTATTTTGTATTTTTAAACCCATAATTCCACTTCTTCGAAATAACCTTCATTCGGGGCTGGTCAAACTTGGGCCTAGAATGACCAAAAGTTGAGAAACAGGGGTGCAAGAACTACATGTCTTCACTCGCAATCAGGACCACGTGTACAATTATTAAATGGGTATCCAAATATGATTTAATATTTTCAAATGAAGAATTTTTCTTTTCAAAAATCACCTTCACTCGTGGTTAACCATAATCAACCCTAAAACGATACGAATTTGATATAAATGGGCCAAAGAATGCCTCAACATTGCGAGATCTCGGGAACTCACCTATGTCTCTCAAATGGGTATCAACAAATTATTTTATATTTTTAAACCCATAATTCCAATTCTTCCAAACAACCTTCATTCAAGGCTTGTCAAACTTGGGCGTAGAATGACCTGAAGTTGAGAAAAAGGGCCCCAAGAACTACACATCTTCTTCCGCAATTGGTACCACGTGTACAACTCCCAAATGGTATCCAAATATGATTTCATGTTTGCAAATGAAGAATTTGTCTTTCCAAACATCACTTTCTTTCGAGGTTAACCAGAATAAACCCTAAAAGGATACGAGATTGATCGAAATGGGCCAAAAAATGCCTCAATGTTATGCGTGCATGGGCACCCACTTGCATCTCTCAAATGGGTATCAAAAAAGTATATTATATTTTTAAACCCATAATTCCACTTTTTCTAAATAGCCATCATTCGGGGTTGGTCAAACTTGGGCCTAGAATGACCCAAAGTTGAGAAAAAGGGGCCCAATAACTACACATCTTCGCTCATAATCAAGACCATGTGTACAACTCTCAAATGGGTATCCAAATATGATTTCATATTTGCAAATAAAGAATTTTTCTGTTCAAAAATCACATTCATTCGGGGTTAACCAGAATCGACCCTAAAACGATACAAATTTGGTCGAAATGGGCAAAAGAATGCCTCAACGTTCTGAGCACTGGGGAACCCACTTGCTTCTCTCAAATGGGTATCAAAAAATTATTTTGTATTTTTAAAACCATAATTCCACTTCTTCCAAAAAACCTTCATTCGAGGCTGGTCAACTTGGGTTTAGAATGACCAGAAGTTGAGAAAAAGGGGCCCAATAACTACAGGTCTTTGCTCACAATCAAGACAACGTGTACAACTCTCAAATGTGTATCCAAATATGATTTCATATTTGCAAATGAAGAATTTTTCTTTTCAAAAATCACCTTCATTCAGGGTTAACCAGAATCAACCCTAAAACGATACAAATTCCATTGAAATGGGCCAAAGAATTCCTCAATGTTGCGAGCGCTCGGGAACCCACTTGCATCTCTCAAATGGGTATCAAACAATTGTTTTGTATTTTTAAACTCATAATTCCTCTTCTTCCAAATAGCCTTCATTTGAGGCTGGTCAAACTTGGGCCTAAAATGTCCCAAAGTTGACAAAAGGGGCCCAAGTACTACATGTCTTCTCCCGCAATTAGGACCACATGTACAACTCTCAAATGGGTATCCAAATATGATTTCAGCTTTGGAAATGAAGAATTTATATTTTCAAAAATCACCTTCATTTGGGGTTAACCAGAATCAACCCTAAAATGATACGAATTTGATTGAAATGGGCAAAAGAATGGCTCAACATTATGAGCGCTCAGGAGCCCACTTGCATCTCTGAAATGGTTATCAAAAAAATGTCTTGTATTTTTAAAACCATAATTCCACTTCTTCCAGATAGCCTTGATTCGCGGCTGCTCAAACTTGTGCCTAGAATGACCCGAATTTGAGAAAATGGGGCCCAATAACTACACGTCTTCGCTCGCAATCAAGACCACGTGTACAACTCTCAAATAGGTATCCAAATATTATTTCCTATTTGCAAATGAATAATTTTGCTTTTCAAAAATCACCTTCATTCAGGGTTAACCAGAATAAACCCTAAAACGATAAGAATTTTATCGAAATGGGCCAAAGAATGCCTCAACGTTGCGAGAACTCGGGAACCCACTTGCATCTCTCAAATGGGTATCAAAAAATTATTTTTTATTTTTAAACCCATATTTCCACTTCTTCCAAATAACCTTCGTTCGAGGCTGCTCAAACTTGGGCGTAGAATGACAGAAAGTTGAGAAAAAGGAGCCCAAGAACTACATGTGTTCTCCCGATATCGGGACCAAATGTACAACTCTCAAATGTGTATCTAAATATGATTTCATATTTGCAAATGAAGAATTTTTATTTTCAAAAGTTAGCTTCATTCGGAGTTAACCAGAATCCACCCTAAAACAATACGAATTTGATCGAAATGGGAAATATAATGCCTCAACATTACGAGCGCTCAGGAACCCACTTGCATCTCTCAAATGGGTATCAAACAATTATTTTTCATTTTAAAACCATAATTCCACTTCTTCCAAATAGCCTTCATTTGAAGCGGGTCAAACTTGGGTCTAGAATGACCCGAAGTTGAGAAAAAGGGTCCCAAGAACTACACATATTTGCTTGCAATCACGACGACGTGTACAACTGTTAAATCGGTATCCAAATATGATTTCATATTTGTAAATGAAGAATTTTTCTTTTCAAAAATCACCTTCATTCGGGGTTAACCAAAATCGACCCAAAAACGATATGAATTTGATCGAAATGGGCAAAAGAATGCTTCAACGTTACGAGCGCTCGGGAACCCACTTGCATATCTCAAATGGGTATCAAAAAATTATTTTGTATTTTTAAACCCATAATTCCATTTCTTCCAAATAACCTTCATTCAGGGCTTGTCAAACTTGGGCCTAAAATGACCCGAAGTTGAGAAAAAGGGGACCAAGAACTACATGTATTCGCTCGCAATCAAGACCATGTGTACAACTCTCAAATGGGTATCGAAATATGATTTCATATTTGCAAATAAATAATTTTTCTTTTCAAAAATCACCTTCATTAGGGGTTAACCAGAATCAACCCCAAAACAATACGAATTTGATCGAAATGGGCCAAAAATTCCTGACCGTTACGAGCATTTGGGAACCCACTTACATCGCTCAAATAGGCATCAAAAAATTATTTTTTATTTTTAAACCCATAATTCTTATTCTTCCAAATAGCCTTCATTCGAGGCTGGTCAAACTTGGGTCTAGAATGACCCGAAGTTGAGAAAAAGGGGCCCAAGAGCTACACGTCTTCTCCCGCAATCAGGAGCACATACACAACTCTCAAATAATTATCCAACTATGATTTCATCTTTGCAAATGAAGAATTTTTCTTTTCAAAAATCAACTTCATTTGGAGTTAACCATAATCAACCCTAAAACAATACGAATTTGATCAAAATGGGCCAAAGAATGCCTCAAGGTTACAAGCGCTCGGGAACCTACTTGCATCTATCAAATGGGTATCAAAAAATTATTTTAATTTTGTAAACCCATAATTCCACTTCTTCTAAATTGTCTTCTTTCGAGGCTTTCATAATTGGGACTAAAATGACAAAGAGTTTATAAAAAGGGGTCCGAGAACTACACGTCTTTTCTCGCAATCAAGACCATATGTACAACTCTCAAATTGGTAACCAAATATGATTTCATATTTGCAAATGAAGAATTTTGTTTTTCAAAAATCACCTTCATTTGGGGTTAACCAGAATCAACCCTAAAACGATACGAATTTGATCGAAATGGGCAAAATAATTCCTTAACATTACAAGCGCTCGGGAACGCACTTGCATCTCTCAAATGGGTATCAAAAAATTATTTTATATTTTTAAACCCATAATTCCACATCTTCCAATTAGCCTTCATTCGGGGTTGGTCAAACTTGGGCCTAGAATGATGCGAAGTTGAGAAAAAAAAGCCCAAGAACTACACGTCTTCGCTTGCAATTAGGACCACGTGTACAACTCTCAAATGGGTATCCAAATATAATTTCATATTTGTAAATGAATAATTTATCTTTTCAAATATCACTTTCATTCGAGGTTAACCAGAATCGACCCTAAAACAATAATAATTTGATCGAAATGGGCAAATTAATGCCTCAGAGTTACGAGCACTCGGGAACCCACTTGCATATCTCAAATGGGTATCATAAAATTATTTTGTATTTTTAAACCCATAATTCCACTTCTTCCAAATAGCCTTCATTTGAGGCTGGTCAAACTTGGGCCTAGAATGACCCGAAGTTGAGAAAAAGGGGCCCAATCCCTACACATCTTCGCTCGCAATCAAGACCACGTGTACAACTCTCAAATGGGTTTCCAAATATGATTTCATTTTTACAAATGAAGAATTTTTTTTTCGAAAATTATTTTCATTCGGGGTTAATCAGAATCAACCCTAGAATGATAGGAATTTGATCGAAATGGGCCAAACAATGCCTCAATGTTGCGAGAGCTCGCAAACCACCTATATCTCTCAAATGGATATCAAAAAATTATTTTATATTTTTAAACGCATAATTCCACTTATTCTAGATAGCCTTCATTCAGGGCTGGTCAAACTTGGGCCTAAAATGACCTGAAGTTGAGAAAAAGGGCCCCAAGAACTACATGCATTCACTCACAATTAGTACCACATTTACAACTCTCAAATGGGTATCCAAATATGATTTCATATTTGCAAATGATAGATTTTTCTTTTCAAAAATCACCTTCATTTGGGGTTAATGAGAATCAACCCTAGAACGATATGAATTTGATCGAAATGTCCAAAAGAATGCCTCAAAATTACGAGCGCTCGGGAACCCACTTGCATCTCTCAAATAGGTATCAAAAAATTATTTTTTATTTTAAAAACCATAATTCCACCTCTTCCAAATACCCTTCATCTAGGATTGGTCAAACTTGGGCCTAGAATGACTCGAAGTTGACAAAAAGGGGCCCAAGAACTACACGTCTTCAATCGCAATCGGGACAACGTTTACAACTCTCAAATGGGTATCCAAATATGATTTCATATTTTCAAATGAATAATTTATCTTTTCGAAAAACACCTTCATTTTGAGTTAACTAGAATCAACCCTAAAACGATACGAATTTGATCAAATGGGCCAAAGAATGCCTCAATGTTACGAGAGTCTGGGAACCCAATTGCATCTGTCAAATGGGTATGATTTCATATTCACAAATGGAGAATTTTTCTTTTCAAAAATCACCTTCATTCAGGGTTAACTAGAATCGGCCCTAAAATAATACAAATTTGATCGAAATGGGCCAAATAATGCCTCAACGTTGCGAGAGCTCAGGAACCCACCTATATCTCTGAAATTGGTATCAAAAAATTATTTTGTATTTTTAAACCCATAATTCTATTTCTTCCAAATAGCCTTCATTCGACGCTGGTCAAACTTGGCCCTAGAATGACTTGAAGTTGAGGAAAAGAGACCCAAGAACTACACGTCTTCACTCACAATCAAGACCACGTGTACAACTCTCAAATGGGTATCCTAATATGATTTCATATTTGCAAATGAAGAATTTTTCTTTTCAAAAATCACCTTCATTCGGGGTTAACCAGAATCAACCCTAAAACTATACGAATTTGATCGAAATGGGTCAAACAATGTCTCAAGGTTATGAGCGCTCTGGAACCTACCTGCATCTGTCAAATGGGTATTAAAAATTTATTTTATATTTTTCCACCCATAATTCCACTTCTTTTAAATTTTCTTCTTTCGGGGCTTTCATAATTGGGACTAAAATGACAAAGAGTTTATAAAAAGGGGTCCAAGAACTACACGTCTCTGCTCGCAATCAAGATTATGTGTACAACTCTCAAATTGGTAACCAAATATGATTTCATATTTGCAAATGAAGAATTTTGTTTTTTAAAAATCACCTTCATTTGGGGTTAACCAAAATCAACACTAAAACGATATGAATTTAATCGAAATGGGAAAAAGAATGCCTCAACGTTATGAGCGCTCGGGAATGCACTTGCATCTCTCAAATGGGTATCAAAAAAATATTTTATATTTTTAAACCCATAATTCCACATCTTCCAATTAGCCTTCATTCGGGGCTGGTAAAATTTGGGCCTAGAATGACGTGAAGTTGATAAAAAGGGGCCCAAGAACTACACGTCTTCGCTTGCAATTACAACCACATGTACAAATCTCAAATGGGTTTCCAAATATAATTTCATATTTGCAAATGAATAATTTCTCTTTTCAAATATCACCTTCATTCGGGTTTAACCAGAATCGACCATAAAACGATACAAATTTGATCGAAATGGGCAAATGAATGCCTCAGCGTTACGATCACTCAGGAACCCACTTGCATCTCTCAAATGGGTATCAAAAAATTATTTTGTATTTTTAAACCCATAATTTCACTTCTTCCAAATAGCCTTCATTCGAGGCTGGACAAACTTGGGCCTAGAATGACCCAAAGTTGAAAAAAAGGGGCCCAAGACCTACACGTCTTCGCTCGCAATCAATCCCACGTCTACAACTCTCAAATGGGTATCCAAATATGATTTCATTTTTGCAAATGAATAATTTTTCTTTTCAAAAATTACTTTCATTCGGTGTTAATCAGAATCAACTCTAAAACGATACAAATTTGATCGAAATGGGCCAAAGAATGCCTCAATGTTACGAGCGCTCGGGAACCTACATGCATCTCTCAAATGGGTATCAAAAAATTATTTTGTATTTTTGAAACCATAATTCCACTTCTTCCAAATAGCCTTCATTCGGGGCTGGTCAAACTTGGGCCTGGAATGACCAATAGTTGAGAAAAAGGGGCCCAAGAACTACATGTCTTCGCTTGCAATCGGGACCACGTGTACAACTCTAAAATGGGTATCCAAATATGATTTCATATTTGAAAATGAAGATTTTTGCTTTTCAAAAATCTCCTTCATTCAGGGTTAAACAAAATCAACCCTAAAATGATACGAATTTGATTGAAATGGGCCAAAGAATGCCTCAACATTGCGAGAGCTTGGGAACCCACTTATATCTCTCAAATGGGTATCAAAAATTTATTTTATATTTTTAAACACATAAGTCCACTTCTTCATAATAGCCTTCATTCGAGGCTAGTAAAACTTGGGCCTAGAATGACTCGAAGTTGTGAAAAAAGGGCCTAAGAATTACACATCTTCTCCCGCAATCAGAACCACGTGTACAACTCTCAAATTGGTATCCAAATATGATTTAGTCTTTGGAATTAAAGAATTTTTCTTTTCAAAAATCACCTTCATTCAGGGTTAACCAGAATCAACCCTAAAATGACAGGAATTTGGTCGAAATAGGACAAAGAATGCCTCTACGTTATGAGCGCTCAGGAACCCACTTGCATCTCTCAAATGGGTATTAAAAAATTGTTTTGTATTTTTAAACCCATAATTCCAGTTTTCTAAATAGCCTTCATTCGAGGCTAGTCAAAGTAGAGCCTAGAATGACCTGAAGTTGAGAAAAAGGGGCCCAAGAACTACACGTCTTCGCTCGCAGTCAAAACCACATGTACAACTCTCAAATGAGTATCCAAATATGATTTCATATTTGTAAATGAGGAACTTTTCTTTTCAAAAATCACCCTCATTCGGAGTTAACCAGAATCAACCCTAAAAAGATACGAATTTGATCGAAATGGGCCAAAGAATGCATAAACTTTACGAGAACTCGAGAACCCACCTATATCTGTCAAATGGATATCAAAAAATTATTATATAATTTTAAACCCGTAATTCCAATTCTTCCATATAGGCTTCATTTGAGGCTAGTCAAACTTGGGCCTAGAATGACCCAAAGTTGAGGAAAAGGGGCCCAAGAATTACACGTCTTCTCCCGTAATCAAGACCACATGTACAAATCTCAAATGGGTATCCAAATATGATTTCATATTTGGAAATGAATAATTTGTCTTTTAAAAAATCACCTTCATTTGGGGTTAACCAAAATCAACCCTAAAACTATACGAATTTGATCGAAATGGGCCAAAAATATCTCAACGTTACGAGCGCTCGGGAACCCACTTGCATCTCTCAAATGGGTATCAATTTTTTTTTATATTTTTAAACCCATATTCCACTTTTTCTATATAGCCTTCATTCGGGGCTGGTTAAACTTGGGCCTAGAATTACCCTAAGTTGAGAAAAAAAAGGTTGCAAGAACTACACATCTTTGCTCACAATCACAACCACGTGTACAACTCTCAAATGGGTATCCAAATATGATTTCATATTTGCAAATGAAGAATTTTTCTTTTCAAAAATCACCTTCATTTGGGGTTAACCAGAATCAACTATAAAATGATAGGAATTTGATCGAAATGGGCCAAAGAATGTCTGTAAGGTCTCTTCCCACATAGCTTTATAAAACACAAGCTAAAATAGAGAATGGAGAAATTATATCCTGTACAAATTAATTATCAACTTATAATCATTTATTATTCAGCTTAAATTAAGCTTATGAACATCATGAAAATAAATTTAATTAACAACCACATAACACAGCATATTCAGTAGCTTAATGATAATCACCTAATACAGCGTAATCATGAAAATACATACCTATGTCTGATGCTATTTCTCCAATCTCCGTTTGTCCTCGCTGTTGCTCTGCCCAAACTCTGCCCAAAACTGAATCCTTCCTCCCTACCAACTAGGAACAGAGCCTATCCAGCTCCCTAGCTCCAGGATTCTGTGAGGATTCCTGGCCCCCGAGCCCAAAACTCCCAGCAACTGATGCACCCCTGTAACTGTCCCCCCAAAATCCAAACCAATCCAGAAAAATACAAACCAGAAAACACAGTCCCTAATCTCAAAAAAAGCTTCCTTTCCCCCAAAGTTTCCAAAAGTTCCTCTCCTCGAATGCCTATGCCCCCTCATGTCCTCCTCCTACCGTCCTTTAATGCCACCCACCTTATTCCTCCATTTAATACCTTATCCTTGCATACGTAAAGTTTTCTAATAATAAATTAAAAGTTATTAAAACTTTAATTCGTTACCCAAACATTAAATGTGTTAATTAATCAATTAATCAACATATATTAAACAATAATTAATTAATTAATTAATATTATTAATAAATAATCATTATTTAACTAATACACATTAGAAAAATTAATTATTTAATTAACTATACTTGATAAACCTTAAGCAACTATTTATCTAGGGTTGTTACATACACCCACCCTTCAGGAAACTTCATCCCTAAGTTAAAGTATTTTATGATACAAGGGAAAAGAAATATGGTTCACACATTCCTAACAAATAACCGACATTATTAGTATGTAAGCCAAGAAACTCATACATACTAGTGTACATGTGCAAGAAATGCATGTGTAGCTAGTACATACAAGTCTCGTTCATGTACTAATATCAATAACTATCATCTCTATAGTAATTTCCATATGCATCCAATCCATTCAACAAGACTATTCATTTTATAAAAGAAAATAAACCAATCAAATGTTTGCGAAATCCTTTAATTACAATTATCTAGCTCAACAATGTTATTTAGAGAATTGTAGTTTAGTTACATAATTATGAATATTCATATACATATACATTTTCTTTTCAGAAGGAAAAACAATAAATTCCACCATAAGACAAATCTCCATACATTCTCAACTATTTCTACTCATCCTTCCTCCCTAACTTACTTCCATCTTCCAATCATATCCTTCCTCTGCTGGACTATCTTGGAGCATCAACTATATTGACCTAACTCCAAATAGAACCCGTAAGTGGAAGTGTCACTATCTTGACCAAGCTTCCCCAGTAGGCAACTGACAGTCATCATCACACATCTAGGGGAGCATGAGCTAACATCATCCTCCCATGACTTCAGGTTTCAGAGGATACACGGTGGGAAATGCCTCCACCCCTCCTATCAGGACTAGGGTCCACACACTACAATGGAATATACAGTGGCACTGTGTTGCTGAGACTTTTGTCATCGTCTATTCGATTTTGGGCAGTCCCACCACCTAAAATCCTGCACTGGTCCACATATCATAGCAATGCATCCAAACCAATATAATTTCACATATAAATATTCATAACATATTGTTTCTCAGCTAGTGGTCATGACATCCACTTTCATCATCATTATCCCTTGGCTATTTCATAGCCCATGACCTGTAGATTAGTCTGTAACACAAACTCATACATTTCTATGCATTATCATCATGTAATTGCATACAACCATAATTTCAATTTGGTATCCGCGTACCAACAACTTTAACATCAAAGTTTTCAAGTTAGAAATAGATCTCATAATATCCCATAATTCAATTATCGACACCCATTCTTAAAATTATCATTTACAAAATAGATTGCATCATATCCAACATCATTCTAATAGAATTTAAACCTTCATAGGATTCTCATTCACACAATATGTCGCATCATATCCATCATCATCAATAACAATTAGACATTCATAGAATTTACATTCACATAATAGATCGCATCATATCCATCATCATCAATAACATTTAAACATTCATAAAATTTACATTCTCACAATATATCGCATCATATCCATCATTATCTAAATACATTTAAACATTCATAAAGATTCATACATCTTAAAAGTTCAAGTGTATCATTTAGTAGTTTCACTTGTGAATAGAAAATAAAGGTGTGCAGGCCTCAAGTAATCTTGATTGTCTAAGTCAAAAGGTGGTGTTACATACACCCAACCTTTGAGAAACATATTCTCGAGGTGGTCAAAAAAGTGAGGGATAATCTCATCGTAGTATCTCGACGTCTTTCCAAGTAGCAGATCCTAGACTATACTTGTCCCACTAGACCTTAACTTGGTCTACCAAACGGTTCCTGAGCTATCGAACTCTACGGTCCAATATGCGTAACGGTTCTACCGTGAGAGTTCTCACATCCGATACCTGCAATTCCTTCCAATTTAGCTTATGTGATTCATCAGCAACATAATGACGTAGAACAGATACATGAAAAACATTATGAGTTTTATGCAAGTGGGGTGGTAGTATGAGATGATAGGCAACGGGTCCAATTTTCTCTTGGATTCTAAATGGTCCTATAAATCGAGGTGACAACTTTGTCCCCTTCCCGAACTATATGGTACTCTTATTAGGCCTGATATGAATGAAAACCTGGTCTCCCACTTTATAACTTCGGTCGGTATTGTGTGCATTCACATAACTTTTCTTCCTATCTTGTGCTTCCTTTAGTCTCTACCTAATCTGAATCACCTGTTCCTCCATCTCTTGAATCAATTATGGCTCAACTATTACTCAATCTTCTAATCTATCCCAACTCAACGGCGTTCTACATGGCCTTCCATACAGAGCTTCGTAGGGTGGCATTCCGATGGAGCTATGAAAACTGTTATTGTAGGCAAACTCTACCAAAGGTAGGTACTTCTCCCAATGGGTTTGATTATCCATGACATACATCTTAAGCATGTCTTCCATGATTTGATTTACTCTCTCGGTTTTCTCATCTATTTCAGGATGATAAGCTATGCTTAAGTTCAACTGAGTCCCAAACGCTGACTACAAACTTGTCCAGAACCTAGAAGTGAATATGGAGTCCCTATCTGAAATGATCTTCTTAGGTATCCCGTGCAAACGGATAACCTCATTTACAAACACACATACCACATCAGTGACATCATAAGTGTCTCTAACCAGAATAAAATGAGCACTCTTGGTTAACTTATCAACTATCAAAAGAATGGCATTGTGTCTATGAGATGTGAGCAGCAACCCCACAACAAAATCCATAGAGATGACTTCCCACTTGGACATAGGAACATCATATGGTTGTAGGAGGCCTTCTGGGTGATGGTGGTCATATTTCACTTGTTGACACTCTAGGAATTGGCGACAAAATGGACTACATCGTGCTTCATGCCTAACTAGAAGAAAAGCTTCCTCATGTCTGCGTACATCTTCTTCACACCCGGATGCACACAATAAAGTGCTCTATGGGCTTCCTTTAGTATGATGCTTTGAATAACCCCATCTTTAGGTATGTACATCCTTCCCCGATATCTCAATAGTCCATCTACTTCTAGACTATATCCTTCATACTTTGGATCTAATTGCCTCTCACTCTGGAGGTTTGAAGTAACCTTTAAATACCAACTGTCTCTTTGGAGTTGTGTCAACACACGTTCCCTCATATTGACTTTTAAGGGTACCAGGGAGAAGACACGTGGTCTCCTACTCACGGCATCTGCGACCACATTTTCCTTTCCCTTGATGTATGAAATACCAAAATCGTACTCACTCATAAACTCACTCCATCGCCTTTGTCTGGCATTCAGATCCCTTTGAGTGAAGAGATGTTTTAAACTTTGATGGTCCGTTTTGAGCTCAAAGTTTCACTCCACAAGATAGTGCCTCCAAAGTTTCATAGCTAGCATTACAACTGCCAACTCTAAATCATGAGTAGCATAAAGCTCTTCATGTTTCTTCAACTTCCTTGATGCATAAGCTATCACTCCTCCATCCTACATTAGCACGGCCCCCAACCCTTTCTTCGAGGCATCCATGCATATTGTGAAGTCCTTTTCTATATCCGACACTTGTAAAATTGGCGCACTAGTTAGTAACCTCTTAAGCTCTATGAATGCACTATCACATTCTTCTGTCCATTCATACCTGACCCCCTTGCACTACAAAGTGGTGATGAGTTTCGCTATTTTAGAGAATCCTTCCACAAATCTCCTATAATAACCTGCTAGCCCCATGAAGCTTCTCACCTCATGGGCATTTTTTTGCACTGGCCATTCCATAATGGCCTTTACCTTTTCTGGGTCCACAGAGATTCCTTCACTGGAAATGATATGACCTAAATAGTGTATTTCTCTATGGAAGAAGGAACACTTCGAAAACTTCCCATACAATTTGTTCTCTATAAGGCATGACAACACCACTCGTAAGTGTTCCTCATGCTCTCTTTCATTTTTGGAATAGATGAGGATGTCATCTAGAAAGACTTGTACAAAACGGTCTAAGTACTTCCGGAATACTCTGTTCATGAGGCTCATAAATACTGCTCGCACATTGGTCAATCCGAAAGGTACTACGACAAACTCGTAATGCCCAAACCAAGTTTGAAAGGAAGTTTTAGGAATATCACCTTCCTTAATCCTTAACTGGTGATACCCTGATCGCAAATCAATCTTTGAGAATACCGCTACTCTTTTCATCTGATCAAATAGGTCATCTATTCGCAGCATTGGGTACCTATTTTTCATTGTAGCATGGTTCAAGTCTCTGTAATCTATACACAATCGTAAGGAACCATCCTTCTTCTTTACAAAAATTACTGGTGCACCCCAAGGTGAGACACTGGGCCTTATTATCCCTAAGTCCAGTAACTCTTTCAACTGCATTTGCAACTCACAAAGTTTCGGTGCTGTCATCCAATACAGAGTCTTGGAAATTGGTTCTGCACCAAGTTTTAGCTCAATAGTAAAATCAAACTCCCTCTCAGGATTTAACCTTGGTAACTCGTTCGGAAAAACATCCTTAAATGATGACAATACCAGGTACTGATCCAAGGAGGGTCCCTTCCTTTCATTCACTGCTTCCACTACATATAGTCGACACCCTTGCCTCAAGCATCGCTTAACCTTCATAGTTGAGATAAAGCGTAATGAAACCTTTCTCCGTACACCCTGGATCTCTACTGGCCTTCCTTCGTCGTCAACACAGAGCACCTTTTTTGCGAAACAATCTACCAAAGCTCGATGAGCTTCTAACCAATCTATTCCAATGATTAGGTCATACATCCCGAGAGCAGTGACGTATACCTTCAACCTAGTAGTACACACTCCTAGGTTTACTATAAAATTATCAACACTAGGTCCTACCTCTTGTTTTTCCCCCGAAGCCATCTCAACTTGTTTAAAGTCATCGTGTTCGTAGGCTGCCAACCCATTCTTTTCTAATGCAGATGGTGAAATGAAACTATCTGTAGCACCAGAATCAAATAAAATATTAACATTGATATGATTTAGCGTACCTGATGACTCCACCACCATGGATTGATGTTCTTCCTAGCGATTATTAATTGCCACGTAAATCTGGCAGTTGCCACTTGCTCTTCCCATTGGGGCCTTTCCCTCTCTATGCACAAATCTTTATTGTAACTCTGGGCAGTCACGCTAGTAACGGGGTCCTCCACATCCCCAATAGGTAACACGAGATTCAACCTGGGCATTGTTATGTGACTGTCTTTGAAATGAGTTCCTTCCCTTGGAACCCCTTCCCCTACTAGTTGCTCCCTGAGATGGTCGTGGACCTACCTGCGTCGTTGGTGATGAACGAGATGCTGCACTTGCTGCCATTGAAATCCCTATGGCTACTGTCCTTGGTGTGACTCTATTACCATATGGAGGTGGCCTTGAGCCCCCTCCCCTAGGAAATGTCCTAGGGGTCTTCCCCATGAATCCAGGACGATGCGGAAAGGTCGGTCTCGTACCTCTGGTTAAGTTCATGTGTTCCTCCGTGTAATGTGCATTTTCCACAGCTTCTGCTACTAAAGATGGTTTTCACATCCGCACCATATCCCTTATCCTAGGGTTTAACCCATAGACAAAGCGTTCTGCCTGTCGTTGGTGATCCAAAATGGATCTTGAAAGGTTCAAAAATTAAATTTTTTGAATGCTCAATAAAATGACATGATCCTACAGTGCTCGTCGCAAGCTTTCTGGCAGTGTAAACGGATTGTAATCCAACATCATATGCTAAAGTTATCGCATTCAGAAGTTTTGAACAAACAGGTAAAAAAAAAATCAACTAGTCAAAGAACAAGTGGCACCTCCTCGAGATGACACATGGCAACGAAAGATGTTGACACGTGGCAATGGCAAGTGATGATGTGGTTGCATATTACTTATTAAAATCATGTGGCAAATTAATTCTTTTAATGTGAATATATTATATGGTTAGTGGTAACCCATTAAAAAGGGCACGAATCCCATACTTTATGCCATACCATATTTTTCATATCCCCATTAAAAAAAAATCGAATCCCATGTACCATATCTTTTGGTTATTATATATTATATGGTGTTGACCATGAAAATGGGTTGGAAACTTTAATATTATGGTTATTTCAACCATATAAAATATTCTAATCCCATATTTTATGTTACCAAGGCTCTAGTCCAAAGCCCGATTCCATATGTTGTTGTCACGTGTTGTTGTAATATGTGGTATTTAAACCATACAATAGTGCATGCCATATATTTGGGCATAAAACTTTGGATAATGGTTATTTTAGCCATTTCATGCCATAAATTATGGTATATTTTGCATATTTCAAGCCAATAAATCGTGGGTTGTTGGGATTCGATCCCACAACCTCACATTATTTAACCAAAAGATTTACCACTGCACCAGGAGGTCGAATTGATGCAGATTAAAGCAGAACAATGTTATTTATGCAGAGAAAACCAGCGAACTAGGAGAACTTTGGAGACCATTTCTGGGAGCTACACTCAGTCTTTTTCAGTGCCGTCAGTTGTGTTGAATTTATGAGGTCGAGTAGAACACAGTGAGACCAGTATGAGATCCATTTGATGTACTTTTTCTATACTTTTCAAGCATTGAAGAATTAATAAAGAAGCCTCCCCCACTGAGACAAAGGCCCAGAGACGTAAGAAATTTTGAGTCGAACTCCGTTATCACTTCTCTTGTTATGGTTTGTTGTTCTTATTGCTTCAGCTCAGATATGTATATTGTCTTATGGCTGCTATTCTTCTTCATTAAATCCTTCCTCTTTGATTCAGCTTCATAAATGGTTAATTAACACATGCAATTAAAAAACTCAACTACAGTCATTAAAAGATCTTTTTCGGATCAAGTGGTATCAGAGCTAGTTGATGTTTGGATTTGAGTTTTGCATGTTAACCAAGGAAAAGCTACAGCATGGTGAAGGTGAGCTTGTTGTAGAGAATCCATTAATTGGATTGAGAAAGAGAGCTTCTCACAGCGAGAATATGGCATCGAAAGAAGGGCTTTCTCAGGATGAGAAAGAGTTCCGGAAAACTTTCCTTGCTATGTCGGAGATGGTGAAAGTTTTGTACGAGGATTACTTGGAACGAAAGAGACCAGTTTTGGGTGAATCTTCAAACGGAAAAAGTGAAGAGGAAGAGGATCATCCTCAGATTCCTCCTTCACCTCCATCATCACCTCCTTCTTCTTCAAGTTCAAGTTCTAAATCTAATGCAAAGAAACATGTTCATAAACATAATAAGGAAATGCCATTATTAAAACTTGATGTTAAATTTGAGTTTCCCATATATGATGGTGAAGTAAATGTAGAGAAACTTGACAATTGGGTTAGGTAGATGGAGGTTTACTGCAGTGTGCAACGGATCAAGGATGAGGCCACACAAATCAAGTTGGCATCTTTGAGACTTGCAGGTACAATGCTCATCTGGTGGCAAAGCAAGTCGCAAAATAGAACGCAATGAGTGGGTAATGTATTTCCATCATGGAAAAGCTTCATTTCCGCACTTAGGAAACAATTCTATTTTTTGGGTTATAAAGAAAAATCATTAATTGAATGGCAATCTTTAAAACTAAGAAAATGACAAATAGTGCAAGAGTATACTAATGGCTTTCGAAAAATGGCATTGATGTTAGATATCCTTTTACATACACATGAAAATCTTATGAAGTATATAGGAGGTTTACCTGCGCATATTAGAAACACTGTATTCATGTTTGGACCCACTAACCTTGATGAGGTTTCTGTTCAAGCTACATATATTGAAGCAGGAAAAGTAGGTGTGTCAGGGAAATGGCATGGCAAGAATTCAAATGCAGTGACAAGGAAGGAAGGGAAGCCCTCTTGCAAGCATTGCAAGAAAGAGGGACATTATGACGACAGATGTTGGCAGTTGCATCCCGAGAAGAGGCCAAAGTGGTTCAAGGAAAAGAAGGGAATGTAAACTTTGGTAGCGACAACAAGACCCACAAACTTGGGATCAGATTCAGGTGATGAATCAAATATCTCATTGGTTGGTATGAGAGGTAAAATTGGTGAAGACATTGATTGTAGAAGCACCTTGTTTCATATAAGGGTAATCATGCGACACACTAAGATAGACACATTAATCGATAGTGGATCTCAATCTAATATAATCTCAGAAGAATTGGTTAAGCAATTGGGGTTAAAAACACAAGTACATCATAATCCTTACACACTTAAATGGATAAGCAATCATCATCAAATGCACATAACAAAACAATGCACAATCAAATTTGCAATTTCATCTAAGTATGTGGATGAGGTAACATGTGATGTAGTGTCATTAAGTGAATGTGGAATGGTCTTAGGTAGTCCATACTTATATGATCGTAAGACAATATTCAATAGGACAAAGAATCAATATCAATTAACCAAAGCAGGTCAAGATTATGTGGTCCATGCTCATCATGTTAAGGAAAATAAAACACTTCAAATAATGGAACAATTAAAGAAGGCAGTGAAAGCAAGCAACAAACCAATAATTGTTTCAAATGAAGTAATCGATCTTAAGCAAGAACAAGAAATGATTGTTGAATGGAAAATCAATCATAAGTTGCTTCAAGATAAGCTCATGTCGTGCAAATATTACAAGTATATCAGCTCATTTGCAGTCATCTTTTCGATGCTATCATTAGTAATGTTGTCTACATGGATGATAATGGCTTCAGTAAGATGTAACAGGGTTCAAATGGCTAACAATATGCTATCAGTTGTCATGATTGTGTTACAACTGGTCTTGATGAGACAGGTGTACAGGACAGCGTTCAGAGATAGAGGACAAGTCGGGTGGCCTATCCCAAGCTTGTTGACTTGTCAGTAACCTTTTGGGGACCAAAAGGTCCTTAGTGGGGAGGTGTGATCCAAAATGGATCTTGAAAGGATCAAAAATCAAAGTTTTTGAATGCTCAATAAAATGACATGATCCTGCAGTGCTCGTCGCAATCTTTCTGGTGGTGCAAATGGATTGTAAATATGACATCGTATGCTAAAGTTATCGCATTCAGAAGTTTTGAACAAATAGGTTAAAAAAAATCAACTAGTCAAAGAACAAGTGGCACCTCCTTGAGATGACACATGGAAATGGAATATGTTGACACGTGGCAATGACAAGTGATGATGTGGTTGCATATTACTTGTTAAAATCACGTGGAAAATTAATTCTTTTAATGTGAATATATTATATGGTTAGTGGTAACCCATTAAAAAGGGCACGAATCCCATACTTTATGCCATACCATATTTTTCATATCCCCATTAAAAAAAAATCGAATCCCATGAACCATATCTTTTGGTTATTATATATTATATGGTGTTGACCATGAAAATGGGTTGGAAACTTTAATATTATGGTTATTTCAACCATATAAAATATTCTAATCCCATATTTTATGTTACCAAGGCTCTAGTCCAAAGCCCGATTCCATATGTTGTTGTCACATGTTGTTGTAATATGTGGTATTTAAACCATACAATAGTGTGCGCCATATATTTTGGCATAAAACTTTGGATAATGGTTATTTTAGCCATTTCATGCCATAAATTATGGTATATTTTGCAGATTTCAAGCCAAGAAATCGTGGGTTGTTGGGATTCGATCCCACAACCTCACATTATTTAATAAAAATATTTACCACTGCACCAAGAGGTTGAATTGATGCAGATTAAAGAAGAACAATGTTATTTATGCAGAGAAAACCAGCAAACTAGGAGAACTTTGGAGACCATTTCTGGGAGCTACACTCAGTCTTTTTCAATTCCGTTAGTTGTTTTGGATTTCTGAGGTCGATTAGAACATACTGAGACCAGTATGAGATCCATTTGATGTACTTTTTCTATACTTTGCAAGCATTTCATAATTAATAAAGAAGCCTCCCCCATTGAGACAAAGTCCCGGAGACGTAGGCAATTTTGTGCTGAACTCCGTTATCATTTCTCTTGTTATGGTTTGCTGTTTTTATTGCTTCAGTTCAAATCTGCATATTGTGTTATGGATGCTATTCTTCTTCATTAAATCCTTCCTATTTCATTCAACTTCATAAATGGTTAATTAACACAAGCAATTAAAAAACTCAACCACAGTCATTAAAAGATCTTTTTCGGATCAGTTGGTCACCATCCATAAATGAAACATATTTGACCAATTCCATAAACCTAATCTCATATTCTTCTATGGTTTTGTTTCCTTGTACTAGAGAATGAAACGCTCCTACCTTTTGTTCCTCATAGTAAGCTGGCAGATATTTCCTTCGGAACCTCTCCTCGAAAAGTTCCCAAGATACGGTGTCCGGGGTAAGATGCAGTTGCCTTTCTAGGTTCCCCCACCAGTTCAAGGCACTGTCTCTCAACTGAAAAATCACTATCTTCACCTTTGAGGTGGACACATAGTCTCTTAACGCAAAACACCTTGTCATGCCTTCCAACCATGCCTCGACACGTTCACTGGCATGACCCCCGGCAAACTCCAGAAGTTTGATCTTCTGCAGTTCTCTAGTGATGTCTTCGGGTGGAGGTCCTCCCCTTGAATCCCTCAATGCTTCTAGATTACCCATTCCATATGGTGGGGGCTCCACTTCAATCCATGTTGGTTGATGCCCCTTTAAAGTCTCATTTATGGCCTCCAAAGAGCACAATATGAGAGCTAGTTCAGGTGATGGTGGTGGCATCACTGGCAGTCCCTGTGATGATGCCCCTCTGCCTAGATTTCCTCGATTCCTAACCATCCTATATAATTTAACCTGCATCAACCAAAGTTTTCAAGGTGAGGTCAAGGACGTTTCACATTGTTCAACTTAAACTAGAAAACAGGGTTAGGCGTAAGTTATTTTTACTTGTCTGTAAACAGATGTTACTCTCTTTAGGGGAAGTGGCTAGGTTAGGGTTAAGCGTCTAAGATTGGTGTCACTACCTAAGAAAACTACTGAATCCCTCACCTAGTAGCTACACTAGCTTTGCATCATACTCGCCAATTTCTCTAACTTACCTACCTACCTAAACCCATAATTCCACATCTTCCAATTAGCCTTCATTCAGGGCTGGTCAAACTTGGGCCTAGAATGACACGAAGTTGAGAAAAAGGGGCCCAAGAACTACATGTCTTCACTTTCAATTAGGACCACATGTACAACTCTCAAATGGGTATCCAAATATAATTTCATATTTGCAAGTGAATAATTTTTCTTTTCAAATATCACCTTTATTCGGGGTTAACTAGAATCGACCCTAAAAAGATACGAATTTGATCGAAATGGGCAAATGAATGCCTCAGCGTTACGAGTGATCGAGAACCTAGATGCATCTCTCAAATGGGTATCAAAAAATTATTTTGTATTTTTAAAAGCATAATTCCACTTCTTCCAAATAGCCTTCATTCGAGGCTAGTCAAACTTGGGCCTGAAAAGACCTGAAGTTGAGAAAAAGGGCCCCAGGAACTACATGTCTTCGCTTGCAATCAGGACCACGTGTACAACTCTCAAATCGGTATCCAAATATGATTTCATATTTGAAAATGAAGAATTTTTCTTTTTAAAAATATTCTTCATTCGAGGTTAAACAAAATCAACCTTAAAATGATACGAATTTGATTGAAATGGGCCAAAGAATGCCTCAACATTGGAAGATCTCGGGAAACCACTTATATCTCTCAAATTGGTATCAAAAATTTATTTTATATTTTTAAACACATAATTCCACTTCTTCAGAGTAGCCTTCGTTCGAGGCTCATAAAACTTGGGCCTACAATGACCCGAAGTTGTGAAAAAGGGCGTAAGAACTACATGTCTTATCCCACAATCGGAACCATGTGTACAACTCTCAAATGGGTATCCAAATATGATTTATTCTTTGGAAATGAAGAAGTTTTCTTTTCAAAAATCACCTTCATTCGGGGTTAACCAGAATCAACCCTAAAACGACAGGAATTTGATCGAAATAGGAAAAATAATGCCTCTATGTTACGAGTGCTTGGGAACCCACTTGCATCTCTCAAAGGGGTATCAAAAAATTATTTTGTATTTTTAAACCCATAATTCCACCTTTTTTAAACAACCTTCACTCAAGGTTGGTCAAGCTAAGGCCAATAATGACTTGAAGTTGAGAACAAGGAGCCCAAGAACTACACGTCTTCGCTCGCAGTCAAAACCACATGTACAACTCTCAAATGAGTATCCAAAAAAGATTTTATATTTGCAAATGAAGAATTTTTCTTTTCAAAAATCACCCTCATTTAGAGTTAACTAGAATCAATCCTAAAATGATACTAGTTTGATTGAAATGGGCCAAAGAATGCCTACACTTTACGAGAACTCGGGAACCCACATATATCTCTCAAATGGGTATCAAAAAATTATTGTATATTTTTAAACCCATAATTCCACTTCTTCCATATAGGCTTCATTCGGGGCTAGTCAAACTTGGGCCTAGAATGACCTGAAGTTGAGAAAAAGGGGCCCAAGAACTACACGTCTTCTCTCGTAATCAGGACCACTTGTACAACTCTCAAATGGGTATCCAAATATGATTTCATCTTTGAAAATGAAGAATTTTTCTTTTCAAAAATCACCTTCATTTGGGGTTAAACAGAACCAACATTAAACGATACGAATTTGATTGAAATGGGCAAAAACATACCTCAACGTTGCGATAGCTCGCGAACCCCCTGTATTTGTCAAATGGGTATCAAAAAAATGCCTCAACGTTACGAGTGCTCGATAACCCACTTGCATCTCTCAAATGGGTATCAAAAAATTATTTTATATTTTTAAACCCATAATTGCACTTCTTCTAAATAGCCTTCATTTAGTGTTGGTCAAACTTGGGCCTAGAATGGCCTGAAGATGAGAAAACAGGGCCCAACAACTACACGTCTTCACTCGCAATTAGGACCATGTGTACAACTCTCAAATGGGTATCCAAATATGATTTCATAATTGTAAATGAAGAATTTTTCTTTTCCAAAATCACCTTCATTCTAGAATCGAACCTAAAATGATACGAATTTGATCGAAATGGGACAAAAAATGACTCAATGTTACAAGCGCTCGGGAACCCACTTGTATCTCTCAAATGGGTATTAAAAAATTATTTTATATTTTTAAACCCATAATTCCACTTCCTCCAAATAGCCTTCATTAGGGGTTCGTCAAACTTGTGCCTAAACATATTTGCTCGCATATTAGGACCACGTGTACAACTCTCAAATGGGTATCCAAATATGATTTCATATTTTCAAACGAAGAATTTTGCTTTTCAAAAATCAAGTCCATTCGGGGTTAACCAAAATTGACCCTAAAACGATACAAATTTGATCGAAATGGGCTAAAGAATGCTTCAACGTTAAGAGTGCTCAGGAACCCACTTGCATCTCTCAAATAGGTATCAAAAAAGTATTTTATATTTTTAAACCCATAATTCCACTTTTTCTAAATAGCCTTCATTCGGGGCTGATCAAACTTGGGCCTAAAATGACCTGAAGTTGAGAAAAAAGGCTCAAGAACTACACGTCTTTGCTGACAATCAAGACCACGTGTACAAATCTCAAACGGGTATCCAAATATGATTTCGTATTTTCAAATGAAGAATTTTTTTTTTCAAAAATTACCTTCATTCGGACTTAACCAAAATCAACCCTAAAACGATACGAATTTGATCAAAATGGGAAAAACAATGCCTCAACATTGCCAGAGCTCGACAACCCACTTCCATCTCTCAAATGGGTATCAAAAAACTATTCTGTATTTTTAAACCCATAATTTCGCTTCATCCAAATAGTCTTCGATCGAGGCTGCTCAAACTTGGGCCTAGAATGACCGAAAGTTGAGAAAAAGGGGCCCAAGAAGTACATGATTTATCCCGTAATAGGGACCACCTATACAACTCTCAAATAGGTATCCAAATATGATTTTATCTTTGGAAATAAAGAATTTGTCTTTTCAAAAATCGCCTTCATTCAGGGTTAACCAAAATCAACCCTAAAACAATACGAATTTGATTCAAATGGGAAAAAAATGCCTCAACATTACGAGTGCTCAGGAACCCACTTGCATCTGTCAAATGGGTATCAAAAAATAATTTTATATATTTTTTAACCCATAATTCCAATATTTCTAAATTGCCTTTATTCGGGGTTGGTAAAACTTGGGCCTAGAATTACCCGAAGTTGAGAAACGGGGCCCAAGAAATACATGTCTTTGCTCGCAATCAATACCATGTGTACAACTCTCAAATGGGTATCCAAATATGATTCATTATTTGCAAATGAAAAAATTTTCTTTTCAAAAATCACCTTCATTCGAGGTTAACCAGAATTAACTCTAAAATGATACGAATTTGATCGAAATGGGAAAAAGAATGCCTCAACGTTGCGAGAGCTCGGGAACCCACTTATATCTCTCAAATGGGTATCAAAAAATTATTTTATATTTTTAAACCCATAATTCTAATTATTCCAAATAGCCTTCATTTGAGGCTGGTTAAACTTGGGTCTAGAATGACCTGAAGTTGAGAAAAATGCGCCCAAGAACTACACGTCTTCTCCCGCAATCGGGACCACTTGTACAATTCTCAAATGGGTATCCAAATATGATTTCATATTTGGAAATGAAGAATTTGTCTTTTCAAAAATCACCTTCATTCGGAGTTAACAAGAATCAACCCTAAAACAATACGAATTTGATCGAAATTTGCCAAAGAATGTCTCAACGTTACGAGCGCTCGAGAACCCACTTGCATCTCTCAACTGGGTATCAAAAATTTATTTTGTATTTTTAAACCCATAATTCCACTTCTTCCAAATAGCCTGCATTCGAGGCTGGTCAAACTTGGGCCTAGAATGACCTTAAGTTGAGAAAACGGTACCCAAGAAGTACACATCTTTGCTAGAAAGTAATACCATGTGTACAACTCTCAAATGGGTATCCAAATATGATTTTGTGTTTGCAAAGGAAGAATTTTTCTTTTCAAAAATCACATTCATTCTGAGTTAACCAGAATCAACCCTAAAATGATACGAATTTGATTGAAATGGGCAAAAGAATGCCTCAACGTTGTGACAGCTCGGGAACCCACCTATATTTATCAAACGGGTATCAAAAAATTATTTAATATTTTTAAACCCATAATTCCACTTCTTTCAAATCGTCTTCATTCGAGGTTGGTCAAACTTGGGCCTAGAATGACCCGAAGTTCAGGAAAAGGGGCCCAAGAACTACACGTCTTCTCCCGCAATCGGGACCACGTGTACAACTGTGAAATGGGTATCCAAATATGATTTCATCTTTGGAAATGAAGAATTTGTCATTTCAAAAATCACCCTCATTCGGGGTTAACAAGAGTTAACCCTAAAATGATACAAATTTGATTGAAATGGGCCCAACAATACCTCCATGTTGCGAGAGCTCGCAAACCACCTATATCTCTCAAATGGGTATCAAAAAATTATTTTATATTTTTAAACCTATAATTCCACTTATTCTAAATAGCCTTCATTCGGGGTTGGTCAAACTTGGGCCTAGAATGACACGAAGTTGAGAAAAAGGGGCCCAAGAACTACATGTATTTGCTCCCAATTAGTACCACATGTACAACTCTCAAATGGGTATCCAAATATGATTTCATATTTGCAAATGAAGATTTTTTCTTTTCAAAAATCACCTTCATTCGGGGTTAACTAGAATCAACCCTAGAACGATACGAATTTGATCGAAATGTCCAAAAGAATGCCTCAACGTCACGAGCACTTGGGAAGCCACTTGCATCTCTCAAATGGGTATCAAAAAATTATTTTTTATTTTTAAAACCATAATTCCACCTCTTCAAAATAGCCTTCATTTGGGGCTGGTCAAACTTGGCCCTAGAATGACCTGAAGTTGACAAAAATGGGCCCAAGAACTACACGTCTTCAATCACATTCGGGACCACGTGTACAACTCTCAAATGGGTATCCAAATATGATTTCATATTTGCAAATGAAGAATTTGTCTTTTAAAAAATCACCTTCATTCCGGGTCAACTAGAATCAACCCTAAAACGATACGAACTTGATCAAATGGGCCAAAGAATGTCACAATGTTACGAAAGCCCGGGAACTCAATTGCATCTATCAAATGGGTATCAAAAATTTGTTTTATATTTTTAAACCCATAATTCCACTTCTTCCAAATAGCCTTCATTCGAGGTTGGTCAAACTTGGGCCTAGAATGACATGAAGTTGAGAAAAAGGAGCCCAAGAACTACAGGTTTTCGCTCACAATTAGGACCATGTGTACAACTCTCAAATGGGTATAATTTCATATTCACAAATGAAGAATTTTTCTTTTCAAAAATCACCTTCATTCGGGGTTAACCAGAATCAAGTGAAGTTGACAAATAGTGTCCCAAGAACTACACGTCTTCAATCGCAATCAGGACCACGTTTACAACTCTTAAATGTGTATCTAAATATGAATTCATATTTGTAAATGAATAATTTGTCTTTTCAAATATCACCTTCATTTCGAGTTAACCAGAATCAACCCTAAAACGATACGAATTTGATCAAATGGGTCAAACAATGCCTCAACGTTACGAGAGTCCGGGAACCCAATTGCATCTGTCAAATGGGTATAAAAAAATTGTTTTATATTTTTAAACCCATATTTCCACTTCTTCCAAATCACCTTCATTCGGGGCTGGTCAAACTTGGGCCTAGAATGACACGAAGTTGAGAGAAAGGATCCCAAGAACTACATGTCTTCACTCACAATTAGGTGCACTTGTACAACTTTGAAATGGGTATAATTTCATATTCACAAATGAAGAATTTTTCTTTTCAAAAATCACCTTCATTCAGGGTTAACCAGAAACGACCCTAAAATGATACAAATTTATTCAAAATGGGCCAAAGAATGGCTCAACGTTGCGAGAGCTCGGGAACCCACCTATATCTATGAAATTGGTATCAAAAAATTATTTTGTATTTTTAAACCCATAATTCCACTTCTTCCGAATAGCCTTCATTTGGGGCTGGTCAAACTTGGCCCTAGAATGACTCGAAGTTGAAAAAAAGAGGCCCAAGAACTACACGTCTTCACTCACAATCAAGACCATGTGTACAACTCTCAAATGAGTATCCTAATATGATTTTATATTTGCAAATGAAGAAGTTTTCTTTTCAAAAATCACCTTCATTCGGGGTTGGTCAAACTTGGCCCTAGAATGTCTCGAAGTTGAGAAAAAGAGGCCCAAGAACTACACGTCTTCGCTCACAATCAAGACCACATGTACAACTCTCAAATGGGCTTCCTAATATGATTTCATATTTGCAAATGAAGAATTTTTCTTTTCAAAAATCACCTTCATTCGGGGTTAATCAGAATCAACCCTAAAACGATATGAATTTGATCGAAATGGGTCAAAGAATGTCTCAAGGTTACGTGTGCTCGGAAACATACTTGCATCTGTCAAATGGGTATCAAAAAATTATTTTATATTTTTCAACCCATAATTCCACTTCTTCTAAGTTGTCTTCTTTCAGGGCTTTCATAATTGGGACTAAAATGATAAAGAGTTTATAAAAAGGGGCCCAAAAACTACACGTCTTTGCTCACAATCAAGACTATATGTACAACTCTCAAATTGGTAACCAGAATTTGCAAATGAAGAATTTTATTTTTCAAAAATCACCTTCATTTGGGGTTAACTAGAATCAACCCTAAAACAATACAAATTTGATCAAAATGTGCAAAAGAATGCCTCAACGTTACGAGCACTCGGGAACACACTTGCATCTCTCAAATGGGTACCAAAAAATTATTTTATATTTTTAAACCCATAATTCCACATCTTCCAATTAGCCTTCATTCGGGGCTTTTCAAACTTGGGTTTAGAATGACGCGAAGTTGAGAATAAGGGGCCCAAGAAATCCACGTCTTTTCTTGCAATTAGGACCACGTGTACAACTCTCAAATGGGTATCCAAATATAATTTCATATTTGCAAATGAAGAATTTCTCTTTTCAAATATCACCTTCATTCAGGGTTAGCCAGAATCGACCCTAAAATGATATGAATTTGATTGAAATGGGAAAATGAATGCCTCAGCGTTATGATCACTCGGGAACCCACTTGCATCTCTCAAATGGGTATCAAAAAAATATTTTGTATTTTTAAACCCATAATTTCACTTCTTCCAAATAGTCTTCATTCGAGGCTGGTCAAACTTGGGCCTAGAATGAAACGAAGTTGAGAAAAAGGGGCCCAAGCCCTACACGTCTTCGCTCACAATCAAGACCATGTCTACAAATCTCAAATGGGTATCCAAATATGATTTCATTTTTGCAAATGAAGAATTTTTCTTTTCAAAAATTACTTTCATTCGAGGTTAATCATAATCAACTCTAAAACGATATGAATTTGATCAAAATGGGCGAAAGAATGCCTCAATGTTACGAGCACTCGGGAACCCAGATGCATCTCTCAAATGGGTATCAAAAAATTATTTTGTATTTTTAAAACCATAATTCCACTTCTTCCAAATAGCCTTCATTTGGGGCTGGTCAAAATTGGGCCTGGAAAGCCCTGAAGTTGAGAAAAAGGGGCCCAAGAACTACATGTCTTCGCTTGCAATCGGGACCACATGTACAACTCTCAAATGGGTATCCAAATATGATTTCATATTTGAAAATGAAGAATTTTTCTTTTCAAAAATCTCCTTCATTCGGGGTTAAACAAAATCAACCCTAAAATGATACGAATTTGATTGAAATGGTCCAAAGAATGCCTCAACATTGGAAGAGCTTGGGAACCCACTTATATCTCTCAACTGGGTATCAAAAATTTATTTTATATTTTTAAACACATAATTCCACTTCTTCAGAATAGCCTTCATTAGAGGCTGGTAAAACTTGGGCCTAAAATGACTCGAAGTTGTGAAAAAGGGTGTAAGAACTACACGTCTTCTCCTGCAATCGGGACCAAATGTACAATTCTCAAATGGGTATCCAAATATGATTTAGTCCTTGGAAATGAAGAAGTTTTCTTTTCAAAAATCACCTTCATTCAGGGTTAACCAGAATCAACCCTAAAACGACAAGAATTTGATCGAAATAGGACAAAGAATGCCTCTACGTTACGAGCGCTCGGGAACCCACTTGCATCTCTCAAAGGGGTATCAAAAAGTTATTTTGTATTTTTAAACCCATAATTCCACTTTTTCTAAACAAACTTCATTCGAGGCTGATCAAACTAGGGCCTAGAATGACCTGAAGTTGAGAAAAAGGGGCCCAAGAATTACACGTCCTCGCTCGCAGTCAAAACCACATGTACAACTCTCAAATTAGTATCCAAATAAGATTTCATATTTTCAAATGAAGAATTTTTCTTTTCAAAAATCACCCTCATTCGGAGTTAACTAGAATCAACCCTAAAACGAAACGAATTTGATTGAAATGGGACAAAGAATGCCTACAGTTTACGATAACTCGGGAACCCACCTATATCTCTCAAATGGGTATCAAAAAATTATTATATATTTTGAAACCCATAATTCCACTTCTTCCATATAGGCTTCATTCGAGGCTAGTCAAACTTGGGCCTAGAATCACCTGAAGTTGAGAAAAAGGGGCCCAAGAACTACATGTCTTCTTCGGTAATCAGGACCATGTGTACAACTCTCAAATGAGTATCCAAATATGATTTTATCTTTGGAAATGAAGAATTTGTCTTTTCAAAAATCACTTTCATTTGGGGTTAACTAGAACCAACCCTAAAACGATAAGAATTTGATTGAAATGGGAAAAAAAATGCCTCAACGTTGCGACAGCTCGGGAACCCACCTATATTTGTCAAATGGGTATGAAAAAATTATTTTATATTTTTAAATCCATAATTACACTTCTTTCAAATTGTCTTCATTTGAAGTTTGTCAAACTTGGGCGTAGAATGACCCAAAGTTCAGAAAAAGGGGCCCAAGAAATACACGTCTTCTCCCACAATCGGGACCACGTGTACAACTATCAAATGGGTATCCAAATATGATTTCATCTTTGGATATGAAGAATTTATCTTTTTCAAAAATCACCTTCATTCGGGGTTAACAAGAATAAACCCTAAAATGATACGAATTTGATCGAAATGGGCCAAACAATGCCTCAACGTTGCGAGAGCTCGCGAACCACCTATATCTCTCAAATGGGTATCAAAAAATTATTTTATATTTTTAAACCCATAATTCCACTTATTCTAAATAGCCTTCATTCGGGGCTGGTCAAGCTTGGGCTTGGAATGACCTGAAGTTGAGAAAAAGGGGCCCAAGAACTACATGTATTCGCTCACAATTAGTACCACGTGTACAACTCTCAAATGGGTATCCAAATATGATTTCATATTTGCAAATGAAGATTTTTTTCTTTTCAAAAATCACCTTCATTCGGGGTTAACGAGAATGAACCCTAGAACGATACGAATTTGATCGAAATGTGTCCAAAAGAATGTCTCAAAATTATGAGCACTCAGGAGCCCACTTGCATCTTTCAAATGGGTATCAAAAAATTATTTTGTATTTTAAAAACCATAATTCCACCTCTTCCAAATAGCCTTCATTCAGGACTGGTCAAACTTGGGCCTAGAATGACTCGAAGTTGACAAAAAGGGCCCCGAGAACTACACGTCTTCAATTGCAATCGAGACCACGTTTACAACTCTCAAATGGGTATCCAAATATGATTTCATATTTGCAATGGAAGAATTTGTCTTTTCAAAAATCACCTTCATTCCCGGTTAACCAGAATCAACCCTAAAACGATACAAATTTGATCAAATGGGCCAAAGAATGCCTCAACATTACGAGATCCCGGGAACCCAATTGCATTTGTCAAATGGGTATCAAAAAATTGTTTTATATTTTTAAACCCATAATTACACTTCTTCCAAATAAACTTCATTCAGGGCTGGTCAAACTTGGGCCTAGAATGACATGAAGTTGAGAAAAAGGAGCCCAAGAACTACATGTATTCACCCACAATTGGGACCATGTGTACAACTCTCAAATGGGTATAATTTCATATTCACAAATGAAGAATTTTTCTTTTCAAAACTCACCTTCATTTGGGGTTAACCAGAATAGCCTTCATTCGAGGCTGGTCAAACTTGGCCCTAGAATGACTCAAAGTTGAGAAAAAGAGGCCCAAGAACTACACGTCTTCGCTCACAATCAAGACCACGTGTAAAACTCTAAAATGGGTATCCTAATATGATTTCGTATTTGCAAACAAAGAATTTTTCTTTTCAAAAATCACCTTGATTCAGGGTTAACCAGAATCGACCCTAAAATGATACGAATTTGATCGAAATGGGAAAATGAATGCCTCAACATTACGAGCACTTGGGAACCCACTTGCATCTCTCAAATGGGTATCAAAAAATTATTGTGTATTTTTAAACCCATAATTTCACTTCTTCCAATTAGCCTTCATTCAGGGCGGGTCAAACTTGGGCCTAGAATGACCCAAAGTTGAGAAAAAGGGGCCCAAGCCCTACACGTCTTCGCTCGCAATCAAGACCACATGTACAACTCTCAAACAGGTATTCAAATATGATTTCATTTTTGCAAACGAAGAATTTTTCCTTTCAAATACTACTTTCATTTGGGGTTAATCATAATCAAATCTAAAACGATACAAATTTGATCGAAATGAACCAAAGAATGCCTCAATGTTACGAGCACTCAGGAACCCAGATGCATCTTTCAAATGGGTATCAAAAAATTATTTTGTATTTTTAAAACCATAATTCCCTTTCTTCCAAATAGCCTTCATTCAGGGCTGGTCAAACTTGGGCCTAGAATGACCTGAAGTTGAGAAAAAGGGGCCCAAGAACTACATGTCTTCATTTGCAATTGGGACCACGTGTACAATGCTCAAATGGGTATCCAAATATGATTTCATATTTGAAAATGAAGAATTTTTCTTTTCAAAAATCTCCTTCATTCGAGGTTAAACAAAATCAACCCTAAAATGATACGAATTTGACTGAATTGGGCCAAAGAATGCTTCAACATTGTGAGAGCTCGGGAACCCACTTATATCTCTCAAATGGGTATCAAAAATTTATTTTATATTTTTAAACACATAATTCTACTTCTTCAGAATAACCTTCGTTCGAGGATGGTAAAACTTGAGACTAGAATGACCCGAAGTTGTGAAAAAAGGGCCTAAGAATTACACGCCTTCTCCTGCAATCGGGACCACATGTACAACTCTCAAATGGGCATCCAAATATGATTTATTCTTTGGAAATGAAGAATTTTCTTTTCAAAAATCACCTTCATTCGGGGTTAACCAGAATCTACCCTAAAACGAAAGGAATTTGATCGAAATGGGACAAAGAATGCCTCTACGTTACGAGCGCTCGAGAACCCACTTGCATCTCTCAAATGGGTATCAAAATATTATTTTTTATTTTTAAGCCCATAATTCCACTTTTTTTAAATAGCCTTCACTCAAGGCTAGTCAAAGTAGGGCCTAGAATGACCTGAAGTTGAGAAAATGGGGCCCATGAACTACATGTCTTCGGTCGCAGTTAAAACCACATGTACAACTCTCAAATGAGTATCCAAATATGATTTCATATTTTCAAATAAACAATCTTGCTTTTCAAAAATCAATCTCATTTGAAGCTAACCAGAATCAACCCTAAAACGATATGAATTTGATCGAAATGGGCCAAATATTGCCTACACTTTACGAGAAATCGAGAACCCAGCTATACCTCTCAAATGGGTATCAAAAAATTATTATATATTTTCAAACCCCTAATTCCACTTTTTCCATATAGGCTTCATTCGAGGCTAGTTAAACTTGGGCCTAGAATGACCCGAAGTTGAGAAAAACGGGCCCAAGAACTACACGTCTTCTCCCGTAATCAGGACCACGTGTACAACTCTCAAATGGGTATCCAAATATGATTTCATCTTTGGAAATGAAGAATTTGTCTTTTCAAAAAATCATTTTCATTTAGGGTTAACCAGAATCAACCCTAAAACGATACGAATTTGATCGAAATGGATCAAAAATACCTCAATGTTACGAGCGCTCGGGATACCACTTGCATCTCTCAAATGGGTATCTATTTTTTTTTTTTTTTTTAAACCCATATTCCACTTTTTCTATATAGCCTTCATTCGGGGCTGGTCAAACTTGGTCCTAGAATGACCCAAAGTTGAGAAGAAAGGTCGCAAGAACTACACATCTTTTCTTGCAATCACGACCACGTGTACAACTCTCAAATGGGTATCCAAATATGATTTCATATTTGCAAATGAAGAATTTTTCTTTTCAAAAATCACCTTCATTCGGGGTTAACCAGAACCAACTATAAAACGATAGGAATTTGATCAAAATGGGCCAAAGAATGCATCAACGTTGTGAGATCTAGGGAACCCACATATATCTCTCAAATGGGTAATAAAAAAATAGTTTAGATCTTTAAACCCATAATTCCACTTCTTCTAAATAGCCTTCATTCGCGGTTGGTCAAACTTGGGCCTAAATTGACCTGAAGTTGAGAAAAAGGGACCCAAGAACTACACATTTTCACTCGCAGTTAGGACCAAGTTTACAACTCTCAAATGGTTATCTAAATATGATTTCATATTTGCAAATGGAAAATTTTTCTTTTCAAAAATCACCTTCATTCGGTGTTAACCAGAATCAACCCTAAAACAATATGAATTTGATCAAAATGGGCCAAAGAATGCCTCAACGTTACGAGCGCTCGAGAACCCACTTGCATCTCTCAAATGGGTATCGAAAAGTTATTTTATATTTTTAAACCCGTAATTGCACTTCTTCTAAATAGCCTTCATTCAGTGTTGGTCAAACTTGGGCCTAGATTGACCTGAAGTTGAGAAAATGGGGCCCAACAACTACATGTCTTCACTCGCAATTAGGACCATGTGTACAACTCTCAAATGGGCATCCAAATATGATTTCATAATTGTAAATGAAGAATTTTACTTTTCAAAAATCACCTTCATTCCATAATCAAACCTAAAACGGTACGAATTTGATCGAAATGGGAAAAAGAATGAATCAACGTTACAAGCACTCAAGAACCCACTTGTATCTCTCAAATGGGTATTAAAAAATTATTTTATATTTTTAAACCCATAATTCTACTTCCTCCAAATAGCCTTCATTTGGGGTTGGTCAAACTTGTGCCTAGAAAAGGGGCCCAAGAACTAAACATATTTGCTCACAATTAGGACCATGTGTACAACTCTCAAATGGGTATCCAAATATGATTTCATATTTTCAAACAAAGAATTTTTCTTTTCAAAAATCAAATCCACTCAGGGTTAACCAAAATCAACCCTAAAATGATACAAATTTGATCGAAATGGGCTAAAGAATGCTTCAATGTTACAAGTGCTCGGGAACCCACTTGCATCTCTCAAATAGGTATCAAAAAATTATTTTATATTTTTAAACCCATAATTCCACTTTTTCTAAATAGCCTTCATTTGGGGCTGGTCAAACTTGGGCCTAGAATGACCCGAAGTTGAGAAAAAACCCCCAAGAACTACACGTCTTTGCTCACAATCAAGATCACGTGTACAACTCTCAAACGGGTATCCAAATATGATTTCATATTTTCAAATGAAGAATTTTGTTTTTCAAAAATCACCTTCATTCGGAGTTAACCAGAATCAACCCTAAAACGATATGAATTTGATCGAAATGGGAAAAACATTGCCTCAACATTGCCAGAGATTGACAACCCACTTCCATCTCTCAAATGGGTATCAAAAAACTATTCTGCAATTTTAAACCCATAATTCCTCTTCTTCCAAATAGTCTTCGTTTGAGGCTGGTCAAACTTGGGTCTAGACTGACCGGAAGTTGAGATAAAGGGGCCCAAGAAGTACATGTTTTCTCTCGTAATAGGGACCACCTGTACAATTCTCAAATAGGTATCCAAATATGATTTTATCTTTGGAAATAAAGAATTTTTCTTTTCAAAAATCACCTTCATTCGGGGTTAACTAGAATCAACCCTAAAACGATACGAATTTGATTCAAATGGAAAAAAATGCTTCAACATTATGAGCGCTCGGGAACCCACTTGCATCTGTCAAATGGGTATCAAAAAGTTATTTTATATTTTTTTAACCCATAATTCCAATATTTCTAAATTGTCTTTATTCGGGGCTGGTCAAACTTGGGCCTAGAATTACTCGAAGTTAAGAAACGGGGCCCAAGAAATACACATCTTTGCTCACAATCAAGACCACGTGTACAACTCTCAAATGGGTATCAAAATATGATTCATTATTTTCAAATGAAAAATTTTTCTTTTCAAAAATCACTTTCATTCGAGGTTAACCAGAATTAACTCTAAAATGATATGAATTTGATCGAAATGGGCAAAATAATGCCTCAACATTGCGAGAGCTCAGGAACCCACTTATATCTCTCAAATGGGTATCAAAAAATTATTTTATATTTTTAAACCCATAATTCTAATTATTCCAAATAGCCTTCATTTGAGRCTGGTTAAACTTGGGTCTAGAATGACCYGAAGTTGAGAAAAAYRSGCCCAAGAACTACACGTMYTCTCCCGYAATCGGGAYCACTTGTACAATTCTCAAATGGGTATCCAAATATGATTTCATATTTGGAAATGAAGAATTTGTCTTTTCAAAAATCACCTTCATTCGATGTTAACCAGAATCAACCCTAAAACAATACGAATTTGATCAAAATTTGCCAAAGAATGTCTCAATGTTACGAGCGCTCGGGAWCCCACTTGCATCTCTCAAATGGGTATCAAAAATTTATTTTTTATTTTTAAACCCATAATTTCACTTCTTCCAAATAGCCTTCATTCGAGGCTGGTCAAACTTGGGCCTAAAATGACCCTAAGTTGAGAAAAAGGTACCCAAGAAGTACACGTCTTCGCTCAAAAGTAAGACCACATGTACAACTCTCAAATGGGTATCCAAATATGATTTCGTATTTGCAAAGGAAGAATTTTGTTTTTCAAAAATCACATTCATTCTGAGTTAACTAGAATCAACCCTAAAATGATACGAATTTGATTGAAATAGGCAAAATAATTCCTGAACGTTGCGACAGCTTGAGAACCCACCTATATTTATCAAATGGTTATCAAAAAATTATTTTATATTTTTAAACCCATAATTCCACTTCTTTCAAATTGTCTTCGTTCAAGGTTGGTCAAACGTGGGCCTAGAATGACCCGAAGTTCAGAAAAAGGGGCCCAAGAACTACACGTCTTCTCCTGCAATCGGGACCACATGTACAACTGTCAAATGGGTATCCAAATATGATTTCATCTTTGGAAATGAAGAATTTATCTTTTCAAAAATCACCTTCATTCGGGGTTAACAAGAATAAACCCTAAAATGATACGAATTTGATCGAAATGAGCCAAACAATGCCTCAACATTGTGAGAGCTCGCGAACCACCTATATCTCTCAAATGGGTATAAAAAAATTATTTTATATTTTTAAACCCATAATTCCACTTATTCTAAATAGCGTTCATTCAGGGTTGGTCAAACTTGGGCCTAGAATGACTTGAAGTTGAGAAAAAGGGGCCCAAGAACTACATGTATTCACTCGCAATTAGTACCACGTGTACAACTCTTAAATGGGTATCCAAATATGATTTCATCTTTCGAAATGAAGAATTTGTCTTTTCAAAAATCACCTTCATTTGGGGTTAACCAAAATCAACCCTAAAACGATACAAATTTGATCGAAATGGGCCAAAAATGCCTCAATGTTACGAGCGCTCGGGAACCCACTTGCATCTCTCAAATGGGTATCTATTTTTTTTTATTTTTTTTAAACCTATATTCTACTTTTTCTATATAGCCTTCATTCAGGGCTGGTCAAACTTGGGCCTAGAATGACCCGAAGCTGAGAAAAAGGGTCGCAAGAACTACACATCTTTGCTCGCAATCACAACCACATGTACAACTCTCAAATGGGTATCCAAATATGATTTCATATTTGCAAATGAAGAATTTTTCTTTTCAAAAATCACCTTCATTCGGGGTTAACCAGAATCAACTATAAAATGATAGGAATTTGATCAAAATGGGCCAAAGAATGCCTCAATGTTGCAAGAGCTCGGGAAGCCACATATATCTCTCAAATGGGTAATAAAAAAATAGTTATAATTTTAAACCCATAATTCCACTTCTTCTAAATAGCCTTCATTCGGGGTTGGTCAAACTTGGGCCTAAAATAACCTGAAGTTGAGAAAAAGGGACCCAAGAACTACACGTTTTCGCTCACAGTTAGGGCCAAGTTTACAAATCTCAAATGGTTATCTGAATATGATTTCATATTTGCAAATGAAAAATTTTGCTTTTCAAAAATCACCTTCATTCGGTGTTAACCAGAATCAACCCTAAAACAATACGAATTTGATCGAAATGGGCCAAAGAATGCCTCAACGTTACTAGCGCTCGAGAACTCACTTGTATCTCTCAAATAGGTATCAAAAAATTATTTTATATTTTTAAACCCATAATTGCACTTCTTCTAAATAGCCTTCATTCAGTGCTGGTCAAAATTGGGCCTAGAATGACCTGAAGTTGAGAAAACGGGGCCCAACAACTACACATCTTCACTCGCAATTAGGACCATGTGTACAACTCTTAAATGGGTATCCAAATATGATTTCATAATTGTAAATAATTGTAAATGATTTCATACGATACATTACAAGTGCTCAGGAACCCACTTGTATCTCTCAAATGGGTATTAAAAATTTATTTTATATTTTTAAACCCATAATTCCACTTCCTCCAAATAGCCTTCATTCGAGGCTGGTAAAACTTATGCCTAGAAAAAGGGGCCCAAGAACTAAACATATTTTCTCGCAATTAGGGCCACGTGTACAAATCTCAAATGGGTGTCCAAATATGATTTCATATTTTCAAACGAAGAATTTTCCTTTTCAAAAATCAACTCCATTCGGGGTTAACCAGAATCGACCCTAAAATGATACAAATTTTATCAAAATGGGCTAAAGAATGCTTCAATGTTACAAGTGCTCGAGAACCCACTTGCATCTCTCAAATAGGTATCAAAAAATTATTTTATATTTTAAAACCCATAATTTCACTTTTTCTAAATAGCCTTCATTCGGGGCTCATCAAACTTTGGCCTAGAATGACCCAAAGTTGAGAAAAAGGGCCCAAGAACTACACGTCTTTGCTCGCAATCAAGACCACGTGTACAACTCTCAAATGGGTATCCAAATATGATTTCATATTTTCAAATGAAGAATTTTGTTTTTCAAAAATCGCCTTCATTCGGAGTTAACCAGAATCAACCCTAAAACGATACGAATTTGATCGAAATGGGAAAAACAATGCCTCAACATTGCCATAGCTCGACAACCCACTTCCATCTCTCAAACGGGTATCAAAAAACTATTATGTATTTTTAAACCAATAATTCCAGTACTTCCAAATAGTCTTTGTTCGAGGTTGGTCAAACTTGGGCCTAGAATGACCAGAAGTTGAGAAAAAGGGGCCCAAGAAGTACATGTTTTCTCCTGTAATAGTGAACTCTCAAATAGGTATCCAAATATGATTTTATCTTCGGAAATAAATAATTTGTCTTTTCAAAAATCACCTTCATTCGGGGTTAACCAGAATCAACCCTAAAATGATATGAATTTGATTCAAATGGGAAAAAAAATGCCTCAACGTTACGAGCGCTCGAGAACCCACTTGCATCTGTCAAATGGGTATCAAAAAATTATTTTATATTTTTTTAACCCATAATTCCAATATTTCTAAATTGCCTTTATTTGGGGCTGGTCAAACTTGGGCCTAGAATTACCCGAAGTTGAGAAACGGGGCCTAAGAAATACATGTCTTCGCTCGCAATCAAGACCACGTGTACAAATCTCAAATGGGTATCCAAATATGATTCATTGTCTGCAAATGAAAAAAAATTCTTTTCAAAAATCACCTTCATTCGGGGTTAACCATAATTAACTCTAAAATGATACGAATTTGATCAAAATGGGCAAAATAACGCCTCAACGTTGCGAGATCTCGAGAACCCACTTATATCTCTCAAATGGGTATCAAAAATTATTTAATATTTTTAAACCCATATTTCTAATTATTCCAAATAGCCTACGTTCGATCCTGGTCAAACTTGAGCCTAAAATGACCCAAAGTTGATAAAAAGGGGCTCAAGAACTACATGTCTTCCTCGCAATTAGGACCATGTGGACAAATCTCAAATGGGTATCCAAATATGATTTCATATTTGTAGATAAAGAATTTTTCTTTTCAAAAATCACCTTCATTCGGGGTTACCCAGAATCGACCCTAAAATGATACGAATTTGATCAAAATGGGCTAAAGAATGCCTCAACGTTACGAGCGCTCAAGAACCCACTTGTATCTCTCAAATAGTTATCAAAAAATTATTTTATATTTTTAAACCCGTAATTCCACTTTTTCTAAATAGCCTTCATTCAAGGCTAGTCAAACTTGGGCCTAGAATGACACGAAGTTGAGAAAAAGGGCCCCAAGAACTACACGTCTTCGCTCGCAATTAGGACCACGTGTACAACTCTCAAATGCGTATCCAAATATGATTTCATATTTACAAATGAAGAATTTTACTTTTAAAAAATAACCTTCATTCGGGGTTAACCAAAATCAACCCTAAAACGCTACGAATTTGAGCGAAATGGGAAAAAGAATGCCTCAAGATTGCGATAGGTTGGGAACTGACATAGACCCCTGGCCCTCGGGCCGAGATTCGCACAGTATCTTCACTAAAACCAGGACAAGGGTTAATCAAACCCTTTTTTTGATCCACAAAGGACTTCGGGTTTTAGGAGTACGAGAATCCCGATATATCCCACAACTCTTGACAAATACCGAAATGTGAAATTTCAATGAGGGTTGACCGCTCCAACGCACACCACCTGTTGCCACTAAATTCAGTTTTTCGGGACTTGAGCGAATGACCAGACAATCGTTCCTCTTACCTTATGATTCACCGAATTTCAAAATGCCGAAATGTGCTCAACGTCCCATGGATTGCGCGATCGATGGCCTTTCGAGACTTCGTGTACTAGGAGTTCACGGTTCTCGATCCCAACTCACTTACCCCACCAATTTTCAAATTCTGAAATAGCAACCCTTTTTTTTGGGATTTCTTGTACCGGGGGTTTGAAACTCTCGGTTCCAAAAATCACTTGTCTCCTCTACTTCCCGGACCCCGAAATGTCAAAATGCCAATGTTTCACACCAAAGGCACATCACATTTTGCAACTTCGAGGTTTTCAAAGCTAAGGTCCCAGTTTCTTGTCATCGATATTTTCGGTATGCTGAACCCCGAAATACCGAAATTTTACACTTGATTATTCCTTTCGCGATTCGGATTTTAGAGTGACCAAGGATTTTGGTCTGCACTTCGAACTTACAGATCCCGAATTTCTGAAATGATCCGATGGCTCAAACTGATCACGATCAATGGTTCGCGTTGATTCTTGATGTTGGGGTGGCAGATTCATCCAACTCCTAACCAGCTCACAGCTCCTTTGGATCCGACGGTCCTCACGACTTTGCGAGTTCTCCAGGGAGAATTTTGACCACCAGATGCACTCCTCAAGGACTTATGTCCAAACAACTCGGTGTTCCCCCTCCCGAACTTAACTTCTACGAGACGATTTCAATCTCTGTCTCCCTTTGAGCACATCAAAGGTGTTATCCTTCCTGAGCTTTCACTTGTAAACTCAAGCTCCCCAAAGGGATCCCTGCTTGCACTCCTTGTGGCTTATCTTCAAATAACCTTTGGTTATTTGAGTCTTTGAACCTGTGCACTCTTTGCAACAGTGGTCCTTCAACCTTCCTTCTGGATTTATAAAATCCAAGGCTTCAATTTTCCTACGCACACCTTGCGTGGATTTGTGCTTTACCTACACTTCAGCTGGTATGAGAACAATGGTATCTCTCCTAAGATTTTTGAGATAAAACTCAGACCCTCGTCAATGCACACCTTGTGGACATTCACTGCACTCCTTGTGGACGTTCACTTCACTCCTTGCAGGAATTCTTAGGAAGAAAAACAATTGAAACTCATTCTTCTCCTCTCTTAGACTTCATAGATTCACCATAAAATCATACATAACACAGCATTGAAACAAATGCATACAGAGAAACAAAACAATTGTAAACATACCTTTCAACAAATGTAAACAATAAGCATCATAACACCATGAAAATTGAGTCAAAGCTTCATATATTAACTCAAGTGATCCTGTACATGGGTTCTTCTCTACATCTCTCTGCTACAACTCTACAACTTATGAGTTTTGAATGAATCATCCAAAGTTACAATAATACAAGGATGAGGGTGTCTATATTCGTTTTCCCTCCTATGCTTCTAAAACTGTCTAATCTAACATTCATATCTACCTACTTTACATTAACAGACTTAAATGCCTAATACATCCGGAAAATGAGAGTAATCTCTGCAGATCTGTTCATATCTCCAAGACATAAATGTAACTACGCCTTCTCCTAGCTATTACATTAATGCTTCAAATTTCAAAATTTAAAATATTTTCATAAAAACGTGCTCCTTTTTACCATCTGTGCGTCCAGCTGTTCCTTTGTCTAGGCACGTGCTTTGGCTTTGTATGATGCTCCTGCATCAGAAACCCACTTGCATCTCTCAAAATAGTATCAAAAAATTATTTTGTATTTTTAAACCCGTAATTCCACTTCTTCCAAATAGCCTTCATTTGAGGTTGGTCAAAGTTGGGTCTAGAATGACCCTAAGTTGAGAAAAAGGTGACCAAGAAGTACACATATTCACTCGAAAGTAAGACCATGTGTTCAACTCTCAAATGGGTATCCAAATATGATTTCATATTTGCAAAGGAAGAATTTTTCTTTTCAAAAATCACCTTCATTATGAGTTAACCAGAATCAACCCTAACGATACAAATTTGATTGAAATGGGAAAAAGAATGCCTCAACGTTGTGACAACTCGGGAACCCACCTATATTTATCAAATGGGTATCAAAAAATTATTTTATATTTTTAAACCCATATATCCACTTCTTTCAAATCGTCTTCGTTCGAGTTTGGTCAAACTTGGGCCTAGAATGACTTGAAGTTCAGAAAAAGGGGCCCAAGAACTACATGTCTTCTCCCGCAATCGGGACCACATGTACAACTATCAAATGGGTATCCAAATATTATTTCATCTTTGGAAATGAAGAATTTATCTTTTCAAAAATTACCTTCATTCAGGGTTAACAAGAATAAACCCTAAAATGTTACGAATTTGATCGAAATGGGCCAAACAATGCCTCAACGTTGCGAGAGCTCATGAACCACCTATATCTCTCAAATGGGTATCAAAAAATTATTTTATATTTTTAAACCCATAATTCCACGTATTCTAAATAGCCTTCATTCAGGGTTGGTCAAACTTGGGCCTAGAATGACCTGAAGTTGAGAAAAAGGGGCCCAAGAACTATATGTATTCACTCACAATTAGTACCATGTGTACAACTCTCAAATGGGTATCCAAATATGATTTCATATTTGCAAATGAAGATTTTTTCTTTTCAAAAATTACCTTCATTCAGAGTTAACTAGAATTGATCCGGATTTATGTAGGAACACAATGAAATATAGAAATACACATAAACGCAGAGATGCAGTGGAAATAAGACTTCATTTCATTAATAACAAATGACTAAAATATGCTTACAGACAGAATGGAAATAAACTAGCTAGGGCGCTGGTAGCTTATCTCTGAGAAGAGATGTGGTTGCTACTCGCATCCGTGAGAAGATAATTACAATGAGGCTCTAGAGGCATTTTTACAATAGACGAGAATGCCAAAATTCATAGACATCCAAAAACCTAACCCTAGGAGATGAAGCGACAAAAGTCATGTGGGCCCCGTTTGGGTAAGTTAGTACATCAACTTCTCAGGGTCATAACTTTTCCATACGATCTCCGTTTTAGGCGTGTGATAGCTCGTTGGAAAGGTATCGTTGAGGAGATTCATTTTGGGGGCTCAATTATGCCTTCAGATATCATTGAGAACCTCTATCTCAAAAAAAACCTTCATTTAGGCCCTCAAAATGGCCCCGGAAGTTAAAACCTGCTAAAAATAGTAAATTGCCAAAATTGCCAGAAAAC